>JAXCHB010000318.1:5282500-5748985 GCA_036926305.1 Uropetala carovei | reverse complement strand
CAAAAAATGCAAGGAATTGTAAATATATTCTTATGAGGCGTCATGAGAAAGTCATATTAATACGAGGAATTGTGACTTTTTCTCAAAATTCGAAGTAATTTGAAAACTCGTGGAAATTTTAACTAAATAAAAGAACGTGTGGATATTGGTTTTGAAATAATTTGTAAGGTAACGAGGAAATTATTTATCTCGAAACATCGCGAAAAAGAAGAAAGCCTCTAAAATAGAACGCTTGGCTTCTAAAAATCCAATATGGTAGCCATTTTCATTTTTCCTATCACGAATTAATTAATTACTTCGCTTCAAATTCGCAAAAATGCTCTCGGTTCCATACTTAATATTTAATGCTATTTACTTTAAAATACTCCAATCATCAATATAAAAATTATGACTTACAGATATATTTCATATCATGCAATCCATTCGTCTTAAGATGCTTTAGGTTTTCCATAAAGATGAAGGAGAATTACTAAGATGTAGCTATAAATTTCAAAAGGAGTTATTATATATTTAGTTCATATTTATTTTGGTCATTTTGTAATAAATCCTCACGAAGTAGTTGGCAGATGGTTATTATCACATAACTTTTTATAAGCAATGATTTCGTTCAGCAAAATTTCAACCGTTTTATTGAAAGATTACTGAATTAAAGTCCAGTTCACATTAAGCTGACTGTGAAACCGTCCTTAGGAAAAGATTATATAATTTTTCGAATGTTGATATTTTCATATGGAGTTAATAGAATACTTGGATGGAAGGCTTTCGCTTCGATGTGTACTTATAGCGGCTTTAGGATTTTGATGCGTGGGGATGATAGTTGATTCCCAATCAAAACTATAAGGATTAATGCAAGACTGATAATTTTACTCTCAGATACCGAAAAAATACAAGCGTAAATTTTGTAAAAAAAGTTTAATTGCATCCACAGTACGTAACAGTATTCTTCGCAAATTCTACGCAAGTGATCTCTTCGCCTGTTGCGTTTCACGTGGTGCATCTTCTTCGGCGTGGGCAACCGAAAGGATTTTTCGCATCGTCCTACAGAGCAGAGAAGTGGTTCGATTCGAACAGAGAGAAAGAGTCTATTTTTTCGCCTCCGCCCACTTGTGTATCGCCCCGAGGAAAGGGTGTGGAGGTGTCTTCGGAGGAGGCGTGCAAGGGGGGAGGGTCGCAAGGGAAGAGAGGTGGCGGATAGGGAAAGAGGACTGCGAACCGTATACGGCTGCTTGCTCGAGGGCCGGGTGTGGGCGTCCAACGAACAAATTTGCAATTCGCGAGAGTTGGCACACCTGTACGAGATACGGCATTGCCAGCCAAAACCTCGAGTCAAGAGACAATCTTTCTGAAAAAAGACTGGATAAATACGTGTGAGTGAAAGAATTCTTTGAAACTTTCCGAGGGTGTGAATAGGAAGAGTAACCAGTTAAAAAATAAACTAACAGATATGTAACTCCTACGAACGGCCACATTGTTGAAATATTCTTTTAAAAACTATGAATTTACCATTAAATCTATCCGAAGAATTTGTAGTCAATAAAAAATGAAATTTAACAATTAAATAACATTTAGCTTGATAATTAGTACGAAAAAATAACCATTTTTTGTCTTAAAGATGTATCGTTTATTATTTTCTTTCTTCTAAAATTACTGGGTCAAAAAACGCGTATTTTTTCTTAAGAATATAATCTTCATATTTTTTTCTATTTCGTCCTTAATTTTCCAGTCCAAAAAAGGGCTTTTTTGTCTTAAGAAGATATTGTTCACATTTTATTATATTTCTTCCTTAATATCTGGGTCCAAAAAAACATTTTTTAATCTTAAGAAACCATTGCCCAATTTTATCATTTATTCTTTAATTATTTTGGTGTAAAAATCTCATTAAAATTTCAAATATTTCACCTTTGAGGTGTCGATGTTCAAGAAAATATTGCAATTTCACAACATTGAAAGAAGTACCCATTTAAATCGCTACTTTTTATCGTCTCGTTCGCGATAAAAATAAAACACCAAAATGGTTTCCCAACAACCCGATGAAAAAGTTGCGCAAAAAGGTCGAATTTAACTTTAAATCTCCGTTGACGTGTAGATATATATATAGAGAGAGAGATCTCCATATAAGGAAGGGAAATTTTTCGCAGAGGTTAACGGGGTTCGCGTTAAATAAAAAAAGAGGACAACTCGGTCGAGAAAAAATTAGTTCACGGCGGAGACACATTTTTCCCGATCTTTTTCCATTAAAGCGTGAGCATCGGAGAGATAAACAATAACAAAATAAATGTATGCGGTCATATAGGAGTACGCGTGCTTTAAATATGCATATTTATGAGTGTGATCTTTAAAATGGCCCATTGAGTCTTTGCATTTCTTTATATAGAAAAGTTTAACCTTCTCTCCAAGATAACCGAGGATATATTTTTCTAATGTGATTAGATACCTGCAGAAGAGTACTTTTTATGCCTTAAGTAACAAGAGCCGAAAAATCCATAAATTAATTCATAAGAAAATCGCATTTCGTACAAAGCGCTCATGCCACAGGAAGGGCGATTCTTCTGGCTTAAATATTTAAATAATATGCACAATTCGTATCTTCTATACTCAATATAACGGTTATGAAGACTAGATGATTGACTTATTGATTAATTTGGCCCTTTATTGGCGAGATAACGCCCTGTTATGTCTCTCTACCACATAATCTCATATGTCGATTGATATGGAACTAATAGTAAGTTACGAAAGGCTGTAAACGGCGAGGGAACCCATAAATACAAAATCCAAAAATAATAAAAAAAGCGAACTAATACAAAGAAACACAATGAACAGAAAAGACGAAAAAATACAAAAAACACCAGAGAAATATAAAATAATTCAAATTAATAAAAAAATCAAATATTAACTTACTAAATGCTGGAAATGTGTATACAAAATAATAATTTAGAAGAGAATAAATGAGAAATAAACAATATTATGGCGAAGACGCGCATTTCATCTACAAATTCACCACCATCAGTAGTACTCTTCGATAGTAATTATAATTTTCTTTATTAAAAATCTAATAATTGTGAATCACCTCTGAAGATGGCTGCTTTGTATCCGAAATGTGCATATAATTTTCATAGCCTTTTTACAAATATAGAAGATGCCTATTTTGTCAGATTCATTTTAGCCATAATTTACAAGCTCGAAAACTGTTGTATTAATCAAGTAATCGTAATAAATCTAAGAAAAACCGTAAAGTTCGCCGTACGCTACCGCCAGATTGCTGGAATTTTTCATAGATTTCTTAACGAAGTTTAGCTCTGTAAACGAGAACGAAAGAGCGCTGTAAAAAAAAAAACGAAATTCATAAATAAGAAACCGTGGCCTGGACGATTCGCCGACAGACGTTTCGCCGACAACTCAATAAATAATCTACTAAATTTGAATAAAATATATTACATAAAATGTTTCATACTTAATTTAAAGTTTACCAGGTATTTTTCCAATAAATTTTTCCCGAAAAACTTAACATTTACGAAAATTTTTAAAGAATTACGTAATTATAACCTTGTTTATATTGGTATCTACGAAGATTGTTTATTTGAAAACAATAAATCACTTTACAAGCTTAAGTGTCCGAACATACTATACCGGTAATTTATTGTTTTATTATTTGAAAATTTTTATTGATTATGCCATAGAGAAAAAAAACTAACGGTCGGCGAATAGTCCGGGTACCTAAGTCTTAGGTGGTCGTTCAAGTTTCCTCGATTCAGGAGTCTCAGAGCGATTTCAACTCTTGTCAATGCGTACGAACGATGCTAATAAAAAGCTTCCATTGAACCGAGCTCAGTTGCGAAACGATGCTTCTTTTTTTTCCTTCGCGTCGCCGGACCTTGGAAAGGAGAGGACTAACGCACTTTCGCGGACATACCGACACGAAGGATAGAACACCAAACACAGCGAAGGCAAGGATATTTTTTGCTCTTTTTTTTTATCGCGAAATTCCGAAATGCTGGAAAAGTTGGCAATAATTCTTTCTGCTCCACTTCTTTCCACGTTATAGGGGATATTTTTGCGGCAATTGAGTCTTAATCGTTGCGTTCCGTCGTCAGCTTTGGTCAGAAGTCGACGTAAAAACGAGGTCCACAACACTAGACGCTTTAACAACTCAATGGCGGCTTATTTCAATAAGTTCTTACGTAAGGAATTCTTTTTAAAAAAAATGAGGCGATGTGCATTTCAATGGAAAAAAATCCTCAAATAGTGACGATATTCCACCTAAAGTTTATTAAATTATGACCTTAAAAATGTAGTTAAATAATATAAAAAAATCAATATAACATAAAGTATTATGAAATAATATAAAAATAAACAGTTTAGTTTTTTAAATAAACAAAATAAGTAGCTTTACGAAAACCCATTCGGTCTCCGGTTGTAAACACACATTACGTGATTCCATGGCAACGGCTGTAAAAAATTCCGCAACCGAGTTAATATAACGTAAACAGGGCGAGAAAATTCTTATCCTTGCTAGTTTAAACGCTAGCCGTAGAAAGAGTTAACGACAGCAATTAGATCTACTCCCACGGAGGTAGTTTTGATCAAGTCTCGGGGATAACAAAGAGGCACGATGTATACTTACCTCCTTGACCCATTTCTCCCACGCGCATCACGACACGGCGAACGGCAATTCTCAAAGACGCGACTCCGATTCGAACAATCAAAACACGTTTAAAGCCGAAAGGAATTAAATTGACGGAAAATCTGGCCGTGCTGAGACAGAGAATATCAAAATTCTTGCGTGTTTACAATTTTAACTAGAATTAGATCGTAATGTTATTTCTCGTAATATTCGTTCCAGGATAAATTTTACCATGGTCGCTAAACTTGATCAGAAATCTTTTATGTTGTTTGCTTTAGAATGTGTTCGTAAATTAATTTATGATTTACGCTTTTAAAAAAATAATAATTTTTCGAGAGTGCATTTGTGGCACTATTTTAGAATTCTTAAGTGGAAAGCAGACCTAATAAAAGGGAAGTGGATAGGAGCAGGGGCGGCCCGAGAAACTTGGGCGCCTCGGGCGAGATAGCACTCAAGCGACCCCCTCCGTAAATGCTTGTTGAGATAATTACGAAGTTCATGTTAATTTTTCATCGCTCTGTAAAGATTATAGATAAAGGAAAAACAAAAGGTATGCCATAAAGATTCCATCCTGTTCGGCGATATAAATCGGTATCCAGTATTTATTCGCTTGAAAGTATGCATAGATCAGGGATGGCAAATACGTGGCACGCGTGCCAGAACTGGCACGCAGGCGATTTTACTTGGCACGCGCAAGCTTGTATTTTATGTATAAAACATGAAGTTTCTTATAGAAGGAAGTGGCACGCGAAAAAATATGCTCATGGTTGGTTCACAGTACTTTCTTGGCACGCGACTCAAAAATAATTTGCCATCCCTGGCACCGCCCGGTTCGCCGGTATCTCGGGCCGACCCTGGATAGGAGGGCCATTTGACCCGGTCATCAGGCTCAAGGGGGTCAAATTTTGCGTTTTAATGGACTCGCCGTGCTTAATATCAACTGTAACATTGCACGAAAATTAGATTTATCTCGATAATTAGTACAGATAAATAGAAGAAGACATATCAAAAGGTACTTTAATGCTAATGACTCAGATTTTTTCATCCTTTTTACTTTCTCCATACGTAGTAATGGGAAAGTATTGTATTCATGAAAAAAATCGACTTCGAGATTTCAACGGAAATACATGTTTTGAGGTCCCTAGAACACGTTTAGACTATTTTCGGAATGATGTCTGTGTGTGTGTGTTATTGTGGGCGCTCTAACTCAAAAAGTACATGCCATATCCTTACCAAACTTCATATATAACACTTTCACATGAGCATAAAGAACTGATTAGTTTTTGGACAATAACGGATAAACGGAACTCGAGGTTTATTCGAAACCCGATTCGGATTTTGCGATATTTCTTCGTTAAAACATCATTATTATATACAATTCTATACAAAGGTTATAGAGAATGTAATTTCCTACAGTTTTCATTTGAAACAATTTTCTATAGGAGTTATTGTTTAGGAGTTATTTATAAATAACCGGTTTTTCGGTTTCCGTTAAATATTTCCTTAAAAACGTCGTTATTGGTAATCTTCGTAAGGACCAAAGTTGTAGAGAATAATATTTCTTCCAAGTTTTGTTTGAAACTAATTTTCGTAGAACCATCCATTTCGGATATATTTCGCTTTATCTTAATAGCAGTATACAGCGCCAACACCATGTAGCGGTAAATTCTGTAGACATTCAAAATATACGTAATTTACGGCAACAAGGACGTGTCTTCTTTTACGATACGAAATAATAATTTTGCCTCGTAATATTATTTATAATAATTTAAATATCTATACCCCAATTATGGAGAAAGTCATGTGTTGGCCACATCAGATTTTTTATTTTTACTATGGCCAAGGGCTTTAAAATCTGAACATATGAGAGAGCCCGATAACAAGTTCACTTTTTTGTTCTCCACGGCGAGATGTGTGCCGTAAAGTTATTTTCGAAATTCTACTTTTCTGATTCGCTTCAACTTACGTGATATACTACATTAAGTTTAAAAAAGAAAAGGTTTTTGTCAGATTTCGGGCGCCTAGACGAACATCACACGTGCTGAGGATGAATAGATAGAAATTACCGGGATGCAAATTACTCGAGAATGTCACTTTACGGCAGCTCACGAAGCCGCTCTTACCAAAGTAGCAAAAAGAGGTCGACACCTGCGCACTAAAGAGGAAACAAGAGGGCGGTGACGCTTAATCAAACTCATCTGATGGCGCCCCGCGTTAAAAAGACGCGCCGCAGCATAAATCATTCTCTTTAACAAAAGAGAAACGAACCGCGGAACGTTCTGGACGAGCAACCTTCTACGAAAAATAAGATGGCGATCAAACGTGCGGTTTTTACTCTGAACTGTTACATCAAAAAAATTTTTAATGGATTTCGTACATCGGCTTCACCTTGAAAATATATTGGCTTGTTATCTTCGACAAGATGAAAATTCCCGAAGGAGACCGGTCCTTGATGAATATGCAAGAGTTCGAAAAAAATGTTCAATGTTATTTATGGCGCAAAATCTTTTCGCGTTTTAATATAAAAGTCTGTTTAAAAAAAATTTTTAACCTGCGCGGTTTTAATAGAGATTTTTGCCCGGCTCATACTAACCGAAACTTTGCAACCTCAATTTCAACAGAGAATTATCGAACTGGTCTAAGTTTTGTACGGTTATAAGTATTTTGCATAAATTGTGGGCAGAAAATTCGCCAAACAGAACATAATCTACTCCTCATGCGACGATGAATATATACCGAATCTTTATTGTGAACAAAAGTTGAAATCCAAACACATAGTAGCCGGCTCAATTAATGTCTCGTATCGATATAATTACGAATTTGACGCACGTCGCGAAATAAAGCTTGTTTAAACACGGAATATTCGAACAGGAGCGGCCCTTAGGTATTTTGGCGGCCCAGGCGAGGAAGACTCCTAGCGCCCCCTTACGTAAAATTTTGCTAATACATATATTGCAATTTATTTATCGCTCTGTAAAAATTATCAATAATGAAAAATAAAATAAAAGGAATTCCGTCAATATTCAAACCTGTTCCTCATTATAAATTGGTACCCAATTAATTTGCGAGTAATGTATAGATTGATGATCTGATTATCTCCCCCCCATGCGTCCCGGGTGACCACCAGGTATATGGGGGCGGCCCTGCGTACGAGGCACGCTCCGAAGAAGCCAGCGAAGGAAACATTTGTCCCGACCATATTTGCCCCTGAAGCATTCGCTTCGAGGATGTGCAAAGTTATTTTAATTTTACAAGTCGAAAACGATTCTCGAAAAAGTTTTTTCTTTTTTTAAAGATGCCGCCTACTGCCGTTATATAAATGTTAATCCAAACAAACCGCCTTTGTTAAAACGACAACGAGGTCGTCACTAATGCTTCAAAACTGGATTTAAATATTTATGCGATCATTTCAATTTCCAATTAGAAGAATCCTGAACGTCGACGTTCTGTTCTCCGAAGCTCTCGAAAATAATAACAGAGAGACTGGGAGAGAGAGACTGAGAGAAAGAGAACTCGTTTGTATCCTAATATGTTAAATTTAAATTCATTAAAAATTCATGATTCTAACTCGTCGGATGGGCGTATAGAATCGTCGACTGTATTTCTTCTGATTGTTGTAATCTTTTTTTATTTTATGTTTCTACGACCAAAATCTCTCGTTTAATTCGTGGTGTACATTATAAATTCCACAGAGTCGCAAGATTGGTTTACTTTTTGCTCAAGATTGTATGAAGAGATTGGTTTATTAAACCGTTTTGATTGAATCCACTTTAATCACTTTTCTGACATTATTCATTCGACGAGTTTGCTAATTTTTACGTGGAATGTATTAACTTATTTTACCTAGAAATTCTACTTATATGACAGGTGATTTTTTCGTTCAAGAATATGTAACGTGAACGAAACAAAAATTGTTCGAGACTCTTATTGCTGATTGCAATTATTGGGTCATTAATTTGGGATTTCGTAGTCTGTCAGATAAGTTAATTCGCAAAGTGGATAATGGAGATTTAATATGGATACGATAAAAAAATGTAATGATCGTGTCTGCTGTAAGAAGTTACCGAATTTGACTAGGGATCATTACTCTTTGTCTCGCATTAACACGATGAATTGTAAGATATTGTGGACAATCATGTTTGTCGGGAGCTTCTATCTCAGGAGAAGCTTCGTTTGAATTAGTTATTGACGCTAATCATATTATTGTTTTAGTTGTCAAGGGCGACTAGAAAACCACATTCAAAATCGTGGGGGCAAAATTTTTTCATGTCCTCAATCCTACGCCTGGATGAGTAAAAGAAAATCAGGGAAATGGGTTGAGGGACCGTTGCGTAATGGCTATTCGCCGCGGAAATGAAGAACCAGCGTGCTTTACCGCCGGGAAGGCAAGTTCTTAACCCAGTGGGAGGAAAAAAAGGCAAGAAAGAATAAACTGCGTTTTTTATGGGGTGATAAGTACTCAAAGATGAGGTCATAGAACTTGCTGACACCTAGAGTGTCTAAAAAAAAGAAGGCAGCGAAGTGCTAGAGACAACGTTTTCTTTAAAAAAATTATTACTTTGAATTCTCGCCGTCGTTCATTAAAATGTTTGTTTGTAAATATTTTTCAAAAACTTTTTTCATGACCGAAGGTCGTTCAAACAAATATCTACGTCCAGGTGTGCGATTTTTTCGAATTGTTCTTATTCTTTCTTACTGCAGGTGGATATAAGGTTGATTCCTGCGACCAATGGATAATATTATCACGAGGAGTGTTGATCTGATGATAATACTACGACGCAGAATACGTAGACAATACTGCATTGTTGGCAAACCTATTTCTGCTCGCGTGCCAACATTATTTACTTTTCTTCACATAACGTGCCAATTTAAAATACATCAAAAAGGAAATAATTTTGTGGTTTAGCTGTGATAATCTATTCTCAGACTTAGAGCACAGAAAACGACGGATTGGTTATATAAAATGTACTTAATCATCTAAAAAGATTCATTGTTCCTGACCATTTATGGCCTAAAGACAATTATAGAGCAACAATAACTTCGTTCTCGTGCACGAAAAGTCAGCATTATTCAGCTATTTTATCAACACAATTGCAATTACTCAAGAAACAGTCTTTGAAAATGTGTCATATATGGAAAAATATCGAGATAATTAAAAAAAAATTATTTTCTGTTGCGTTCAAACCGAAATCGCCACGCTTGCTTTAAAGCAGCACGCGTGCCATGGATTTGCCACCCTTGTCAACACCTCCACGAACAAGATACATGAAAAAGATAACCTCCAAGTCTTTAAGGCGTCTCCGGAGAACGGTAGCGATGCATACTTCACGGTGTTATCAGGAGAAAAAAAAACATTTCGAAATTTCGATTCGAAAACGAAAATCGAGGAATTGGAACGGTCGTAGAGCGCCGAAGAGTCTCGGTTATTTTTAGAGGTGCCGTAAACCCATCTGCCAAATCTAACAGTAAAACTTACAACTTAGACCTCCGATTTCGGCTGCGTGATCGATGTTTTTCTTTTCTGCCATAACCGAAGAAGGTGGATGGAATAAGATTGGAAACGATTCGTTCCGATCGGTAGAAAGTTAGTTAGTTCCAGAGGCTTCCAGAGGTCGCCCGAAAGGAAGCCTTCCGCGTCTTTAAAGAGGAGACCATGTGCGGAGACAACGCGTGGGCGAGAGAGAGAGAGGGAAAGAGAGAAAGACAGCGAGAGTGTTACGGAATGGAGGGAAGAGGGGACGGCGTCCACGAAGGCGGGTGATTCAGAGAACCAACGGTATAGAGCACCTCGGTCTCTCTTCTTAATCAACCACCACGGAGGAAGAAGAACAAGACGCGTCATCCGCGCATGCGCCTAACCGATAAATGGGCGGGGGGGGGAGGGGGGACCTTCGAAAACATTCAATGAAAAGTACTTTCTTAACAATCTCCCAACAGACGCCGACTTCTCTGTTACCTTTCGCTATCATGTTACTATATCGGCTATCTTTCCGTCTTTTTCCCTCTCTCTTGGTTTCTCTCCCTTCACTTCCATTCTTTTTCCCTCTCCTCCTTCTAAATCTCTCCTTCTCCATCCTTCGTTCTTTCTCCCTCTGTCATACAATCTCTCTCCCCCCTCCTTCACTCTTACTTTTATTCATTAACCCCTCCATTATGTCACGTACTCACGTGTTTACTATGTGTTTATATCTTAAATTCGTGTCACACTCCACCTTTTTAACTATAGGTATATATATATATATGTTTAAAGGAAGGTAATAGTAAAGGTGGCAACAGTGTTGTAGGGATCCCAGTGGACACTTACCAGAATTGGAGAGAAGCTGGGGGTGCTGAAGACACACGAAAACATACAAACACACGAACACAACACAAATTCGAAAGCTTTTCGTCAGCGAGAGTACGTCTCTCTTCATCACTGACGAAGGGCTTCGGCCCGAAAAGCTTTCGAATTTGTGTTGATTTCTGGTAAGTGTCCACTAGGCTCCCCACAACACCTTGTTTCCACCTTTATATATATGTATATGCCATGGTTTATTTTTCGCATACCCAATACTGAGATGTGACTAATTAAGTACCGAACTATGTTTCATGATTTATGGGATTTCGTCCCAGAACAATAAATTTACATCTATCTGTCTCCTCCTCGTTCTCAATATCTATAATCTCAAATACTCGGTTTCTCTTTCTCTCTCTTTCCCCATCCTCCCTCCCTCTCTCTCCCAATTTCTCTCCTCTCCCTTCCCCTCTTTCTCCACCTTTTCTCACCTCCCTACTTCACCCTCCCCTGTTTTCTTCTCACCTCTTTCTGTCTCTCTCTCTCTCTTTCTCACTGTGTTTAATTTCCTCTGTATCCCACTTCCTTCCCATCATCTTCTTAACTTTCATCTTCGCTCTTTTTCCTGCTTACTCTCTCATTCCATTTTATTCTCCCCCTCCTTTTCACTGCTTCCTTTTCGTTGTCTTCGTTCCCTCTCCCTTTCTCTTCTTTATCCTCTCGTCTTATCTTCGTTCTATCATGCCCTTTCTCCCCTACATCCCCATTTTCCTTGGAACCTTTCTCTCCTTCCTCTCCATCTCTCTTTCTTTCTCTTTCCTCTCTCTCTTCTCTCTCTCCCCCTCTCTCTCCCCCTCTCTCTCCCCCTCTCTCTCCCCCTCTCTTTCTCTTTCCTATTTCACCCTTCCCCTCTCTCTCTCTTTCCTTTCTTCTCTCGCCATGTCTCCCTTTTTCTCTCTCCCCTCTTCTTCTGCTTTTTTCTCCCTACCTCTCGCTCCTTCCCCTCCCCACCCTCTCCCCCTATCTCTCATCTCTCTCTCTCCCTCCTATTCCTCTCTCTCTCCCCCTTCTCTCCGTCCCTCTCCTTTCTCTCTCTTCATCTCTCTCCTTCCTGTCTCTCTCTCTCTCTCCCCACCCTCTCCCCCTCACTTTCCCTCCTCTTCCTTCCTCCTCAAGCTTTTCGGCTCCTCCGCAGCAGCACGGGAGAGACCCATAAGGCAATTCAACGCTCACGCGGTTAAAGGCTTCCCTTCGCCTCGCACGCCCCCTTTTATTTTCAAAGATGCCGAGATAGAAGGGTCGCGATTTCGACCCCCGTTTATGGGAAGGGAAAAACTCGAGGAATTTAGATTCGTGAATCACCCTCAAAGACGGATGGGCGTGTCTTCCGTAATATCTTCTGCATCCGTATCTCAAGAGACTTGAAAAATAAATAGAATTAATCCTTCGTGCCCATCTCGCGAGTAACGAGGCTTCCGAGACGAATCCATTACTGACTCGTGGGAAGTTTTCTTGGGCAAAAATACTGCCTACGAGGAGACGAAACGCTTTCCTGGAGGAAGGGGTAATTTGGGTCGACGTAAGTGCCGTGTGGTGAACACATGAATGAAACTCAGACTATTAGAAAGTAAAGTATGTATGCAAAAACATAGATAGATTAAAACGCGTAAGTACGCCACGTGTCTAATATCACAGAGAAACCAGAGTAAGTGGCCGTCAAAAATGACGGGACATGAATTTAAATGTCGGAAAGTTTGTTAAAGCAACTTTTAAAAAGCATTACAAACAGAGTGATTTTAATATAGTAGATTTTATCGCGTTTCTCTGAAATGCTCTTTAATTTAATTCTCCCTCACAAAAGTTTATTTTTTATTTTTTATCGGAATGTTTAAAATAAAAATATCAATCAAATGGTATCTCTTGTGAACGAATGTGTAAGCGTCTATTTTTTGTTTTAAACAAATTAATAAACGATAATAGCGCAAATGTATTTATTTAATGTTGAAAAAATTGATTTTAAGAATACTTATAAATATTAAACACCAACCTTGATTTAAAAAAAATGCATTTCATATAAAAGACACTAATTTCTTCTTTTTTTTCTTTTGACAAATGGGTACATGTATGAATGAAAATGCGTTTTAAAAAAATCTCGTTGAAAACCTGTATAATGTGTTGACACACGAACATTATAGTTGAAGGTAAACGACATGTTTCATTCACTTAAGATAGAGGAGTATTATTAGCCAGATTGCGAAAGTAATTGTCCCTGGAATAGTCTGATAAATAATATTTTAGATGAAACTGGCACGCTTCTTGATACCAGTACAAACATATGTATATCACACTTGCCGATAAGAATGAAGCCTCGTTTGTACGTAGTTGACGAGCCATCACTGTCAAAAGCACATCTTCTTTGTTAGTACTTAGTAACTTTAAATTGGGACTGAAATGGTAATTAAAATAATTTAAACGGTAAGAGATTTTTTTCTGTTGATTCAGCGTCGATTCAGAAAAGTAATCACAATTTCATTTATTCCATTTGTTTTTCAATGAGTTTGCCATTTTGGAAAATTATTTTTATATTATGTTTCATTATGCTTATCAATAACATTCGAGAAAAATTTAATCTAGCAAACAATAAAAGAAAAATCTGATGTGGCCAACACATGACTTTCTCCATATTTGGGGTATAGATATTAAAATTATTATGAATAGCATTATGAGGCTAAATTATTATTTCGTATCGTAAAAGAATACAGTCGTCCTTATTGCCGTAAATTACGTATATTTTGAATATGTTTACAGAATTCACCGCTACATGGTGCTGGCGCTGTATACTGGTATTAAGAAAAATCGAAATATCTCCGAAATGGATGGTTCTACGAAAATTTGTTTGAAACAAAACTTGGAAGAAATATTATTCTCTACAACTTTGGTCCTAACGAAGATTACCAATAACGATGTTTTTAAGGAGATATTTGACGGAAACCGAAAAACTTGACTTAAACGGAAAAAACCGATTATTTATAAATAATTCCTAAACAATAACTCCTATAGAAAATTGTTTCAAATGAAAGTTGTAGGAAATTACATTGTCTATAACTTTTGTATAGAATTGTATATACAATAATGATGTTTTAACGAAGAAATATCGCAAAAACCGAATCGGGTTTCGAATAAACCTCGACTTCCGGTTAACCGTTATTGTCCAAAAACTAATCAGTTCTTTGTGCTCATGCTAAAGTGTTACATATGAAGTTCGGTAACGATATGAGAAGTGCTTTTTGAGTTAGAGCGCCCACAATCACATACACACACGCACACACACAGTCATCATTCCGAAAATAGTCTAAACGTGTTCTAGGGACCTCAAAACCTGTATTTCCGTTGAAATCTCGAAGTCGATTTTTTTCGTGAACACAATACTTTCCCATTACTACGTATGGAGAAAGTAAAAACCTCACGCTAAGCTTTTTAATTTTCTTGTTAAGTCCGCCATAATTAAGAGATTTCTTATAATGATCTTTCGTCATTTTTATACATCGTTTCACCGGCCATATATAATAAAGAAGTTTTTCGTTCCTAACTCAAATCCGTGTTCACCGCTCACACCCTTTTATTTCAATTCAAACGTCACCGCCGTTCATTAATTATTCTGGATTACGAATCGACACTCATTTCTCAAGTTTGTTCCACCTAAATGATCCAGCGCATTACTGCTGCAGGGCTTATATGGGATTGAGGCCTTGTAACTTATAAAGTACGCAGGTAGTGTATTCATCGCAAAGATTACGCTAAAAACATTTTTTGATACCGCTGCTATTTTTTTTATTTAACCTAGGTACCAGTAAATAGCAATAAGCTCGAATAATCACGAAAGAGTTTTATCGGTACTTTAGTTTTAACTAAGATTGGATTCAATAATTACGGTAAACGTAAATGTAGGCGCAGTTATTTTTAACGAAAGACAAGATACTGCGAAAATTATCGGATAAATTAACCTCAACAGTTACGGTTACTTAAACATAGACAATAAAAAATAGAGAGAAATATCTCACATCACATAAGGGTGAGAGTAGCTGAAAGATTCCGCGATGGAATGAATAATTCATAAATCTGACCTCTTTAAATGGACAAAGACACTTCATCACAATGGAATATTAATGATTATTTGGGTAATTTAAGCCATGAATATTAAGTTAATCAATAAAACGTTGAGCTAATATTTCAGTGTAGATTTAAATTATGTATTATAAAATTCAACACCTTTTTCCGTTTCGAACGTTTTGTCGTATAACTTACGAGAATATTGCAATAAATATTCCTATTGGCTACAACTAGGATAAATAATGTATGCCGCTACTATAGCAACAAAACTTTTGATTGCGCCAAGAGTTAAATTTTATATTTATTTACTTCCTGGGCACAGTTTTGCTCTAATGTCTAAATCACACTATAACTAATTAAAATCAATCAGTAAAAGTGCATAAAAGTTAGCGCAAATATATTTTTTTTTAGCGGGACAGACAGAATGGCACTAACACATACGAAGCAAGTGTTATTATTGACACACTTAAACTGTTGCTGACGATTAAAAACACTTGATATATACACTCGATAAGAGTAATATTAAATACAGCAAAGAGCAAATTCGAGTTTTAAAACGATACTATTTCACTATACCGATACTTATTACGTCATTATTATCGTTTTAATAAGACCCTCGGAAATGACGTCACTCGATTGCAACGACATAATTTCCTCGCATCCTCGTCGCTCATCGGAAGCGAGTTGTGTATATATTTTCGTAGCGTACGTGACCGAGGACGCACATGGCACATCCGTGTTGACCCATGCCCGCTTTGTGGCATCAATTGCGCAAGTGTCCAGATAAACTGATCGGCCCACATTTTTCAGAGCGGTTCCGTTTGGTGGAGGCGTGTATTTATGTGTCATCTCATAATTCACATGGAGAGGGAGATAGAAAAAAACACGAGTCGAAGCGAATATAAAGAACCCGCCGTAGAGGAAATTAATGTTTTTCCTCTCCAATTCTTAATTTGGAGGCAGGCATTAGAGGTATTCTTCAGATAGATATTTTATTAGCTTGTGATTCTGTGCATGGTTTGTTTTTAGGCAAGAATATCATGTTCCATATATGAGAATGATGATTCGTTGATAAATATAAAAGAAATCTTTTAAGTTAAAATCTTTCACCTTCCTAATGTATAAAACTACTCAAGCATTGCTAATAATTACGGTTGTTTCCTCCGCTGAAATTCAAGGGAAACGATGTTTGGCTATAATGTTATGTGAATTGAAAAAAATTACACGATATAATTGAATTTTTTTTTCTTTTGAAAGGTAAGTCATAAGTTTTGCTAATTTAATTTAATTTAAATCGTTTTTACGCACATGCTTATTACTGGTCTATCTCTGAAAAGGAAGGCTGACGCATAATACTGTAATCTTCTTCGATTCGTCTAGATTTTTGCAACAGGAGTCCGGAAAAAAGTACATTTTGATATCATTATCGATGAAATGGCAAAAAAGATACAAACGTGCTAAAAAATATATCACCACAAACGAAGTTGCAAATTTGATAAAATAAAAAACATTTTATGAATAACACAGCGATATTCAGGTATGGTGTGTATTTGAATTAATCACGGTGCCATTGACACACTTCTCAGTTTGTCGCATATATAGTATGCCTCGGAATTCTTTCGATTCGTAAATTTTTCCATTACGCAAAGAACGCTTTCGGCGATACAAATTCAGTTACATAGGATATTATTATAGTAATCTAATTCAATGTCCATTTAGTTTCGCAGTGGCGCTTTGTGTAGAGGAACGTGTGTTTTACGTTGACGAACACATTAAGAGTCACATTAAATAAAAAATAATCCACAACAATAAACCTAAAAATATATTCGATACAACAGCCATCAGTAGCGCAGAAGGAGATATATGTTATTGCTTACTGAATGTAATAGTTACAAGAGAAAGAACTCGCCTTGAAGTGGTACGTATTTCAAATTTGGTAACAGTTAATCTTATAGGAAAAAAATAATGGATTCGGATGCAGACCCATAAAAAAGTAAGGATAAATACTCGTGAATTGGTATCAGGATACGAGAGTTTGACAAAGAGCTGAGAAATAATAAATCAGCCAATTAACAAGTCGTATGGAATAAGTATGTCTTAAATTATTATATTCTGTTGTTATCAGTTTTAAATCAAAAATATTTAAAAATTAACTTTAAATTTCAATTTTTTATATGCGAGACTTTTTTATTTTTTTCTGTTACACTCGGCGTCGAAATGCTGGATTTCGAATTTCCGCTAAAATTGGATTATTTCGGACTCATGTGGAAATCGGATTCACTTGTTCGCGAGTCGGTTGTTAAGTATACAACAGCACATCGCTGGCTATACAGGATTCTAAGATTTATATCTAGTTAAATTCGACCCTATTATTCAGCTACAAATTAAACAATCATACAAAAACTACGTCTTCTTCCGGCATAAGACGCATGTATGCCTACAAACTGCAATAATTTCTCTTCCCAAATGTAGTATTTTCAGTTTAACACTCGAAAAACAATAATAGAACGAAATAATGAATGATTTTTCAATGTTGTGTAAATTATTGCCCTAGTTATACTTTTTAATTTATATTTATCATTACTTTCGTCATAGATACGTACGTGGAAAATTATTCATAACTAAATAACAGAAAAAGCAGTCGAGGTTGCATAGCTTTAAGGATGATGAGTCGTATTCCACTTGTACCTTTTGATTTACGTTGAATTTCGTTCATCAGAACACATTGTGAAATTTTATTCATTTATGAAATTATTTTAATGTGATATTAATCCCTTAAAATTATTAATATGAAACTCAGATAGTGGCTAAGAAATCTCATGAATCAAAATCCGCTATTCTCAAGCTTTATCTCCAACGTTATTATATTATGAAGTAGAAAGGCTTTCATCCAGGTCGTTCGGTATTCTTTCAATGGTCATTTTATCCATTTCTGTAAAAAAAATATTCTCAATCTCAAGCCATCGAAGCGGAATCACAAAGCCACGTCTTTATAAAAATCTCCAATATACTCATCGGACCAGTTTATTTCAAAGCTTTAAAGCTTTTGATCCTGGAGGCCGCGCAATTCGTTTTGCGACTGTTTTTTCATCTCCGCCTCGCGCCTTATACGGAGGTAAATCGAGGAGTTGCATTTGGAGACACCTTCCACCCTCTTGCGGACTCGTGGACCGCCCACACTCTCTATGAAGGGAACAAGGGCGTTTTTTCCTATGCAAATTGAGAGAGAGAGAGAGAGTGAGAGAGGAATTAAGGGGGAGGAAAAAGTCAGGAGGTGAGAATGTGATGGAAATTAGTCGGGGAAGGGTGGGAGGAAAGGGTCGGATACATAGGGGAGGAGGGAGAAGAATATTTTGAGTTACGGACGCCAGATGGCACTGATAATGGCAACTCGAAATTGCGGGTTATCCGCTTCGCGATAACGATCGAACAGAACTGCGATGCATGGAATCGGTTTGTTCGAGATATATGTATAACTGAAAAAAGGAGGAAAATGCAGCGAATGGAAACATGATAGCCTTTCGTGGACTTATTTTCAGTAATCAGCATGTGGTTTGAATTCATGGTGAAATCAAACAAATTATACATATTTTTATAAAATAAAATTTTAAAAGAATAATTACTGGTAATAATAAGTAACTAAGATTAGGTTTGATTGTTAGTGAAAAAATTGCCTCATTTTCTAATTCTTACTATAAACAGCATTGCGCGTTCATGGCTGCATTATTTTCAAGCGTTGAGAACTATTCTCAAATGAATCTCGCTTCATTACCAAGATGGTTAAAGAAAGCGCACTCATGCCTCGAGGAACATACACAAAACTCTCGCCCAAGGACGTGGCAGGTCGGAGGAGATCGAGATAATCTCATCGTCTGATCGAAATATTAAAGAACCTGCAGGAAAATGCGGCACGATTATTAATGGAATAAAGAAAATCTATTTTTTTTTTAATTTTACATTTTAGTTGGAAATCTTTTTGCGGGTTTTACTGTTCGGCATTTTAAAGATCAATCTCGTATACCTCATTGACGTCCTAATAGGGTAATCTTAAATCTGTCGGTTAGGATCATTATCTACGCCGTACGCCCCCAGGGCAATCCCTTAAAAAACTGGAATTTCGAAGGCCATCGATCTACTTTTTCCAAAAATTCTCGTAAATATGAGGGTTAAACGTTCACAAATGCCGAATTCTCGAATAAACGCGTGCTAGATGTTTCAACGTACTTTTCCGAAGTTATCGATTTCAAACTCTTTCGCCTTCGTTTTCATTCGTCCATCCACCGGAATAGCGGGTCTGTCTTCCTAAAAAAAAGTAAACTAGTTCGGCATCTCTGACGAAATTCGGATAAGTATCAAAAAGGTCGGAGACTTCAACGGCCGACAACCGACGCGAGTGGTCCAGTGAGCTGATCTTTCTTTCTCTCTCTTTTCTCTTTGCCGGTCCTCCCACGTTTTTAAAAACACCCACGGATCAAACCGTCGGACAAGGAAGGCCTTCTTCCACTTTCCGCCCAGCCTTCCCTTCGCATCGAAAGAGCCACGCCTCGCAAATCGCTGAAAGCGTCACTTCCTGCGGTCGGGAGTTTTTCTTTCCCCCTCCCACTCTTGACAGTCGGCTACCTGTTGGATATTTGGAGGGATGCGATCGGTATGAGATATTATGCAAGGGAAAGGAAGTCCTGTAAAAATTGAGGGAGAATACCTAAAAGGACTAAACATTTTATAGGATCAATCGGATTTTAATCAATTTGTTGGTTTCGGTGGAAAGGAAATATCGCTCGGTTATCTGTAGGTAGAGTTTACGAAGAGCATTCGGGTTGTTTTAATTAATTCAGCATTCTCAAGCGCATACATTGCGTATTATATGCAGATCGGATAAGTAATATTTATAACTTGAGGGAGCGAAAGCTAGGACGCAATTAACGGCATTAAAAAGCAGTTTGGAATAAATTAATTGCAGTATTAAAAAAATAAATAATAAAAATAATTTAACGTCTTATTTTGTTTTGAATGATATTAAAGTGCATTTAAAAATTAATTCCTACGTCTATCATTTTAAATTAGCAGTAAGTCTCATTAGTGAATTATGCACACATATTTAAATAACAGAGATGTTGGAGTAGAAGCGATGTATTTTGATAGCGTAGCGAAAAATATTTTTCAAATTGAAACGCAATAATTTAATGCGTGCATATAAAATCAAGATTGGAAAATATTCTTTATCATTCACGACAATCAAGCTATATCTCGCAATTTTGACTAATTAAGAGTACCTTGTATTATAGTATATCTGTAGAATAGAAAAGTTTTCCCTAGGACGCGTGTGGCAAATACATTATATAGATAAGCATAAATTTAAAAAGACCATGATTAATAAAATATTTTTATATACAAATTCTTTTTAACCCGCTTGCAAACATCAGTTATATTACAATGAAGAATTCCATATTATTTACAACTGATAAAAACGTCATTCCGGCGTAAGTAAAATTTGTCTAAGAGAATTTTACAAATCGATAAAAATTTTAGAATCTTACACTATTAAATTTTAGCAATGCTTCCGCTAAAATCAAAACTATTTTATAGTGAAAAATCTCGCAAAGTATTGCCATCACCTAAAATATCGTCTCGTTAATGGCGATATAACATTTGATATTCTCAATGTTGATGCACATTGATAACGGTTGCTTCCTTACGTAAAAGGCATTGTTTGGGATTTACTGGGGGTATGCAAAGTATACGAACAAAGGATGCGTGAAAGCCGTATTCGATTTCGGAGATAACGCAAAACCTCAGACTCTATAAGGAGTGTTCGTTAAAGTGGAAAATGTCTGATTCATCGAAGAAGATTGATGGCCGTAGTCTTAAATGAGCAGTTTAAAAAAAATGTTGAAATGCAAGAGCGAGAGCTGAAGGAGCAGAAATGAACATCCTTAGGAGCGCGCGCGTTACCTCACACACGTTGGCCAACTTAAGAGAGCTTTGACACTTCTCTGGACCACGTGGTAAGAGGTGTGACCAGTGACGGCGTGAAAGAGAAAAAACGCTACGCCAGCTCATTAATGCAAAGATCCTTGCTTCCCCTCACATACTATTTACCATAAATAGAAGTCGGTCTCTCACACGGAGTCCTTAAAACATAAACTTATACATATAGTGCCAATTCGCCGTTGGTGATTACTGCATTCGTTAAGGCAGAAGGTATTCTAGGTATAAATCACTGTGGACACGAATCATTAATACTTTGGCCTGTAATTTATGTAAATAACAGGCTAATTATAGATATATTCATCCTGTGCGGAGAAAAAGTCACACCATATAGTGTGAACTCGCCTTCTTTGAGACCATATGTTTTTGGGTCAATTCAAAATTTTACTTTTTGTCTTTTGATTTTAAATATGAATAATTTGCAACTGCCTTCGAATGAGGTTTTATTTAAATAACGTTTTTACTAGATAAATAATATTCTCTATAAAAAGATTGTGCTATCCATTAACTATGATTTATATATATCTTAAGTTTTTTCAGTACAAATTTTGATTTTATTTAAACTTTTCTTTAAACATATAACGGTTCTCTGATTTCAAATTAATATAATAAATTCGTAACTTAATTTATTGTATTAATTGATGAATTCTACCTGCGCATTCCGAGTGGCAAAGGCATTAATAAATATGCCCTTCACAAACAAGGATATTATTAACCCATTAACAACCTTGTTAATATAGTGCTTAGAGCGCTTAGAATTGAACAACGCGCTGTAGTCCAAGAATATTTCCAAAATAAAGATGTTCTAGCGTTCAATTTTATGATAAACTAATGCTAATTCTTTCCAAACACGGAAATAATGGCCCCTTTTCATTTATTTGATGAACTGTGTGTGTATAACCAGAAATTTAAAGCATAATAAATTTAAGATGATGAGTAAAACAACTTCACTACTTTAAACGGAAAAAATTAATCCAAAGGGTAATATCCATTTCCATGAAATCATTTTTAAGAACTCTTATTGCTGCTATTCAAATATTTTTATGGCTCAATTCCAGCTCGTAGCCACATGTACAATTTGCCCTAAAGCTGGCAGGAAATCTGGAACAGGAGCCGCTATAAATCACAATGACAAAAGACGAAGGCAGCTTAAAATATTATAGAAGGAATTTGCATTTGTAATTGATTTTCCGTTTTAAATTAACTGGCCAAATACTTAATAAACTTTAGTTGGCTCCCCTCCGCATTCGATGTTTGGAAAATCGCTCCTCAAGAAATGTCTGGAACGACATAAGACATCACCAAACAGTGCCTTAAACGACACGAAACGAAAGCAGTTTTCGAAAAAACTCGTAAAACGGAAAAGACTCCTATAAGCGAGAGGTTCCGAAAGAAACCCATAAACCCTCCATAAAGAGAATCATCTTTTTTCCCCTGTTAATGAAAACGCCACCAATCAAACGTGAAAAAACCGAAGACGCATCCGAGAAGTTGGTAAGCGTGGCGCGAAGCTCTGACTAATGGTTGGGGCGACCCCTTCTTCCCATACCGCCTCCGGAGGCCTCGATGGAGAGCGGCAGAGATGTGGGCGTACAAGTGGGCCTCCCTACCTCTCCCAGCGTCGGAGGCAGAGCGTGGGTGCAAAGCCGCCTCCCCAATCCCCCGACGCACACTAGGTGCAGAGAGGCCACGGCCTTATAAAGACGGGACGCCCACGAGACATCGGGTCTTCTAGTCCGCCGCCTCCGCGAGCCACACTCGCCTCCACGCCCCCGCCGCCGAACAGCGAAGGAAAGAGTTGGAAGGGAGACCGTTGGTCGCTAACATTCGAATTTCGAATCTTCATAGTGTCAGAGTATTCGTCAAACCGAACTACTGGAGGGCGAGAGATAACAGAAATGGTTACAGGTGTGCGGTCGAGAGGATTCAAATTTTTCCTGCGGGAAATGGCGGTTGAGGGAGGTTTGGAAGACCTTGAAGGAGACGTTGCGTTGCGTCTTCCAGGGTTGCTCAGTCTGGGAAAGGGAATTGGCGATTAATTCGAATTTAGAACGCAAAGTTTAACATATCCATTGCGGTCGCCGGATTTTCTCAAGGATTTTTGTAGCAAACTGCAATAGAAGTGGAAACCGTTCAAAAATTAAGATGCTATTAAATGAAAACCTTTTTTAAAGATATATTACAACGTTGAAAGAAATAAACTACTCTATTGTACTTAATGTTTCAACGTTATATGTATAAAGCAGTATGAATATTAAGTAGACTATGTAGAGAAAATAAAATATGTATACGAATTATTTCTAACTAAACTCAGGAATTTCAAAGTGGCAACCAGATATGCCTCTTATTGCTGCCGAAATATTATTTTTTTTCCCATAAAATATAAGATTTAACAGGAACTTTATTTGCATAAAAATCATAAATCTTCCTTCATATAGTTGCCACAGTGAAATTCATTATATCACAATCAGTTGTTGGTCTTAATAATTTACTTATTGCTCAATCATGTAGAACAAATTTAAAATGTTTCTCTGTTGTGGTAATTGTTAAATGCATATAATGTTAATGCAACCCTCTTGACAGAGACAGTTTCAGTTAAAAAATATGTGTAAGCGAGGTAAAAATTTGCTGCCTCTCTGGATATCAAAGGCATGAAATAATATTAATGATATATTAAAAAAAGAAAATAAACTTATTTTACTTGGTTTTATTTTTTCAAAAAAATAGTCAGCTAAATATTTTCAGAAAATAGAAATAAAACATTCACTGACCTTATAACAAAATTACTATGTAATGATTATATTACTGAATATTTTTATATTGCAACTTTAGGAACCCACTTTTCGAAAAGGATGAGATTAAGTTTTTTTGGGCTTTTTTCTTTGCAAAGTTATTTATCAGGGATCAGAGAGGGAAGCTACGTGCAAAAGGTAGAGATCCCGAATGTTAAGTAGTTGCACAAAGAGACAAACCTCGAGTAATCAAAATCTCTAGTATTGAAGGTTGAAGGTTCACTGTATTTGGGGTGGGAAGGTTATTTGAATTTACAATGCTTAATCCCTAAAAGCATATGAAACTTAACAGTATAGTTATTGCTTTTGCGTGTATATATTCTGCTAAAGAGGTTAAGGAAAGAGCACAGTGTAACGGCGTGTTTTAGACAATGTGAAACTTTAAAACGTTCATCTTGCCGCCCTTCTTAGGTGACACCTGTAAGCAGTAGGATACGTTGCTTACACCTTGATCCGACCCTGAATGTAAATGACATGTAATGTGTAAAATACAATTTTTTCGCGATGTTTTCAAGTTCTGTGCAATAAACCTTTAAGAAAATGAAAATGTAAAAATGCGAAATATTGATTTTGCCATCCCTCTGAAGTGGTGCCTGTAAGCGGTCGCTTATGCCTGAAATCAGCCTTGCCTCTTGAGTATGGCTGCTGCACAAATGTGGTGCAGATGCATTGATTTTCACATGCACATACATACAAATTTTTAAAGCTATAACAACTTAACAATTTCATTTCCATAAAGGATTACAAATTAATGAAATAAGCGAATTAATTAGAATGATATACTCAAGGCCAGATTAAGGGACTCTGGAACCCTGGTGCATAATTTTTCAAAGACTACCTCACACCACCACACAAAATATCTGGGGCCTCTAATCCCAGGGCCTTGGTGCAGCTGCACCACTGGGCCCTGATTAATCTGGCTTTGGATATACCAAAGGTTCCCAACCAAAATTTGTATACTTTGAATTATCCCAAGAGAATGATTCCAAATTTAAAAACCTAGCTAAACATCTTGAATCAAATTACTAGTAAAAATCATATACAAGGCATGTCTCCAAGCAAATTTCCTGGATGAAAGAGAAAAGAACAATGCTTCTGTACTTCAGAGAATTAAAATATGACAGGGTTTCAATGAAGGATAAGACTGTTTGAAACATAAGAAATATTCAAAAATTTTAAATATTGCATAGAACATATACTTGGAAGAGAGATGCTTCCTTTTGATTGATTAGAACACCTATCGAATGACTTTCATTTTCTAATATTTTGTTTAAAAATCTGCAAGGACATTAGGACTCTCAGTGTCTTCCAGCCATCTTTCACTTTCAACCATATCACTTTGACCATCAGTACTGCAGTAAGAAATTTAGCTTTGGGAAAATACTTCACCACATTATTATCTGAGCACTCGTTTATTGATTTATCTGCAAGAACTTTCATGTAATGATACAAGCTAATAAATAAAGGTACTGATTCTAATTTGGACACCTTCTATCAAACTTATTTCCATATGGCGCTCGCATACTCTATGCTTTTCTTAAGATTATCTATGATCTTATGTGTAGGGGAGCAAATACCTGGTTTTCACACCCCTGGCTATGCCAGTGTTGCCCGTTATTAAAGTTGCATCAAGAAGACATATGGCACTCATAAGTTGAATTAAAGAATACTTCCATATGCTTTAATTTCAAAGTGCGATCATTGCAGATATCAGCTAACTCCTCTTCTAGACTAAACTTTGATGTTGCTTCAATGAAAGGATTTCTCAACCGGATGTAGCTGGATACATTTGGAAAATTCTGATGAAAATTCTTTCCTAGAATTTCGAGGTGCTCACAACCAATTGGTACTATCTTTTTATAATTTGCTGCTGCAGCAATGGGGTATATGGCTATATTGCCCTCTTTCACTCTCACTTTCTAAATTCTTAATTTCTGTCTCAGTGCATTAATCTTATCTGAATAAGACAGGATATTTTTTTGTTTTATGGTACACACAACAGTTTCTCTTATTTAAAAATTATAAAATGTGCACTAAGTAAGCTAAGTTGGCAGACAAAGGTATAACATTTGGTTTAAATTGTTGCCTTCTTTGCTTCATGCTGGGGAAAAGTACACTCTAGTGGTACTAATTAGTTTTGGCATTATACCTTTGCTTTGACCGCCTACTTACGTAGAGTGCAGGAGTATTGAGAGGCATTTGGAGGTGGACTATTATCCATTGACGATTTTACTAAAATGCATGTACATATGTAATAAGTGTTAAAGTTAGGCCACAATTGTTTATTTCACATTGGTAGGCATACTTCACAATTACCTACAGTTACAAAATTTTGTAAAACAATGCTGCTGCTTAAAATAGCTGAATGCACTACTCTTCACACCAGAATATGATGGGTGAAAGGTTTAAATAATTCTTGTTTTCCATTTGAATAACATGGGAATGCCTCAAATTCAGAGTGCAGGACTTTTTTCATTAGCATTATAAAAGGTGATAGAATTGAGCTATCGATGCGAAGTTTATACCATCCTACAGGGAATTGAATAAAGTTTCTTATTCCTAAGGTAGAATTTTTAAAATCTAAATTGCTCAAAAATTGTTTATTTTAGGATCTTAGGTGAGCTCTCCATGGCAACTGCATTGTTGAATATATCATTCGATTTCAACATGATTTTCAACTAACTGATGAATAATGCCAAATTTATGAAATTCATTTACTTCTCATGTTTTCTGAATGTGAATGGCCTTTTGCATGACACTAAGTTCGTAATCTATATAGCCAGGTTATAGGGACCTGCGGAAGAGATAGCGAATGAGAGAAAGATTTTTGTAGCAACGAAAATAAACATGCCATACAAATGACGGAATGGGACAGTTCGGCAAGACCGATTCATATCGAATATCGTATTCACTTGCAAAATGAAGTAATTTAACTAGTGAATTTGTGTATTCTGCTTTAACTTTAGTCCTGACATTAATGATGAAAGAAATCTTAAGATAAGTTACTGAAGTTATGACTGGTATATAAGTTAACATCTATTTTTGGTATTTACATAATGTCCACCCTTACGGTACACTTTTCTACAAGAATGTCTGCACCTTGATTTACAGAAGAAGATTTACTTAAGAGATATAAGTGAAATATATGATACTTCATGTAAAACGGTTGGAAAAAAACTTTTTGAAAATATGGAGATAGGATATTGAGGGAGGATAAAATAAGTAATTGCACTTAAAGTTTAGCTATATTCTTTTGAGTTGTAACTGTTGATTTACATCTTTTTTATATGTATAATAATAAGGTTACAATAATACATACATGCCCAAAATCTCACATATTTTATGTAATTGGTAAAACTTTTTCACATGTACATAATGTGAAATAACTACCTAAATTTTACAATACAAATATTTCATTGTTGTTTAGTGCATGTTTTGAAGTCAAACACATATTTCTATTTCAATTACGAAACGAGTTAACCAAAAAACAAAAGTAGAAATTTGAAATTTTTTTCAGTGTATATAGTCTGAAATTTTTTCTGTCTTTCGAAGTATTTTCAAAGTGTATATGGCATTTTTTCAAAGACTATAGTATTTGAAAGATTTTCAAAGAGTCTAGTCATTGATATTATTTCAAAGGCTATATACTCCATGAAATTTATTCAAGGATTAGGACTTCAAAGACTATGAATATTTTGGAAGTCTAGTCTTTGGAATTTTTGCAAAGACTCCATGAAATTTTTTCAAAACCTATAGTCCATGAAATGTTTTAAAATACTAAAGTCATACAAATTTTTTTAAAAGACTATGGATTTTGACATTTCTTCAAAAACTATACAATGAAATTTTATCAAGAACTACATCCCATGAAATGTTTTCAAAGACTTTAGTCAATGAAATTTTTTCAAAGTGTTTAGACCAGGGATGACAAATGATTTTTGAGTCGTGTGCTAAGAAAGTAGTGTGAACCATCGGAATTTTTTTCACGTGCCACTAGTTTACTCCTTCTCTAAGAAATGTCAAATTTTATACAGAAAATATAAGCTTATGCATGCAAAGTAAAATCACACGGGTGCCATTTCTGGCATGCGTGCCACGTATTTGCCATCCCTGGTAGAGACTGAAATTTTTTAAAGACTATCCCATGAATACTTTTTAATAGTAGTAGTCCATGAAATTTTTTCAAATACAGGTGACTCCTGAGATTCGACCGGGATGCGTTCCTGAAAACGCGGTCGAATCTCGAACAGTCGAATGTCGAACGCCGTTTTTCCATAGACTTGCATGTTATAATCGGGGGATACGTTCCCACATCTCGGGAAAAAATTATTAAGTCTCCCCTCATGTTATATAAAGATAAAATAACATTACTAATGTGTTAATACAACAATATTAAAATATGAATAAATTAAATGAAGTATATTTTAAATGTATAACTTACTTTTTGCACTAAAAAGTAAAAAATAAATTTTGTTTGTATGATTATTTTATGTAATTTTTAAAATTCAAATTAAATCTAATCTGCCTCATCAATTTCCATGTTATCTAAATGGAGGAATGAGTAGTATTAGTATTTTACCGACAAAGTTAACAGAAGAGTGACGTGCAACATTCGACTTGTCGAGCTTCAAAGATTTTAGCAAACGACTCAAGCGAGCCGGACCGGGCACATCCCTGCATACATCTATCTATACATACAACTATATATCCCAGCGAAATTAATAACTTGAAGCAGCATCAGTATTTGCACTTGCAGCCTCGCCAGTTAATTTAAGGCTATGCAAACCTGCCCTTCTCTTAAATCTATCAACACAGCCATGACTTGCACTAAATGGAGGCTCATCAACAGAAATTTCATCCATCCTTTCCTTCAAATCATCATACAGATCCTTAGCCTTTGCTCTAATCATGGCCTCACTAATAGGAATGCGTTTCTGACACTGACCATCTACTCCAAGTTTTTCCATTTTAGGAATCACAACACTGCGCCTAGAACTGTTTATTGTTGTTATCAAATTACCTGAATTTATCATGTTCTAGAATTTTCTCCTTCCATTTCACATAAGTGCTAATAGTTGAATGAGACATCCCCAATGATCCTGTGATTTCAGCATGGCTTTCAACTTTCTCAACATGCTTTAAAATTTCTAATTTCAATTCATAACTATGAGTGTCATGCACTCTTTTATTTGATTCACTTGCATTATCACTATAACATTTCCTGTTAGATGCATGGCAAGTGATAAATAAATAAATAAATAAAATAAATAAATTAAAATAAAATATGTAAAGAAAAAAATGAATGAAATCAGCACAAATTCAAACAATTAGAGCAGGAATGACGATGCCATGTCAAGGGAAAAATTTATAAATATAACTAGCTTTTCGTACCCGGCTTCGCACGGGTGCATTTCGGACTGCAAATAGTTATACTTTTTCCCGCTTAGAAGACAGCTTGGGAAAATGATACATACTAAAACTTCTCCTCTCCTTTCTGTAAACTACATCAGGAGTCTTGAAATAAAGTGAAAAGAACACGAAACGAACCAATACGAAAACTACAAAAACCACCATGAAAAAAGAAATGAATTAAACGCTAACCAATATCCGGTAGAAAAGGATGTAAACCGACAAATAAATAATCGTGGAACATAAATTAAGAGTACAACCAAAGAATATAAGTTCAATGTAAAAACCACCAAGAAAAAAGAAATGAATTAAACTGTAACCAATAGCCGGCATAAAAGGTGTAAACCGACAAATAGGTAATCAAGGAACAAAAATCAAGAGCACAACCAAAGAATATAAACATAGACTACAAAATGAACAACTAAGAACGAAAACAAAGAAAACAAACAAAAAACACAAAAAATGGACACGAAACGAAAGCAAATGAAAACAACAAACTAACCAAAACCAACAAACGAATAATCTCCTAAAGCTCAATGTATCTGATGATGGCAACTGACGCTTTCTATTCAGTTGCTAAATAAACAACCAACAATCACAAAATAGCGTGTCGTAGTGATGAGTAAATATTGATTACGTGGAATATGAGTTTGTATGTCAACATAATAATAGGAGAAACTAAATAATAATACCTACTATTACTCTAAATAGATATAAAATTATTGATCTTAATTGTGTTTTCCATCGTAATTAATTGAATAATAGATTGAGATATTCGAACGAATCGATTTTTAATAATGTAGTAAAATGTTTTACTTTTCTAACGTAATTAATTACGTGAGTGTATCGGTAGTGTTTACATTTTACCCATGGAACCGCAGACACGAATTCTTAATTTTAGTTCAGAAGACATAATAAAGTTCAACAAAAGTATTATTCAAATAAAATCTTTTGAAATTCACTGCGTTACGTGTTCAAAATGTTAATCTAATTTAGTTCTCGTATTGAAATAACAATTACTCAAGAGTGAACCTTATTTCCAATTGATAAAACTCTCTTTTAATTCAAAACGATATTATATATTAAAAAAAAGTATCTAATTATTATTGAAACGCAAAATGGATGAGCATAGGAAAAAACTTGCATGTTAGCATGAAATGCTCAATTCAGTTTTTATTGATAAACTGATAAAACAAAACACAAAAACTTTAACGTAGTAATTTAATCATATATCTTCAGTAATTTTCACTTAAACAAAATATGAAATAAAATAAGACAAAAAGCATATAAAAACAATTTAACTTATATCCAAACATACCTATAATGTGAATGACACGATTACAGAAAAAGAAACAGTTCACTAATGTTTATTCGAAGAATTAACCTGTGTATAGAAGACCATAGATAATGAAAGAAAAACATACAATCAAATCAGAAGATATTAAATGAGTATTTCATCAACTATTTCTACGTTTACGATATGTTTATAGTTCAAACATAATTTGTTTACATCGGTTGCTAAGTATATCCAAATGCTGAGCAATAATGAAAAATAAGATTTTCCCTTCAATTCGTCTTATTTGATCTGTAAGCCCCTCTTTTAAAAAATTATTCCAAAAGAGGAGATAATTTACCACAAAAAAGTCTGCAAGAGCATATGTCTGCGATATATATGTAAGGAGTTAAAAATTCGAGAAATTTACGAAAAAATTTTAAATGGAAATCCCATATAAACGAAAATATTTTATTATGATTAAATAGTACACCGAATCGGTTTCAAAACCTTACTACACCACCGTACACATGATAACGGTTAATATGACACCTTCCTCTTTTTTCTGCGTGTTGTAGTTTCTGAGCCTTAGCAGAACATACATATATACGACACCTTACTTTATAGATATGTATAGATGTATAGATAAATAAATAAATTTAAATAAAAGATTAACAAAAAATGAGTGAAATCAGCACAAATTCAAACAATTAGAGCAGAAATAATGATGTCTAGACCAGGGGTCCCCAAACTTTTTATTGAAAGGGCCACATTAGGCTTTCTATACGACAGCACGGGCCACTTAAGACTTTTTCAAATGACTGACCGGGCCATGTGAAAACTTCAAAGAGCAAGTTTTGAAGGGGGGGGGGGGGGGGGTGGTTGGGTTGGGTATGGCTGGCGGGTCAGATTAAATCACTGCGCGGGCCATAGTTTGGGGACCCCTGGTCTAGACTGAAGCTAAACCTCGCATGGTTGGGTGGACCAAAAATTACTTCGCGTATACAAGTTCATAATTCGACTGACCGATCGGCTGGGTCGAATAAGCAGGCTTCGACCGCTGGAATTCTCGAGTTGGTCGAATCTCGAATGGTCAAATCTCGGGAGTCGCCTGTACCATACTTATTGAAATTACTTCAAAGAAGTTTTTTCAAAGACTATACACTGAAAAAATTTCAACAATTATAGTATTTGAAAAAATTTCATGGACTATAATCATTAAAAAGTATACATGGGATAGTCTTTTTAAAAAATTCAAAGATTATATTCTTCGTAAAATATTAAAAAACAGTCTTTGAAAAATTTCATGAACTATCATCATTGAAAAAATTACAGGGACTATCGTCCTTGAAAATATTTCAAAAACTAAAGTCTTTTTAAAAAATTCCATGGACTATAGTTCTTGAAAAAATTTCAAAGACTATAGTCTAAAAAAATTTCATGGACTATAGCAGTGGTTCTCAAATGTAGGGTCATGACAATAGTTCCCTATAATTTTTTTTCTCAGTGCGCGAACTGAGCATCGCTTTGCGTGCTTACCTACATTGTTACGCGGCTAGTCCCGTACAAAAATAATTAATGATTTTTGCATGTGAATTGGGAAATAAACGATTTCATAACAGATAATTATAACTATTAGATTAAAAAGATTTTACAAATATAAAAGTAGCTTTCCGGAAACCATTATTGACAGCTTTAACAAATTTTATAAACTAAAGAGAATATAATCCTTGAATCGCATACATAGCAGTTATGTAAAAGCACTCGAGGCTATTCCTCAGAGACTCGAAGACGAGTATTACTTATGTCCAGTAGCACAAAAACATTAATTAGGCTTTTCGATGGGCAAGCTTATTGGGTTTCAAAATAAGATTGGAGATAATGAAGAATATTGATGTATTAAGCACAAAATTATTGTTGCTTTTAATAAAAATTATATAATATACATATCTATCTTCCCTTGTCTATTTGATAAATGTTTTCACAAGTTCTATTGACACGTTGGAGGTGTTTTATTCATGTACACATGCATTAGGAAATAAAATGATATACAGAAAAGTCACTACATGTAAAAGAATACTTCCACGTGCCATTTTCTAATGATAAAATTTAAAAAGAAATTTAATTTATTTTAGTTGAAAAAGAAAAATAAGTTTATAAAGATTACAAGTAAAAATTAAAAACCATATATAAAATTATTTACATTAAAAAAATAAGTAAATAAAGATTACAAGTAAAAATTAAAAACCATATATAAAATTATTTTTATTAAAAATTAGTCATTTTTAATTATCGTAAAATTACAATAATAGTTGATCTAGATGATTCCTGATTTAGATTTTTTCCCTTCTGTCTTTTGATGTGTGCCAATGTTCAAGAATTTTATCGAGATCCATTTCTCCGTTACCTAACAAGTGAAACTTTATGCGCATTATCATATCTAAATGATCCGGCTTTAATCTATTTCTTTATTTCATTTTGATGTTATTCATAACACTGAATCCCCGCTCACAGTCAGCGCTGGAAGCTTGAAATGTTGTACATATGTCTACAATTTGGGAAACAATACTATATTTTTCCCTGTAGTTTAGTGTGTAACTCAAGATTTCGTTAAAATTAGTGATCGATCTATCTTTATATTTTTCGGCAATTAGGTATTTGAAGTCATTGTATTGGTTTAGAGCAATCAAGTGGGAGAAATTATATTGCATATAAGAAATTATGTTCTCTGTATTTCTTCATATTTATATTTGTATGATTTAACCTTTTGCAGTCAAATGCCGAGTGTGACTCGACAGTAGCTTGCAAGTTGAGTGTAACTTGCTGTGTGTTTTGAATAAAGAGGAGCACGGGATTTGTAAATATTTTTGCATCCTGCTAGAGATTGCATTTTCTTAAGCCTCAGGAGCCCTCTAACCATAAACAGATTGATTATAATTAGTGTACTCTCAATTATCTGGGTTAATGATGGAGAGAAGAAGCACAAAAAATCAGAAAACACAGATAATCCAAAATTTTGCTTTATTTTTCACATTTTATCATATTACATGATATTCAACCCATTTTCGCACTTAATACAGTTTACTTTTCTTTTAGTAAATAGTCCATAATCTTAGCTTGGTTTGTTGACTCATTAAGGTTTTTCTCTTCACGATCGCTCACATCTTCCTTGCAGCTATAATATCACTGTATTGATAATTTTATTGCCCTATGTAATAAAGTAAATTGTCAATGTACTATAGTGCCAAGCTGTGACTCATGAGCTCACAATCAGTGTTTCTTTTTTCTTCGCTCTCAACAAAATTTTCTCGCATTTTTCTGCCATCTCTTCTGGAGTATACACATCCAAGTGAATACGACAGTATGAACATACGACTTTCCAAGTGAACTACAACACAGTGGACTGATAAATAACTACAGAGGGGAAGGGAAATTTTCATATGCATGGGGAAAATGTAATCACAATGAAACAATTTCTGTCTCCACTACAACCCGTAAAAGATGTAATGTAATATAATCGGCAGTAAAAGTGCGTGATATCATTTTACAGTCACTTTTAACTTTAAAAAATCTTATTTACGACATTTTTTATGCAATATGTCTTCTTCGCATAAGTAAACGAGCAAAAAGTATTACGAAACTCTGCACGCATTACTGCATGGATAGTGCAAAGCACAATTTTTATAAATAAAAATTTATGAGAAATACGGAAAAATCATACACGGTTAACCTGCAAAATGGATAATCCGCCCACAGATAATCGAGAGTACACTGTATATCCTAAAGATGAATAGGTCATTAATTGTGGAAGGAAAAAATTTGAGTGAAAAGGGTTAATTTGTTGTTTCCATTGTTAAATTTAATGCTTAGTTATTTTATAAATACAGTGGTACAATATTGCAGCTAAAATTTGTGTGAGAAAAATCCATAGACTTATACTTATATATCTACGATTACAAAACGTATTTATATGGTAAATTTCTGCCGACATAACATATGCATTTTCAAGAACATTACATGTATGTTAAGCGGACGCTGCCTCTATTCCTAGATTTTCAAAGGAAATGGCCTGCTGTGTACACTATGTTCCAGAGAATGGCACCATGTCAGATATTTAACGATGAAATTTCTTTACTGTGGTAACATATATGGTATTTTTTGGGCTATAAGACGCATCCTCATTTTTTAAGAGATTTTTCACAAAAAGTATTTTTGTTCACAAAAGCATTTAGGAAGGGCCAAATCATTTCTAGCCATCATAAAATTCGTATCTGGTAACATTTAAAGATGATATGATGGCATAGTAACAGTAAAATATAACATTTTAGGTCAACTTTATTCATGAAAGTAAATAAGGATGATCAAAAGCAGTGGTACATAACCTATGGCCTGCGGACCAGATGCAGCCCGGAAAGGGTTTTTATATGGCCAAAACCATGAGGAAAAAGCAATCCAAAATGTTTAACATGCAAATCCATGTATTTTTATGAAAATTTTATGATAAAACTTTTAACATTGGAATGTTTACCATAAAAATCTAGATTTGATTTTCACTAAAATGATACCTCAAAATATATGGATAACTTCCAATTAAAACTCTAATCTGGTCTGCTGAAGAATTGGCAACTTCCAATGCCTAAGGAATCATAACCACCAATGCAGCCTGCCATATAGAAAAGGTTGGGCACCACTGATCTAAAGATTAAACAAGAAAGACAATTATAAATGGAATACACAGCGATTTCAGTGTTCTTGATGGAATTCACATGCAAAACGATACTGAAAATTGGGTGATTCATGAATATTTGTCCCCGAAACTATAAGTCATAAGTATGTGGTAAAGTAGAAGTTTTAATTGATGGATGCAGTTCAAAATCATAATCTGGCCATACATTTCAATAAGGGCTGCCACTTATTCCATTTGGCATGAACGTGGTCCTTAACACTAGAACGTCAGACGGGACAATTTTGTCCCATTCTGATGTTACGTCCCCTACAGTTTCTGTGATTCCGGTTTAATTTAGTCGAGATTTCGTGACTTTTAATCATTTGAGGGTTGCCCTAGAACGACAGATGGGACAATTTTGTCCCAAAATGAGTTACTACTTTGTTTCACATTCTCTGTGATATTATTCTTATGCAGGCGGCTTTGTAACATTGTTGTAGACTATGGCATGCCCTTCCCCTCCTCCTCTCTCATCTTTCGCCAGTCTAACTTCTAGCCCACCCTTCCTCTCTCCCACCTTCCACTTGTTCCCGCAGTGTGATGCAGGTTAGAACGTGTTCCTGCAGCACTGTTTGCAGGCTAATTTACTAGAGCGTTTCAGTTGAGTACGGTGCAACACTACATTCTACAGCATGCTAAAGTATGCAATTAGTAATGTAGAGACTACAACGTTCATAAAAATTGAACCTAGTACTGCGACTGTATGACTTTGTCGTATAGGACATTTTTGTCCCATCTGCCATTCTAGGGGGTACGCCATGTTCAGACATTCTTGTGGTAAATGGCTTGTTGAGGCACATATCCAAAGGTTGAAGTAAAGACATTGCAACCCCAGGTACAGGGTCAGTTTCAGGCATCAGCAACGTAAAAAGTAAAACGTGCTTACAGGCACCACTTCAATCAGTATTTCGGATTTTGACATTTTCATTTTTTTAAAGGTTTATTGCACAGAATTTGTTAAGATCACAAAAAAATTATATTTTACGCCATGATATGTCATTTACATTCAGGGTCAGTTCAAGGTGTAAGCGATGTAACCTACCGCTTACAGGTGTCACCTAAGATGGGTGGCAAGATGAATGTTTTAAAGTTTTACATTGTCTAAAACACACCGATACACTGTGCACTTCCCTTAACCTCTTTAGCGGAATATATACACGCAAAAGCAATAATTATACTGCTAAGTTTCATGTAATTTTAGGGATTAAGCATTGTAATTTCAAATAACCTTCCCACCCCAAATACAGTGAACCTTCAATACTAGAGATTTTGATTACTCAGGATTTGTGCAACTATTTAACATTCAGGATCTCTACCTTTTGCAAAGAAAAAAGCCCAAAAAAAACTTAATCTCGTCCTCTTCGAAAAGTTGGTTCATAAAGTTGCAATATAAAAATATTCGGTAATATAATCATTACATAGTAATTTTGTTATAAGGTCAGTGAATGTTTTATTTCTATTTTCTGAAAATATTTAGCTGAATATTTTTTTGAAAAAATAAAATGGCATAAAATAAGATTTTCTTTTTTAGTATATCATTAATATTATTTTATGCCTTTGATATCCAAAGGGGCGGCAAATTTTTACCTCGCTTACAGATATTTTTTAACCGAAACCGGCCCTGCCCAGGTACAACTGCAATATCTGTATTGTTTTTTTTCAAGCTCTGATTACTTCTGTTCCAATGGAAATTTTTGAGAAAGAAGCATAGCTTAATGATAGGGAAGTTGAAATGAGTGACTTGGTTTCAGATGATAAGAATGAAGATGACCCAAGACCTCCACCAAAAAAATCTGAAGTGAGAGAAGCATTAAATACTATTGAAAGATTTCTTACCAATATGAAGGGCCGTGAAACCAATCATCTTGTATTACTGAACAATATTGAAATCATTGCTACCAGAAAATTTGAAAGACATGAAACAAAAATCCATTACGAGATACTTCCATAAGGAATACAATTGTAGTTTCTTGTAGAGTCAAACATTTTTTTGTCTAGATGAGTGATGGCTGATGAATTTATGTTTCTAAAACCTTTTATTGCAAGATGGAGTATTATATAATTTTTGCCCTTGACCCATTGATGATATTTTATGCTTTCCAAAATGAAGTGCAGCCTAGCATTTCGCATTAATAATGCCCACAAAGGTGAAAATATTGCATCTTTTCCGAAAGTGCTTTCTAGACACGGCGTAATCATTTATATTTCCCTATCTAATTGTAAGACATCACCGAGGACTTCGAACCGTTTACATGCCTCCTCTCGGAGGTTTTCTTGTTACCCTTGGATTGCGAAGGCAACCTCTGAGAGAGTCCATTTTTCCGAGTTGGAATGGATGCTTTCGCACTGTTGAATGCAGTTTGTCTCACCAGCTCTGATTCCGTTTGTTTCTCCCTGCAAGCCTACCCAGGCTTCGGAACCCACCTCCTCACTTTTCTACTCTTCCCTATCATTCCCCTCTCCTGCTTCCCTCAAGCTATGGGTACCAACATACTCAGAACTTTCAGCTCCAGCCTATGTGTGGCGTGACCGAGCCGTGTCGCTAGACATTTTGAAATGACTGTGCCTATTTTGCAAACACTTAGAAAATGTTATTTTATCGATCCCACACCACCGAAATGTAGCAGTATAGATCACCACAGTAACATGAAATGAGCTGATGAATAACATTTTATACATCGTATAGCTGCTGTAGCATTTTAGGACCCGTCCATAAATTACATCAAGCTCTAGGGGGGAGGGGGTTGAGAAGTTTGTGATGGATGGTGATGAGGGGGAGGGAGGGGGGATGTTATGGTAACGTGACGTATTTGATTTAATGAAAAAATTAAGTGCTACAAATCACCTAAGCATTTATATTCTCTATTTACTACGTATATAAGAAATTAAAACCATTTCGTAATTTCATTACTTTACGTTTAAAGCTTTTTTAACACGTTGCTTCTTTGGATGTACATGAACTTATACATGACGACTCGGTTGATTCGTAAATGTGAATATTTTTTTTTCGACTCTGCTTCGGCTTTAGGGGGGGGCCGATTGTCCCACCCTGGATCCGCCCCTGAATGCAGCCTACCATGTGAAAAACGTTGCCCATTCCTGTGTGTCATATTGTCTTCATGTCATTGAGTGAGTTTGAAATGGAGCATCTTTTGAATGCACAAAATATCATTTTAATTGATATATCCAGCCATCCACCCTCAAAAACAAGTAAAGTTATGGTTGCCACCTTTTGTTAACAAGATTACCAAGCATTTCATTAAGGCTACTGCATATTTAATGAACAAAACCAATCACTTTGAAAAAATTATGATTATTTTACAAAAATAGCATAAGAGTAGGAATGTAATTACTATCAATAATAACAATATATGGCAATGCACACTTAACTTTTTATTTAGTCACCTTGAAATTAAAGTTTCACTTACACACTATAAGATATTTATGATTGTCGTCAATATTGTTATATATGATGATTATAAGTAAGTTTTAAATGCAAATTAAAAATATGTGAAACTCATCCCTTTGTTCATCAAATGGAGAAATGAAATGGTCCTGAAATTGAAACAATGTTTTTGCTGTAGATTTGAAGTCTAATATTTAAAATAAATAAGGCCGTGTAAATAATGAAAGTTGATTCAAATTAGAATTACCATTCTCAACCTTGAGCATTTATATGTAGCACCATTTAACGCCATCATCCCTAACAAATAAACAAACCAAGAGAAAGACAACTTTTATCATAAAGATTATTTGTGAAAAATGTTGAAAACCAGATAGACAATATCCCAAATATTATTTAACACATTCTATTGCTGGAATCCAACTGATCATGAAGAAAATTCTGATAGTTATTAAACAGTTGGAATAACCAGATTCATATTTCTGTATCAAATTAGCCATCTTCACTGGCAGTCCACTGGTCATTGATTATAGAAAGAACCAGAATCAATGATCATTGGAACACCACCAACAGCTGCCTTTGTTGATGCATGAATTACATTAATTAAAATTCCTTGGTGATGACAGGTGACCTATTTTTCAAATATAAATTTACTATTTTAGATTTTGATTTTTGAAGAATTTGACTACATGGTAAATTTTGTCACATGCCAGATCTCCAGGTTTTGAATTTTCTTTTTGTTTACTTAGATATTTTAAGTTATGTTGCAGACTTGGGTTACTGAAAGGTTGTTGATTTGATATCTTAACCAGTCCTTTTGTAGTTGGAAAGTGTAAAAGTACTTGTAGTAATGTTCTGTGGTGTTTTGTATGTTCAGATGTTTGTGGTGTGACTGAATGGTGTGGAAGTTTTTTGTAGTATAGTTTTTGAAGTAGTGTATGCTTTGTTGTGTATAGATTTCTGTAGACATGTTTTGTGGCTGTTTGTCAATTGCACTTGTATGAATGGCAAATGATAGTTTATTTTTGACTAATGTTTTATGTTTTCAAAATGGTAAATATAAAATTCAAAACCTGGAGTAATATGGCATAAAAAAAATTAATTTCTCAAAATTTGACTGATACACCTAAGCAGTGTTACCAACTCCCATCCACACGGTCCCACTGAATCTATTTGAAAAATCCAGATCCCACTAAATCAGTTTGAAAAAAGCTAAGTACACCTTAAAAACAGAAGTGAAAATGAAAATAAAAAGCGATTATGACATTTTTATTTAACATGGCAGAAATATGCTATGCATTTTTTATGAAAAGATTGTATTAAAATCATGACAGGTTTTGCTATGATTGTAGCATAATGATGCTATGATTGTAGTGAAACCAGTTGTGATTTTAATACTCCTTTTGTCGAAGATAAATGGTATAGGTATATTTTCTGTGTCATCTAATATATTATTTCCTGAATAAAATATGTCATGAACATTTAAAAAGCTTTTGAGTCAAGAATAGTATTTCCAATTTAAAAACTTAAGAATTTATTAGCCTTATACATTTTAAATTTTACTGTTGAAAGTTTACAGTAACATGATGGGTTTGATTCCAGGAGTTTCATTTCTCCATTCCATATTTTGTATGGTGATACCAATAGATGAATGAGTACCCAAAGTGTTTGATTTTTACTTTCTCATATACGAAGTATATTGAGAAAGTATTGTTATCGCGAAAAAATTCGACCTAGATTTTTACGGAAATATACGAAAAAGTGGTTTTTGCAATGCCGTCTATATGTCTGTTACTGGCTCTAGAACCTAAAAGGTAGAGCGAAAATTAATGAATCTCGTACTTAGGCATTTTATCATACAGAGCAGAGTATACATAGAAATGGTTGACATTGCTCAATAATTAAGGGAAGTTTATTCTACGCATTTTTAACAACAATTCGATTTTCTCAAAAATGGCTCCAAACGGTTTTGATCAAATTTCGTACAGTTACTTGAGTTTACGTCTTCAATAATACCAATAGTTCATATTTCTCAGAAAATGAATATAAGGCTAGTTTATTTTAGGCAACTTTAACAATATTTAACAATAATTTGATTTTCTCAAAAACGGCTTGAACAATTTTGATATAATTTTTTACTGTTACTTGAGTACACGTCTGCAATAATACTACATATATCATTTTTCTCAATGAATGAATATAAGGTTAGTTTATTCTAGAGTAACTTTAACAAAAATTCAATTTTCTAAAAACCGGCTGATACAATTTTAATTTTCTAAAGATAACTAAATGACGCATTAATATATAAGAAAGTTTGTACAGTGTGTGTTGTACTGATTTTTTTAATTGAAGGGGCTTCATAACATTTTTTAAATCCCTATCCTCAACAAGTCCTTTTCAACCATTCTGTGATGAAAAGTATTTAAAGATATAGTACCTTCATTTGCTGATGCATTATGAAAAGGCACATATTATTTATTGAGGTTTATTTAGAATAGAAAATAAAGTTATTTATAAATTTAGTAATATCATTAGAACAAATAATTTAATCAGTAATTAACCTTTATCGTACTAAAGGGAACTTAAGTTCCCACTAAAATGTACATCCAATGGGATGAATATGAACTTAAGGGATCAGGTTTCTTTCTTTTTAATACTTGCTCCTCAAAAGGGTATTGCGTTCTAAAGTGGAGGGAGTGAGGAATAGAGTAGGGGTGGCTGATGCATTGCCTAATTCTGTGGCTTTGCTTTGTGGTAATACCAAATTTTGGTACGTATAAAAAAAATAAATATTAGAAATGTTGAGCTAAATCATTGAAGCGAAGTAAATTCACTTCAAGTAGGCATGTCCCTTAGTTTATTAGTGATATTCAGAAAACCATTTGATGCCATTAAATTGTAAATCAAGGGGCGTAAACATTTATGAGTATCCTAGGGACATGTAATGAATGTATGTTATAAGGATTTGAGCAAAAATTAACATTTGGACGTAATTTTCAATATTGAATGAGGAAGACGAAAATGTCATACACACAGATTGCAATGGTGCTCTGAAATAATCAGTAAAGAAAAGTGTATGGTGCATCATGCCCGTTCATTGAGAGAGAATTTTATTTTGAGGCTTTGAACTACATAAATTAATTGATAAATCTAGTCAATACAGTGTGGGATAATATGTACTGTAATTAGAATCCTAGGAAAAAATAAATTTTAAATTACTTTTCAGGAAATAATAGGTAACTCTATTCCTTCTTCAATTTCAATATTAGGTAGTTGAAGATTTTACTTAAAATTAATGGTAGTCATTATGATATTGGCATGCAATCATAGACTTCTTGTTTGGTTGTTCCATTTAAGAGTACTATATTATTAATAATAATGACTTAATAATAATTTAACTCAATTTCTTGTGGTTTTTGCATACAATATATGCTAAATAGGGGTACATTGTTGCCCTACGTCAACTCTAGGCATATCCAGCTTTAGCAGATCTACTGATGGCAGTACTTGTCGAATTGTCAAGGAACAGAAGAATATTTTCTTCCAATGCTGTGTTCATACAAAGTTTTTCACAGTAAACCATACGTTCGTGTTTGTTTTGCAGAAAGAATAATTTATCCCTCTGACTGAGGCTAAGGTTGGCTTTACGCAATAATTTATCCCACACTGACTAATATTGTTTGCAAAAAGCACGAAAAATTGAACTAATTTCCATGCATGAGTTGATAATGCGGAGGGATACCCATAGCGGTGGTGATTTAGCCAATTGCTTTCTGCTGCCAGTGGTTCAAAATTCAATGCCAAATTGACACAATACCCGGACTGATCTAGGGTGGAAATTAAATTACATGAAGTTATTTGCAGCATTCTATGCATGGATGGGGAAAGACACACTTTGAGGAGGATGTAACAGCTGATCGAGTGTCATATGCAGACACCAAACACCGCGAAAGTTTATGCTCGTCTAAGTTTCGTAATTACAAATTGCAGAATCTATTATTATTAATAACTTGGGAAGCAAAAATTACTTATTAATGCCATAAAACACTAGGCTTCATAAAAAGGAGTAATACACAAATTAATGAAAAGTATTATAAAACAAAATGTTTGATTCCTATTCTGATTGCTAATTTAAAAGCTCTCCTGTCAATTACCAAATTCTTCAAAATGTCTATATGTATACAAATTTTTATTAGAATATAATGAGTTGCAGTAATGGATTATATCACCATTCTTTCAGAAATTTGAAAGGTCAAGCTCATATTTTTGCCAATGAATTCAACATTTGTGAATTATAACTGGATCAGATTATGAGAATTAAAAACTTCACAAATATAAATTTCACAGAACAGTTAGAACACTGCAAATCAAAGTTGGCCTATTATTGTTGGGGACTGCAGAGAAAACCAGGATGCACGGTTATCCTATAACAGGTCCCCTACATCTACAGTCTGTACCAAACTTAATGATCGCTGGTAGGCAGGGTTAAAATGTGTGGAAAGGGAACCTTGTTGCCGAATCAGTCCACAAACGTGGACCAATTATAGTGCTTCACAAGTGGGCAGAGACGCTGGATGGATAAGAGACTTTGTAGGAGTGGGGTCAGATACGGGAGCGACAGGCGAACATGAATAAACGAAATTATGAAAATGTTGAAAACTTTAACATTTAAAGCTACATAAAATGAAATTACAAGTATTTACGTTTGGTAATATTATCTTAGTAACTACGAATATATTACTTCCTACGTTATCTTTCATAAGTAGATATAAAACATTTTCCACGTTATAGTGTACCTATTTTATATGACAATATCGAATATTCTCTGCTTAAATGACAAATAAGAGAAAAGGATGTTATATTTTACATTTTTGAGAATGCATAGAAAAAAGTAAGCAGGAAGATGAGACTATTTGGTGTGCGAATGGCAAAGGTTGGAGCAGGTAGTATAATAAACACAAGGAGGGAAGGACGAGGGAGAGGGAAAAGAATGGTGTGAGATTTCTAAGGGACCACATGTATGACCACAACATATGTTCCTTTCACACAGTTATTTGCTTCTGCTTTCAAGCAGCTGTTAAGTATATAACGGTAGAACTGCAGAACTGCGTAGGACCATCTCGAAACATTTCAGCCAGATGAAAATACTGCCATATTTTCCTTATCCTATCTCGTATTGCCGAAAATACAGAAATTTTAGTCATAGGCTGTAAAGGTGCAGCATTCTAAAAGTTTAGGTTAAAATCTTATTGAACTATTAATCTAAAAAACCAAGTAGTACAATATGCATCATGAAAGGGAAGAGGATGCAGAGTAGGAATAAATACACAATATTTAATTTCATCTATTTATTTTTATTATTAACAATCAACTCTATATAATTGCAAATAGTTAATAGATCACATCAAGAAGAAGAGCAAAATATTCTTAAAGGTAGCAGTTGGATTACAGAAGAATAACATTTCAAGTATTTTCTTACTTCTATTGTTACTAATATTATAATATAACAAATACATTACACACATTAAAGCAAACACATAAGTTAATAATTATCATATTATTAGGAAATCATGATGGATAACAGCATAAAAATAACGCTTCTCATTGAGTGGGTACTTTTACTTATTCCAAAGACAAGAAACCATTACATATTATATACAATGTGATTCAGAGTAAACGTTTTAATGAAATGGGAATATTAAAGAAATTCAAAGTAGTAAAATTACTTAATATATTTAAAACTGCAAACAAATTGAACATTTTTACAGGGAAAACCCAGTAAGGCTAAAACCCCATTTGCAGAAAAACGGCCACTGGAAGAGAGATGTGAAAAAACTGCAAAACCTAAGATATAGAGAGCTGTAAAAGAAGCAGTGATTAGAAAACATAACAATAAACATGATTAAAAGTAAGATCAACACTAGAATAAAATAACCGTTTTTGTCAGCATATTATTATTGCTGAATTTAATAAAAAGAAGAAAGTAATATAAAACAAAAACTTTATTATGAACAAACTGGGTTAAAACATTTACTGTTGTCATTACATTAGGATGAAAAGTATTTCAAATCCCAGATCATTCAAAATAAATTATTGGCTTCGCAAAAGTTATAAAATTATCTCTTTTCAAATATTCTAATATTAAATTTATCCTGAGAAAACATATGACATTAGATTAATTAATGATAGGTAGAGAGACTGTGAATTAAAAATAGAGTAGCTACATATAAAATTTAGGTTATTTGTAAATAGATGAAGTAAAAATAAGAGAAGCAATTTTAGGATATAAAATAAAGAGAAATGGAATTATATACTAAGCATGAACAGTAAGTAATAAAAGAAAGTGGAAATGCATAATAATGAGATAAGTTAAGACAAAAATACTTGAAATAATCACTTATCTTCACTTGCCTTAAAGTTATTTAAATCCGTCATTATCATGTACACACAGGCGCTGACACTGACCCTATACAAATAAATTACAATTTACTTTAATAAGGATAATAGGGAGAACCACATTTGGTAGAAACGGCACTGAATAAATAAACCATTATAAAGAATATCCAATAAGCAGAAGCACACACATGATTTGAGGATGAAATGGCAAGACCATAGCATTAAAAATGGGAGTAAAAGCACTGTGGGATAGATGGGTGAACACACACTACAGGGATTTTCAGTAGGCACTGACACATGCAAATAAATTGGTGCACATTTGAAGTGTAGGGATTACAGCAAGCCATGGAAGAATTCAAAACTGCACATAAGAGATAACTAAGGAATGTAACAGAATCATATACTTTTCTTGCAGAAGAGAATGAAATTTTTTAAAAAATGAAAGGCTTTTCACCATATAAAATTAATTAATATGTCTTAATTAATTGATGAAGGTTTTAGTTATATCATTACAGATTATTTTTATTATTAGCATTGCCTTAACTTCTAACTTATGAATTAATACTTATAATCAAACTTAAGTATGAACATTGGTTGAAATTAACTGGTTCTGCAAAAAAGAGAGGACTAGCATAATGAATTTCAAAACACTCATTCAATAGTGTGGTAATGTAATACTCCAAAATACTTACATTGTGGAAATTAATTAGCAGCTGGAAATTTGGGCAAAGGCACCATGGAGGAACTGATCAACTTGGCATAGACTGAAAATTTAACTTATTAATAAGAAGTCAAGAGGAAATTATAACTCATCATTCACCTTACCTTCTTACGTATTAAAACATTAAGATATATTTAAATCAGGAGACAAATTGTTGACTGATTGACAGTGTTCAATTGAAGCTGTTCAAAAAAAGAGATATTTGTATGAGTAAATGGCAAAACAATACAGCATATTAGTAATTATCTAATTTTACACTTAATTTTTTAAACAAAGAGTAATTATTCAATCAATACCTACCTTCCTTAGTATTTAAACAGAATGAAACAAATATAAATAATTTCTATAATTTTTATTATTTTTATAGTTACCTTCTACAAAGGTGAAACTCCTAATTCTTCCAGTTCAACGTTATCTTCGCTAATATTGACATCACTGCTAGTATTCGAATCTGAACTTGAGGTCAATGCTATTATAATTTCTTGAATTCCCTCTTCCAATATTCCTTCTTTAATCCAAGCCTCCTCGATAACTTTCTTTGTGTGTTCTACTACGGTTTTCCTGAGAATACTTCTCGTTGGTTATTCTTCTGACTGTAGCCGTTCCCAAGTTAAGGGCAGCAGCTGATCTTTTTAGAGCCTTCGAAATAGCAAGTAACGATCCACCATTACTTTTCTCCCTCTCGAAGTAATTTCGTACACTTAAAACTAAATTCCACGCGGAACTCTGAAGAACATGTCTCACAGATTTTCGCTCAGACATCTCTCACACAATAAACCCTACCGCCTCAAGCAAAATCTGCTACGCAACTAGAAAGGGTCCCTGAGCAGAAACCAAAGAGGCGGCCACAGCTGCGATGAAGAAAAACTGCACATCAGCTTCATTAAATATCTCTTACAGGTAATGTATGAAATTTTAATTTCTTTGGAAATAATTATGAATGCATAGATGTAGCTTTTTATTGCATTTGAAAATTCATTTTTAAGGCTTCAAGATGATGTCCGACCTGTACCAGCCACCACCAGGGAGGAGAGGACCCACCTATGAAGAAAAGCATTCCGGACAGAGTCACCAGACATTTATTTACAGGTAAGAGCCAAACAATTCTTTGTCAGCATAGTAAATGACATAATTGATCACACAAACCTTGCAAATTTTTCTTATATGTCTTATTATTTATTTGCTATTTTGATTTAATTGATTGGACAGTCAGCAAAACATTTATAAAATAAAACGTGAAAATGCAATGCATAATTGTTTATTACTTAATTAAAGTGTGTTGTGTTATCATTGATTGATTTGTAAAAGTTTAAAAGATAAACTTTAAGCAATATTAAAATAATAAATCACACAAAAATAATGGGGATGACAATGCTTGTTTCTTGATATCGCTGTTGCGACCTTTCGTGTAAATTTTTCTTAATTTCTGTGGACAATTAAGTGAAAATCCAAGGAATATGGCTGAACTTTGTGGTAATTGATACTCATATTAACAAAAACTACTTGGTTAAATTCCACAATTTTTTATTTGACCGGTTTCGCTAAATAACTAGCAACCTCAGGTGAGAAAAGTGCTCAAAGTATCATTATATTAGATTGACAGAGGGGAGTAAAGCAAAGTAGGGGGGGAGAAAAAAAACAAACAATAACGGTTACAAATTATTACATATATAGAAAGTGACAAACACTGGCAATAATTTGGATTTTATAAAATAAAACATTGAAATAATATTTAATCCACAAAATCCAACTTCATCATTCTTCTCAAGTATCTTGATATAACATTATCATTACAGGGCCACACCATGGTGGAATCACCTACTCAGGGCGGACAGCACTCGGACAACCCGGATGATGAAGGCAGAATTGTGCACACTGATGTCAATAGTCCTCTTAAAGGTAGGGTGTGACATCATCATTTTCTGATAATAATTGATAGTTTTTCATTAAATTTTAAAATTAAACTTTTAGGACTGAAGATGATCCTCAGGCAGTACCAGCCAGGAGGATGGATGGAATGCCCAAAGCCATGCGGAAGAATGATCCGGAATCCATGTGGCCCAGGATATTTTTTCACAGGTATATAATTATAATTAAGTAATATTAGGATATTAATTTTATGAAATAAATAGGTTAATGCCAAACATTCATAGATTTGATTCATTTAGAACAACTATGAAGAGATGTTTGTATAAGTTAGGGCAATGGACCTTGGTTGTTAGCCTAGTTATGATAGGAGAGCATATGTATGGAAAATATGGTGTCAAATGGATCGAGGGAGGTGCAGGAAAGATAAATATATCAAATGGAGGGGTGGGGAAGGTACGTAATCGGCGGAGGGGTGGGGGAAGGGTTCGCCGTCGGCGGAGGGGAAAGGTTCGAAGCCGGGGGAGGGGGAAATGTTTGAAACCGGAGGAGGGGAGGGGGAAGGTTCGCAGCCGGCGGAGGGGAGGGGGAAGGTTCGTAGCCGGCAGAGGGGAGGGGGAAGGTTCACAGTTGGCGGAGGGGAGGGGGAAGGTTCGAAGCCGGGAGAGGGGAGGGGGAAGGTTCGAAGCCGGCAGAGGGGAGGGGGAAGGTTCGAAGTCAGCGGAGGGGAAAGGTTCGAAGTCGGCGGAGGGGAGGGGAAAGTTTCGAAGCCGGCGGTGGGGAGGTGAATGTTCGAAGCCGGCGGAGGGGAGGGGAATGTTCGAAGCCGTCGGAGGGGAGGGGAAAGGGTTCGCCGTCGGCAGAGGGGAGGGGAAAGGTTCGAAGCCTGGTGGAGGGGAAATGTTCGAAGCCGGCGGAGGGGAGGGGGAAGGTTTCCAGCCGGCGGAGGGGAGGAGGGTTTCCAGCCGGCGGAGGGGAGGAGGGTTTCCAGCCGGCGGAGGGGAGAAGGGTTTCCAGCCGGCGGAGGGCAGGAGGAAGGTTTCCAGCCGGCGGAGGGGAGGGGGAAGGTTCGTTGGTGGAGGGGAGGAGAAAGTTCGAAGTCGGCGGGGGTGAGGGGAAAGGGTTCGCTCTCGGCGGAGGAGAGGGGGAAGGTTCGAAGCCGGGGGAGGGGAAATGTTCGAAGTCGGCGGAGGGGAGGGGAAGGTTCGTTATTGGTGGAGGGGAAGGTTCGAAGTCGGCGGGGGGGGAGGGGGAGGTTCCTAGCCGGCGGAGGGGGGAAGGTTCGTAGTCGGTGAGGGGGAGGGGGGTAGGGGCGATTGGTCGAAGAAGGGGAGGGGAAGATTCTTCGGAGGAAGGAAGGGGAAGGTCCTGGAATATTTGGGACCTGGCCTGTTCTGGATTTTTAGATATCTTAACCCTAAAATAGCATAATGATCTGAAAAAAATGTTTAATCCTCTCCCTGCGTAATTCATTCTTTCCCCAAAATGTGGCAATTATCCAAGAAAAGATGTTTTTCAAAACGTAAATTTTATTGTTTCTGATTTGACATAGGTGTAATGAATTCAAAAATGTTAAAAATATGGAATTTACCGTAATATATAAATGTTAAAAATATCATTATATTGCAAAAACATAATGTAAATACATTTACAACCCACTATTTTTGTGAATAAAGGTTAAAACAGCTATTCTAAATTTTAAATTTATTAAACATTAGATATATATGTATTACATTATATACTTTTGTTTTTAAAAATATAAAAATAGTAATAATAAAATTATGAAAAACAGCACTTTTCAAAGATTTTGTATACCATTTTATTAAATAAAGTTCCATCCGAAAATAAGTCTTATTTAATTGTTCAGACTAATATGACATATTTTGTATACAGGCGACGCTCGATTTATGCCATAGATATGTTCTGAGGATTATGGCATAAATCGAATTTGGCGTAAATCGAAAGTAATTTTCCAGCAGTATTTGATCATGTTCAGTGGCGGCTTCTACCATGGGGAGTGTGGGATCATCCCTCCCAACTTTTTACACCTCCGTAAAATCTTTCTTTATGGTGATGTAATGTCTGTATTTAATTTATTCCTGTATTTAATATTATTCCTTGTATATGTTTAATACAAATAACGCATCCTAAATTTCTCATGCAAGCGACCTTTCAAAACTTTTCTTTCTGTGCTGTGAAAAAAATTCGAATTAGTAATCTGGGGGTTCCAAACTGACGCTCGTGAGCGTACACAAAATTACGACAAAATTTTGTGGCTATCCCCACCAGTTACAAGACATAGGAGACGCTACTGATCATATAAACTTGGAGTTTATCAAATATGCAGTAAAAATAAAGGAAATGTGCTGAGTAAAACAAAAAAGTAAATCCAGGCATTATTTTATTAAAATACATGCGGATATTAAAAAATTTCATATTTATGCACATGGGCGTCGGCAGGGGGGGGGGGGCAGTTGACCCCCCCTGGAAATGTGTAAAAAACTAAATATTATATTAGATACTAGCGGAAATGCCCGTTGAATTTCAACGGATTTAGTGAATCTAAAATTTCGACCGTGTAACATCTAAACATCGAAAGAATAAAATAATACATAGTTGTACCCTCACGGCCGCCCGTGTGCAAGTCTCTCATTTGCCGCCATTTTTAGGTGTTCTTTACAAAAATAAAAAAACGCCTTATGGTTTGATAGATTTCCTTAGCCAATAAATATGAAAGAATATACGGCATATTATAATATAATCCGCATTGCTGTTAAAAATACTGTACGTGTCTGACGATAAATCGGCCGCCCCCGTTGTTTGATCGCCCGTGTGCATCGCACAGTCGCACATATGGACGGTTATAACCGTCGAATAAAGCAAGTATATCTTAGGTATTTCGATGAATGAAGGAAAAAAACTTGTACTCTGGAAAATCAAAAATTACGTGTAAACTTATGGGAAATAATTATTGAATTAAGCAGCCCTACCCCCCCAAATTTTTTATCGCCATATAGGTATCTTATGTTACTCGTAGGATAAAATTATACACCTATACGAAGTTTTGTGACGAAACCTTCAACGGTGTGGATTTCTATAGCGGCCCAAAAAGAAACAGAATTTCACTTTTATATACATAGATCATATCACTTTCGTCAAATACAGCTTCATTTCTTGTGTGATTATGCCTTTCTGAAATGTTCACTTTTATGTCTTGTAAACAAGAACACTTGTGAAGTATATATGTTTATGATTGAACACAGACTCTGATAAATGTACACCAGATGCGTGAGCCTATTTACGTTAATAAACATTAAAAATGTAGAATATAATTATTTTACTTATGAGAAAGGTAAGTTTCCAGTATTCAATAAACGAAAAAAGGTTCAATTACTTTGGTCAGTGGTTATAAACGCTTTCCACAGGCTGTTTCCTGAATAATTATCAGTGTCCTTTTACGTTTCTACGCATAAAGATGAATGTTCTGCTTTCTAGCAGTCACAAAAGTATAATAGGATAAGTTTAGCAATTAAAGGACACAATGTAACATAAAAAGAAACTATAAAATTAAAAAACAATATATTTTGTGTTTACGTCTCTAATTCCATAATGGATAAATGCATTTAAAACAAATTAGGTAATTTCGACTCATAACTAAATCCTTAATTTCCGTAAGTTGTTCGTAACCGCTTTTTTCGACTGCGTGTGGACCGCGAAGAGGGCGGAATTGAGCTATGTGGCCCGCGATATTTGCTGAAATGGATAATGTTGCCCTCGTGCCGAAAGGTTTGAGCACCATTGGTATATACAGTCATCGGTAATATCAGTCCAGTAGAGCAGGTTGGCTGTCCTTACGTTTCGGGATTTAATGGGAAACCCCTCCAGACTGCAGAACTAGTCAGCGAATCGGTAGCCAGGAATTCAGTAAAGAATTGCGAGTGAAGGCAATAAGGTCTGTTTTGATGGTGTCAGGAAGAGGCAGTAGCAGTTAATAAGCAAGTAATCTCTTTATATATTTTCCTATTCCCTGGGCGAAAAGGAAGGGCGTATTGTTTGATTCAAACATGACTTAAACTTTGTAGCTCTGATACTTAGCCACTGTTGCGCATTAGGCTTTAACTTTTCTTTTGGAAATGCCATAAGAGTCTGCTACCAATTTCTTCTTCAGCAGTAGGTACTGCATTTCGTCGTAATAGAACTCATTTTTCTGATTCCCTATGGCTCGTTCGTTACCAGATATCAGTAGCGGAATCCTGACGTATGCTTGGTTTTTAATAAAATAGTTTGATGGGATATTGACAAGTGCTCTCACGTAACTTTTCAGTGATTTATTATTTTGTGAACATATAAGGTGTGGTAATAATTTAAAAATTTAAAAGCTTTTTAAAATTAAGTTCTTTCCTTTTACCTATAGGAATGGAAAAAAATCTAACAGGAAGAGAACTTATAAAGTAGAAGATACTGTTCGTTGCGATGAATGTAAATGAGTTTTCTGTCTCCCATGGTGGCAGATATGATATCACAAAACATTTAGCAAGAGAAAAGCATAAGAGAGCCTTAAGTAATGCCGCTTCCTGCTCTAACTTAGAGGATTTCTTCCGAAAAACTAATTTCGCTGAAAAGGAAAGACAATTAGTAATAGCAGAAGGACTATTTTCGTTCCATGTAATTAACCATAATCAAAGTTTTCGGTCAATGGACTGTACATCCAAAATCATCCAAAAACAGTTCGAAAAAAGGTTTTCATGTGCCAGAATATCGTTGTCATTTGTTAAAGGTGGATATTTTTAATCTACTATAATATATTTTGAAGTGTGTGTCTGTTGGTTTGTGTGTTTGTTCATGGAACTCCTCCTAAACGATAAAAGCTAGAATAACGAAATTTGGTACGATTCTTCCTTACATCCTCACTTACAAGGGGAGTCCACGACATTCATATCGCCGATTTTCTGCAAATTTGCACGGTTGGTAGCAGGCTATGAATAATGGAAGTATGTGAAGTAAGAAAACGCAACTCATTCTCGTTCTCGAAAAAAACGATCTTAAAATGTTAAAAAATTCGTATGGCTTGATATTAACAATAGATATCATCTTACCCGTCGTATCTACGGTAGACTATTAGTTGCTAACGAGACGAACCACGGTCGCAGTTGTTATCCATGTGACGTGGTTCGAGCCCCATTTATTGCAATTTTTTGAGGTGTTTTTCCTTTTTTTCATTAAATTCACTCTGATTTTTCAAAAGAACATTAACCATATTTATTATTGCCCTTCTCGGAAGTAATTACGGAAAGAGGCAATAATTAAAACAGACTACAACTAACTTATGTGGCCATCATAATGGGTAGGGGTAGGAATGGTATTTAGGAGTGGGGGAAATGCAGGAAAACATTGGTGCGGCTATGATTTGGGTTATACATATATAGGAGGGGAATTGATAGGATAAAGGTTTGAGGTGGGGAAATGTTAGAGGACCATGTTTAACGTGAAGAGGAACAGCTCTTTGGATGATAGCTGTCGTAAAGTAGGCAAAGCAGAAACATTGCCGACACCACGAGCAAACTGCAAATGAGCATTTCCCGTGATGGCAGCGATTTTTAGGCGCGTTTCGCTTGCAGCGTGAGCGCCTATTATCGTCTGTCCGTCCGTCCGCATGTTCCTTCTCGGCTTCTACCTATCGAGAAAATCAAACAAGAGTTGAACCTTGAAAATTTCTTGCATTGTTGTTGCTAACATAAACAATCTCCCAAACAAACATTTAATTTCCTTGCATGTGCATGTAATATTATTAAATAGGAAGAAAATGGATTATTTATGATGAAGAATAGAACTTTAAAACGCTATTTCTCTTACGTACAGGTATATACAGTAAAACCTGGTTAATTCGAACCTCTATATTTCCAAATTCGTCGTAATTCGAAATTTTTTAACACTTGAAAGACCGAAAAAGCCAATTTCATACAAATGTGTTTCAATAATTCGAAAATCTCTATAATTCGTAATTCGAAAAAATATTTGCCCGATTCTCGGAATATCAACGCATTTTTGTCGACATAATTCGAAATAAAACTTACCAAAAAGAAACTAAATGAAATTTACTAAAATATTTCTGGCACTATGTCGGCTGGTTTACAAACATTGTGCGATCGTGATCATACCGACTGGGCGTTGGGTATTGTCACATGATTCGGTCCATCCCCTCAATTTATCTACTGTTTTACGAGTTTGAGTTCCAATATTCCTTTGGTTCGTTGTTTGTTTCGTATTAGATTGTATTTTTCATCATTGTTAGTTACTTGTTTAAATAATATTCTTAGTTTAATAACTGCAAGAGAGAAAATTTAAATTTATTGCTATAAAATATTTTTTTAAATATAACCTCCAACGGCTCCGGTTCGTGGTGCATATAAGACTTGCTGAAAAAATGTCTTTGCTGCAAGACATTCACAAGAAGTTAGAATCGAAAGGAAAGCTAGCCTCAAACTATGGGATTCCGAACTCGTCTTTATCTACAATTTTAAAGAATCGGGCGAAGATTGAAGAAAGTTTTTATAAATTTAAATGGAACGCTACACGTCGGGGTTCACGGACTGCGAAAAACGAAGACCTCGAAGAAGAACTGTCCGATTTTTTTTCACAAGTACGAGCGGCGAATTTACCTGTGACAAGCCCGATGCTCATTGAAAAATCAAGAAGTCTTGCGAACGCTTTGAACATTGAAGATTTTAAAGCGTCCAATGGGTGGTTGGATGGTTTTAAAGACGCCACAATATTGTTTGTCTCGCAGTATGTGGTGATGCCCAAAAAATTAACGAAGAGGAAGTGACGACCTGGCTGCAAAGAAATAAACATGTTTTGGAGAAGTACGCGCTCAAGGACATTTTTAATATGGGTGAAACGCATTTTTTTTCAACATGTTGCCCGATCGTACTTGGCTCTCCGAGGCGAAAAATGTCACGGCAGAAAACGTGCTCTGCACAAATATGGATGCGTCGAATAAAGAAAAACTGGTAATCATCGGAAAATATGGCAACCCACGCTGCTTCAAAGGTATTAATCGTGATTATTTGCCGATAATTTAAGAGCATAACACAAAGGTGTGGATGACAACAGACATATTCAAAAGTTTTTTAATAAGAATGCAAAAACGTGTGGCGGTGCAAAATCGTAAAATTTCGTTGACACTAGACAACTGTTCTGCTCACCATGTGGCTCAGATAAATACGCCAAATGTTAAGTGCTGTATTTTCCGCCGAACACAGCCAGTGTTCTGCGGCCACTCGACCAGGGCATCATTCAAAATTTAAAGAGTCATTACAAAAAAAAACTATTGTCGTCATACTTGGTGCAAATTACAAATGGATGTTCGCAGGATAATTTACGAAAATGGACGATTTTCATGGTTTAGGTACTTCTACGTGTTGCGTGTTCAAAATGTTAATCTAATTTAGTTCTCGTATTAAAATAACAATTATTCAAGGATGAACCTTATTTACAATTAATAAAACTCTCTTTTAATTCAAAACGATATTATATATTACAAAAAAGTATCTAATTATTATTGAAACGCAAAATGGATGAGCATAGGAAAAAACTTGCGTGTTAGCTGGTGTTAGCATGAAATACTCAATTCCGTTTTTATTGATAAACTGTTTCCATGATAAAGAAACACCTTAACGACCCGTGTTTTTAAATAAAATCAACATAAAACAAAACACAAAAACTTTAAAGTAGTAATTGAATTATATATCTTCAGTAATTTTCACTTAAAATATGAAATAAAATAAGACAAATGGCATATAAAAACAATTTAACTTATATCCAAACATACCTATAATGCGAATGACACGATTACAGAAAAAGAAACAGTTCACTAATGTTTATTCGCAGAATTAACCTGTGTATAGAAGACCATAGATAATGAAAGAAAAACACAATCAAATCAGAAGATATTAAATGAGTATTTCATCAACTATTTCTACGTTTACGATATGTGTATATTGTTCAAACGTAATTTGTTTACATCGGGCATATTATGACATAGCACAACACCTTCAGGATGCGGGTCTGCGTCTCTCCGATCGTATCTCAGCGCCTGCTGCACCTGTGGGACGGAATGAAGAAGTGATCAACCTTCAACATCATCTTCAGGTTGGAGAACATTTATACACAACGCTGAATGACAGACAACGCCGAGTATTTGACCAAGTAATCAATCAAGCTCCCCATGTACGGAACAACTGCACGTTCATCGATGGACCTGGTGGTTCTGGAAAAACATATTTCTACAATGCGTTGTACAATATGTTTAATGGAAAAGGAAATAACGTCGTGTGCGTGGCTTGGTCTGGAATAGCTGCAACACTTCTGCCGAATGGAAGAACAGTTCACAGTACCTTCAAGCTGCCATTAAAGACTGAAAGGACTAACTACAGCTCCAACATGAAGCCCAACAGCAGTGAAGCACTTCAATTTCAAGGAGTGGACGTCATCATTTGTGATGAAGCACCGATGGCATCGAAGCAAGCATTAGAGGCCGTTGACATTTAGCTACAAGAAATTATGGGAAATACGTTCGTATTTGGAGGGAAGACCGTCGTTATGGGAGGTAATTTTCGTCAAACGCTACCAATCGACAGGAAAGGATCACGAAAGGACCTCATAGACGCATGCATTAATCGATCGCAACTTTGGAAGCATTTCAAGATATTCCAACTGGTGGACAACATGCGGATAGATCAAATTGGCGGAAATTGGGCGGAATATCTCATAAGCGTCGGAAATGGTACCGTTTCTATGGACCAGGAGGGCTTTATGAAGATAAAGGAGGAATGTATTAGTAACGAGGATCTAATCATGGAAGTATTTGGACAAAATATCAGATAGGAAGATGTCGAACAATTGTGTGGGAAAGTCATACTGGCACCGAAGAAAGTCGATTCCCTAGCCATGAATAACAAGATACTGGAAAGAATAGTATTAGCTCCAGGACAACAGGAAAAGGTTTACACCAGTGTGGATGAAGTTATTAATTGCACAGAAGAAGAAAAAACGAACTTTGCAACGGAATTTTTAAATTCATTGACTCCACAAGGAGCATTCCGCCCCACAAATTGCGACTGAGAATTGGAGCTGTAGTTATGCTGCTTCGAAATATCAACGTGAAGAAGGGGCTTTGCAACGGAACGCGCTTAATTGCCAAGCAATTGGGACAACACACCATAAAATGTACGATAGCAACTGGAAGCAACAAGGGACGGTCGGTTCTACTTCCCAGAATTGATGTGACAGAAGATAGTGCACTCCCATTCGAAATGAAGCGCCGGCAGTATACAATGAACTTAGGATTCGCGATGACGATAAACAAGGGTCAAGGACAAACTTTTGACCGTGTGGGGATACTGTTAGAAAATTAAGTATTTGGACACGGGCAACTCTACGTAGCTATGTCACGGATACGACTGCTAATGAGAGATGCGCTGCGGATTTTATCTAAACAGAACCGAGCCAAGGCGAAGAACGTTGTTTTACCAGAGGTACTTATATAACTCACTTGAGTTTACGTACCGGCTATTCTGCCTATGGTTTTCTATGGATTTCCATAGGCTTCTAAGGTGAATACCACAATAGCTTAAAATTAAGTCGGCCATAGTCGCAAAAGACAATGAGTTTGCTGATGAAAGTTTAAAAAAAAATCATCGGACAGCGGCGCGATGGTGCCGCGCGCCCGCTAGTCTTTAATATATTATAAACATGCAATATTTATATGGGACGTTCATCGCTTCGTGAAAATTAACGCGAATAAAAGATTAATACATATTTATTATTTTTGTCGAAGTATTTAGCCGTTGGGAGTGGATTTTAACCAGTGTTCGGAATGAGCCGGAATGCACCCGAATGCCACTCCGGCTCGTTGCACATGTCAGCACATGGCTTTTATGACATTTTGCACAAAATCCAAGATGGCGGCCGGAAATGCCATCAAACATCACGTGACTTCCGGTAAACAAAAGACGAACAAAATTTTAAAAACTTTAATTTTAATTTTTTTACTTTCTCCATAAGTAGTAATGGGAAAGTATTGTGATCACGAAAAAATCGACTTCGAGATTTCAACGAAAATAGACGTTTTGAGGTCCCTAGAACACGTTCATTCTCGAACTCTTTTCACATGATCGTATAAAATTGGATCGCACTTACTAAGTAATTCTATGATTCCAAGAAAATTTCTATTCTGAGGATCTCCAATATGCTCGTTGGAACCAAAAAATGCTAAACCTCGCTCACTTAAGAAAAGTATGACTACCAGAATTCGCTCGAGAAGGTTTTCCCAATTAATGGCTTCAGCTGTTAGCCCTTTCAAGAGTAAAGATCCCAATGAAGACTTTGATGACGCAGATTTACTTGCCGACTTACAATTAACATAATTGTCTTTATGTATAATCGAATTTTCATGAGTCGGTATGCGGTCTTTCAATTTCCTCCAACCTCTTTCAATATCCCACCCTGATGGACTACCGAGAACTAATCTATCTGATTCTGCACTACTTAGAAAACATGGAACACAAAACAATGATTATTTTGTTTTGCTCCAGCACAACCAATCTCTTTTGCACGTTTCTCCATTCGATAAAATTTTTTTATTAGACTATATGGAAAGCTGTGATTTTCAGCATCACGTAGGATATTTTCTGGAACCTCGAAATGTTTAATTTTAAGAAAATCTTCCATTTGAATTGAATTATTTTTGTTGAGAAACGCGATGTCATCAATGGGATTAGCAGTTAAATGGTCGTATCAATCACATGATTTGCATGTGCATCTGGTTTATTTGAATGTGGCTCCTTTTCTAGACCATCTGCGTCACCGACGGTCTGTGATGCTAATGAAGAACCCTCCACTTCTTCCCGACTGACAAGTTCTTCACTTGAAGTTAGTACATCTACGTCACAAGTAGAAGTTGAAGTACTGTTTGACGTTTCTCCATGAAGATCGACATTTTCATTGTTGTGTGGTTCCGAAATATTTTCTTGGCGGAAGAATGATGTAATTCGTGGCAAACGTTGGATTGTTTCCTTGCATTCTTCTTTTCGTCGCCTTTTGCTTGCTCCACTAAGATATAATCTTTTCATTTTCATTTGTTTAAAAAAGAAACCCCTAGACGTTAGTTATTTACTAAAATTGTTAACCTATAGTATAACAAAAATTACTCTAAAATTTGAAACATTTACAATTATACGACTAAAGCAAAATAATTCTAGATAATGTCTCCCTCAGTTAAAAAATGAAACTAAAGCAGAGTGGATTTTTGTTTAATAAGAACCTATTCATTTAAATAGGGTAAATGGAGGGTAAATTGGAGGAGTAACAAAGACTCGATGTATTCATCTTATTCTCGCAAACGTCGGCTTGTATAGCGATAGAGATTGAAGGAATTCTAATCATGGTAATAAGATCGTGATATTATCTCGACTGGAATTATAACGCACTCAACTAACAATAAGACAAGAAAACTCATTGATATGTTCACAAGAGTCCAGATACAAAGACGAATTCTGCGAACGATCAAAATTGCTATTCACTTATCGCGGGATTCGATATTTACTTTATAAAATTACGAAACCACTCTTTTATGGCGATTGCTTCCTTATTTTGCGAAATCCACTCTAAATCACAAATCGGATCTTATCACCTTTTTCAAGAGGAAAATGGCTCCAAATCCCGTGTAGTCGAAGAATTTAAATCGAACGCAGTTCGCTTTTTGGCAATTGCGCATCCTGAGATATAGAAGTGGCCGATATGACTGTCCTGCAAGGCTGAGTTTGAAAACATCTCTTCTTTTGTTAAATTAATTAAAGATCAAAGGAACTCAAATTTCATTCACGGTTAATCGTAAAAATGTAGAAAGAACAACACTTTCCGAAGAAGTACTTTTTAATTTTTCATTTGGAATATTTTTTTTGCCCTCATTCTGCCCGTGCCTCACGGATGATTAAGTAATTTGAAGATACCCATCTTCGCAATCTCCTATATCTACTTCCCAAAATCTTGCGCTTATTTATGCATTCATTGTGTTCATTATAAAACGGCGAAGTACACTAAAATGAACAGCATGATCTATGAAAAATTGAGATAAGAGATACGATATAATAAACGATGAATATGCCCTTGCTAGAGGTGGAAGCACGTTTTTCAAAATATTTTTACGGTTCCGGTTCGTCTCCCTCTATGGGTAGAGGACAACCCCAACCGTTGGAACGTTGATCCCTAATATATCTTTCCATCAGTGAAAACTTCACTCTTTTAGCTTCATTAGCTTGTCTACTATGTCATTTCAAAGATTTGAATTTTCCGAATTTGAAGCTACCTACTGAAAAATATATGAACTTCCGCGTCAATCCAATACAGGCGACGCCCGAGATTCGATAGGGATGCGTTCCTGAAAACGCGGTCGAATCTGGAACAGTCGAATGTCGAGTGCCGTTTTCCCATAAAACTACATGTTATTGTTGGGAGATGCGTTCCAGCATCTCGGAGGAAAATTGTTGAGTTCGTTCTCACATTACATAAAGTTAAAATAACATTACCAACGTGCTAAGAAAACAACATTAAATCATTAAAAATCATAATATAATTTAAGACTAGAGAAAAACGACTTGTATAAAAATATTTTCATAGCTGACATCTTTTTCAACTGTGCTTACGGGACTTGGTTTATTAATTGAGAATTTGTAAAATTTTTATTGGAAGAATATGAGTTGTTGGTTAGGGGAATGGATAAAATAATTTCAACCCTCCAGCTCCAATAATTTTTTTCTTAGAAAAATTAATAAGGGAAAGCCAGACATCCTGAATCGCAGTGACGCCCGCTGCACTGTTTGGCATGAGCACAAACGATAAAAATGAACTATCATCAATTTCTCTTTTGCTCAAAATTAATTTTTGAAACAGGTTTTCATTTTAAGTACATCCTATAAATATTTCTTTAAAGCTGCTAACTTCAATTTTTGTCGGGTAAGGCGAGGCTGGGTAAGATATCACATACAAACACAAACCACCTTGTCACTTCAAGCGACAGCCAAATCGATAAAATACGATATTCTGGAGCAAAATAAAGATAAAGAGATGTTGCAAGAAAGTTTATCTTTTCTAAAACTAGCTAAACGAGGGATTGGGAATCTTTTATGTTGATGAACAAAGAAGTGGGTAAATATAGGAATGCAGAGAACAGGATTTCGCGGGAAAATGTCGAACTATGAATACCTATATGTAATAGTACGAGGCAGAAATTCTGCTCAATAATTTTTTATATAATAATAGCCATCATCCATTGGTTGGTTGATCACGCTATGCAAACGCTAATAACTCGAGAAATAATAATGATAGAAACTCGAAATTTGGTAGAGATGCTTGATTAACACTTTTCCAGGTGATGAGGAATTTAAATCGCGAAAAAATCCCATGGTTCGTCTCCAAGAGAGGCATATCCATTTCCCATTACTTAACATGTAAAACGCGATTTTTCGACGTGCAGGCTTTTATTCATTTGGAAATTAAAATTAGAAGAAATTAACAGACGACCTTTGGATTTGAACCATTTTGAAGAAAAAGTTATGAAGTTTCTTATTCCGTTCGTCTTTTTTCGCCCACGGTTCCAAATATTCCATGTTAAACGTTTTATTCGCATATTTTGTGCAAATCTCGCCATTTTAACGTGATGTTACTATGTCGACCATTATCATTCATTGCTTCAATACGAAAGAGGGGGGGGGGGGGGGGGGGGGGGGGGAAGGAAGTGAGAGATTGGCGTGTTTTGTGGAAAATAAGTATATTAAGGTAAATATAAAAAATTTTAAGTATCAACAGTGTCATTTTAGAAAAATTGGAAATAAAAAGCATTCTTAAATTAAATTCTTTGTAAACCATACGTGCTTACGAATTTATATTGTTATTCCTCGAATTAATTTCGTAACAATGGCCGAAGTTTGGAAACGAATATAAATTAAAATGAAAAGGACATTTAAAACTGTTAACAGGCAATTTTCGAAGAAACAACAATGGATCTTTTAATGAATTGATTTGTTTTTATAAAAGGAATTTTGGTGCTTATTTAATACAGAGCAACTTCTAAGGCTTATAATCCATTTAAATCTAATAACAGTGGCTATTATAGTTTAAAGAAAAACTTTATTTATTCACTTTACAGAATGAATTAATTTTAGGCTAGCATTGACTATTATAAAAGGAGTTACTTTGGAATTTACAGCATGTAAAGTGGAAGTTGTACTGAAATGACTCAAGTATTTACTAAGTAGTATTTACTAGTATTTAGTAGTAGGGTACTTTCCTGTTAACGGGAATACCTCAAAAAATAAACACGTATTGTTGTGATATGTTACGACGTATTTGTTTGTTAACAATGCGTAACAACGGGGGAATTACTTAAAAATCACACTTTTTTCAAACTTATTTATTAATAAAAGCAACATAATTACTAATACAATCTAAATTTATGTTACTAGGGGGCCAATATGTCTTTATGGCATTTAAAATAGCTGGAAATATGTCGATTTCTTTGTTATGTTGTAGCCACATGAATTCTTCTGCTGACAGGCTTTCGCGTTGCATTTCCAAAATATCCTGTCGCAGAAGTAAAGTTTCATAATATGATCCTTCTTGCACATTCGCGCTTTAGATAAAATACCATGGTCTTGAAGCAAAGATACAGCTTCTTCTTCACTCCTCGGCAAGCTCCACAAATTCATCATTAAGGGATCAACGTAAATATCTTAACGAGATTTGTTACGCATTGTTAACAAACAAAATATCACAACAATACGTGTTTATTTTTTGAGGTATTCTCGTTAACAGGAAAGTACCATTTCAAAGCAAAAACCAATTTAAAACTATTGAAAGTTGTTGTTTCGGAAACTGAGAAGTCCAGAGTGGTGAGCGGACGCTAAACGATATTAAGGTACATTTTATTCCAAAATCTATTTAAAGTATTATCAGAGGCAATTGAAGATTTAACAAATTTTTTTGTTACCGGAATTCTGCTTATTTCATGAAATTGAAATGCTAATGCATTAATCCATTAAAATCTGTTAAGAGTGGCTATTTTAGTTGAAAGAAATATATGTACATGGTACTTTTATTCACTTTTCAGAATGAATGATTCTAGGTTAACATTGCATATTATAAAAGGATTTTCTCTGGAATAAGAAGTTTGTTATATGGTTATTTTAACTGAATTGAATCAAGTTCTCTTCTAAGTTTGAAATCCATATAAAACTGGTGAAAGTGGTTGTTTCGGAAAATGAGAAGGCAAGAGTGTTGAGCAGACGATAAACGATACTGAGGTACATTATATTCCAAAATCTATTTAAAGTATTATCAGAGGCAATTGAAGATTGAACCAATTTTTTGGAACCGGAATTCTGTTCATTTAATAAAATTGAAATCCTAATGCTATAATCAATTTAAAACTAATAACAATGGCTATTTTAGTAGAAAGAAAGGTACTATTTTATTCACAGGGAATTTCTGTGAGATTTTAGTTAATTAATTAAAACAGACATAATATAGAGATATTCGATGGTTAAAACAGTGCACAATTTTATTCTTGCGATTTTTACACTCTTGCATTGACGAAAATTTAGATTCATTAAACCCGTTGAAATTCAACGGGCACTTATGCTAGTAAGGTGATAACAGACGATCAGAAAAGGTTATGTTCGGGGAGAGATACTTGACGCAACATTGAGAGATAAAAAACAAAAGAGGAAAGATGAACGCATCGCAACCTTGCGATTTGTGTAATCATGTAAAATAAAAGGTAAATATTAATGGCTTGCAATAGTGTATAATCACTCCAAAGTATCAGAAGCAATATCAATGAAATATCGAATTTATTATTTACAGATTCATTTTATGATCAGTTTCAATCAAGCGCGCACCCAAAATTTTCTCTTGGGGGGGGGCTCAACTATAGGAATATACCAACCCTACCCCCACCTCATGGCAGCGGAGAGATACGAGCGGTCCAGAGTGCGGCCGAAATCTCACTCGCCAAGTCATTTGAAAACGGACATAATCCTCAAAAGGGCTTTTAAATTTCTTAGAAATGTCTTTCCTCAAAATTCCCTCTTTGCGTCGTTCCCAGGCTATTGTCCCCTCCATATGGAAACTATTACGGATCCAAGGTTGCTTTGTTTTACCCCTTATCATGGAGAACAAAGGAAGACTGAAGTGAACTTTTTCTTATTCGGTGCAGGTGCTTTCCGGTCACTATTCCGTTGGTTTACGGGACGACTGTAGTGAAGTGAGAATAAGGGGAGTGCAAGGAGAGAAAACAAAAAGAGAAAAAAGTCATACTTCGACAATTTGCAAATGGAAAACGTATGAAAAACATTTCCTCGATCACCGGGATTTATGACCGCCTTTCTGCCGTGACTCACACGCACGCGCTTGCAGTGCCCACAAACAGGGGCGTCGGCAGAAAATTTTGCAAGGGGGGCCAAACACAAAAATGCCTATCACCCAGGGGCGGACGCAATTCTTTCTAACCCGGAAAAATTTTACTTAACCGCCCACCAGCTGACCACAAATACACACCAATGAATCACTATGAATTATATTATCACTGTACTGAATATCATCTTGAAATTAACTTAAAGTAGGTATATTTTAAATGACTAATCTATTCCGCGCGTGATGATTGGCCTTTCTTTTGAAGCAGGTTAAAATCTGTGCTTGAAATGGAAAATGTTACGAAACGGAACGCTTGTATTGTAGTGAAATGGAAATTTTTACAAAACGGAACGTTGGTTATAAGGGACGGTATTTCTAAATGTCTTACGAAACGGTACCATCGGCGCGTGTAACGAGCCGAAGCGGCGTTCTGGTGCGTTCCGGCTCATTCCGAACACTGGTTAAAATCCACTTCCATCGGATAAACACTTCGACACAAATAACAAATATGTATTAATCTTTTATTCGCCTTAATTTTCAGGAAACGATTAGCGTCCAATATAAATATTACATGTTTACAATATACGAGCAGAATTTCCCGTTGAATTTCAACGGATTTAATAAAGCTACTACAGCACAACATACAAACTCTTTAAAATATATAGTAGATACTTATAAAATTACAATTTGCTTTTCTTAACAATTAATCATATTTGCTTGTAACAATCCGTTTCCGAGCCTATTGCATTCAAATACAACGATAATTTTATTTCCTATCATATTACTTTCGCCAAATTCTTTTCTCTTGTAATTATGCATCGTAGAAATATTTATTTGTATGGCTTGAAAAATCAACGTACAGTTGTCCATGAATGAACACTGACTGGTATATGTACACCAGATACGTGAGCTTATTCATATTAATAAACATTATAGTATAGAATATAATGATTTTACTTACAAAAAATGTAAGATTCCTGTATTCAATAGACGAAAGAAGGTTCAATTACTTTCATCGATCGTCATAAAAGCTTCCTGAATAATAATCAGTATCCATTTACGTTGCTATCCATAAACATCGATCGTTTCGTTGCTTAAACAAAAGTGCGAATCTAATAACGCTAAACTTTCGTCTATTTGTAAGCTTCATTGAAGCTAATTGATTCGGAGGTAACAATGACGGCCGCCTTGGCAACGCCCGGGAGGGGTACGAAGAATCTACAAAATTTCGAAACAAACAGCGTATTTCTGAAAAATTCGACCGTGTAATATGTAAACTTCGCAGGAATAAGATAGTATGGAGTTTTATTCGTCGAATAAAGAAAACACGAAAAAAATCGGTCCATATTTACGTATTTTAATACTTGAAGGAAGAATACCTTGCAAGTGAAGAAATGGATTCATACGTGTTATCTTAAGGAAAAATGTTAATCCCCTATATTGGCAGCACCGATTAATCCCGTTTGACCAAACCTTGACAATTCACTAACAAGGGGAGTCCACGATATTCATATTGCCGATTTTCTTCAAATTTGCACGGTTAGTAGCAGGCTATGAATAATGGAAGTATGTGAAGTAAGAAAACGCAACTCTTTCTCGTTCTCGAGAAAAACGATCTTAAAATGTTAAAAAATTCGTATGGTTTGATATTAACAATAGATATCATACCCGTCGTATCTAAGGTAGACTAGTTGCTAACGAGACGAACCACGCTCGTAGATGTTATGTATCTGCCGTGGTTCGAACCCAATTCATTGGAACTTTTTCGAGGTATTTTTCCTTTTTTTCATTAAATTCACTCTGATTTTTCAAAAGAACATTAATCATATTAATTATTGCCTTTTTCGGAAATTAAAATAATTAAATTAAAAAGTATATTCTTTCATCACTCAACGTCAACGTCGAGCTATTTTATATTCGGGATATTTAATATTTAAATGTAAACTTTATATTGTTTGTATCTATGGAACAAAAGGTTAACAACATTGTTAAATCAATCAATCATATAATCACAAAGGAAATTAGTAGTATTAGATTATGACCGCTTGGGCATAATCTATTTTGTTTATAAGAGAATGAATCAACAGCCAGGTTGTAGTATAGTGAGCATTACGTTCTTGAATGACGGAGTTTCGAAGAAGAGCTAAACAAGTTAGGAAAGTGTAAACGTATCACAATTGGGCACGTTTCGTGCAATGGAGTATTAGAAGGAAATTATATACCTGTACGTAAGGGAAATAGCGTTTTAAAGTTCTTTTCTTCATCATAAATAATCCATTTTCTTCCTATTTAATAATATTACATGCACATGCAAGGAAATTAAACGTTTGTTTCGGAGATTATGTTAGCAACAATGAATGCAAGAAATTTCCTAAGTTCAACTCGATATAAGAAATTCTTGTTTGATTTTCTCGATAACGGCTACTCCTACGATTAAAATATATAGGAAAGGAAATACTCTTTCTTACCAGTTCTACAACTTTTATTTGAAAAATATTTTGATATGAGCAATACTTTACGAGATATGACGAAAATTTAATGTTTTGTCTCCAGTAAAGTGGTACCCCTAATAGGCGTACGTGATTAATTTTTTCGATTTTCTTATTATATTTGATTGAAAGTTCTTAATATCAAATTTCATGAAAATCCGTTAGGTAGAAGCCGAGAACGAACATGCGGAGGGACGGACCGACCGACGATAATAGGCGCTCACGCTGCAAGCGAAACGCGCCTAAAAATGCTTGGCGTTACTGTGAGGAATTTCTGCTTCTGGAAAACAATTTCATTTCACACAAATCGCCAACAGAAATTTCTACTCGGTCTACAACAATTGGAGAGGAGATATTTCGTAGAGTGCTTGAGATGCTTGGAGAAAATGAAATCATCGAGGAAGATGAATTAATTCTACCCGATTAAAGTGACGGCTATGATTCGGAAAGAGAAGATGAAGAAAACGGAGATCTAGACCGCTATGTCCCGAAGGAGAAGAAACCAATGGTCGATTACGACTTCATTTCTATAGAATATAAGAATAAGGTATGGCTTAAAAGACTACAAAAACAAGGGCATCACGCTTGAAGAGCAAGCAAGACTTGGTACAGTGCCTGGAGGACGTGAAAAGAGGAGGTACCAAGCAAGACAAATTCGAAAAGATAAATTCTTCGATGCACCGAAGGTTTATAGAAGCAAGAAGAAATTACGAACAGGTGACGACTAGAACTTCGCAGCAGTGCAGCTTCCCTTCTTCAATCAAATGATTTTCGCTTCACCGCCAGTCATTCGTGGGTTGCAGAATTTAAGAATCCAAGGCACATTAGGTAAAGGAAAATTACAAGATTATATTAGTGAGAAGGATGCGGCAACATTAGAACAAACTCTTGAAAGCGCAGAAAAATTTAGTATTGTGCTCACTGCTGCTGGAGGAACAACGGGATATATCATCACGGAAAGACTCAATTAAAATTCATGTGCTCGTCCATCACCAAATGAGTGCGCCGATTTTTTATGACATTATGAAATATGCTTGGTACGCCTCAAAATTGAGTGATGGAAGAAAATACTTTTTAAACGTAAACGATGTCTGCTTCCCCTTAAAACTTCATAACAAGTGTACTACGTATCACAAATGGGCGCGTTTCGTGCAATGAAGTATTAGAAAGCAATTATCTACATCTACATCTACATGATACCCTGCAAATCACCAGACTATTGTGTGGCAGGGGGTGCAGCACACCAAAACCTACCTAATAACGTCCCTCGTGGGAATCAATCTCCTGTTATGATCCCGTATGGTCTTTGGGAAAAACGAGCTCTGATATCGCTCGGTCCTACAGTCGATCTCACCTATTTTATTCTCGTGATCGTGCATGCCCATGTACTTAGGTGCCTCTAATATTCCTGAGACCTCCTCTAAGAGAACTTCCGACCTAAATTTCTCCAGAAGCCTTAACCTAGCGCTAATTCTGCGATCCTCTAGCGATATCCAATTCAACTCCTTCAAGAGTGATGTAAGGCTTAATTTTTGCTCATATTTTTGCTTAACGAATCTGGCTGCTCTGCGTTGGATTCTTTCTAACTCAAGTATCTGTCCCTTTTCGTACGGATCCCATATGCTGGAAGCGTATTCGACCTGAGATCTGACCAATAATAAATGACACGTTTCTCGTTCCTGTTCTGTGCTACTTCTTACTATTCTGCCTACGAAGCCCAATTTCTTATTAGCTGCGCTTACGATCCTTCGAATATGCATATTCCATGATAGATCACGACAAATGGTGACTCCTAAATATTTAACGTACTCTGCAGATTGGATATTCAATCTATCAATTCTGTACTCCGAGTCTAATTCATTGTTCTTACTCTTCCAGAAACTCAATAAGGAATATTTGCTGGGATTAACTTCGATATTCCAAACTTGACACCATGCTGAAAGGGCGTTTAAATCTTCCTGGAGCGATTTTTGGTCATCCTGACTCGTTATCTCCTCATATAAAACGGTGTCATCTGCGAAAAGTCTTATTTTGCAGCGAACTACTCAGCAGATATCGTTTATATATATCAGGAATAGTAGTGGGCTTATGACACTTCCCTGTGGAACACCTGATGCGACTTTTACCGGGTATGAAGATTTCCCATCAATAACTACTATCTGTTTTCTGTTTGAGAGGAAGTTTTTTACCCAACTCACGATATTAGGGTTTATGCCGTAATTTCCTAGTTTTCCTATTAATTCATTATGGGGTACTTTGTCAAACGCTTCTTTAAAAGCAATGAAAATGGCGTCAACCTGAGTGTTTTTCTCTCCGCATTGTAACAAATCGTTTACGAACAGGGCGAGCTGCGTTTCGCATGGCCTACCTTTCCGAAACCCGTGTTGGTTTTTGCTTAGCGAAGAACGACCATCTAAATAACGCAGAACAAAGCTAACGATTATATGTTCTAGAATCTTACACGATAATGACGTCTAGGAAATCGGTCTATAATTTTTGGGGTTCTCTTTATCACCACCTTTCTGGATGGGCGTTACGTATGCTAGCTTCCAGTCTTTTGGAACGGTACCATGTGCAACGGATTTTTCGAATATTATTTTCAAGTAAGGTACGATTACCGAGGCTAATTCTTTCAACACACGCGCGGGTATGCCCTCCGGCCCGGGAGACTTATTTTGCTTAATCGACTCTAGCTGGTGCGCGATACCTGTTTCAGAGAATATCAAATCTTCCATCGAATTTCCCTCGTCATTCAAAGCTGGTTCCTCAAATTCGTTGCTCACCGAAGTAAACGCTTTCTGAAAGTGTTCATTTAACAAGTTCGCTTTTTCCGCGCTAACATGTACTACATCACCGGCCTCCGTTCTCAATGACGCTATGGTGGGGCCTCTACCACGAACCTCCCTGACGTAAGACCAAAATGCTTTCGGATTTTCTTTCAAATTATTATGCATAACTTTCTTTTTGTAATCATTAAATGCTTCTCGCATTGTTACTCTAGCTCTTGACCGCGCCTCTCTGTATTGATGCCGTATCATTGACCTCTGTTCCTCTGTGACTTTTGAAGAATTTGTATTTAAGCGAGCGTGAAGTTTTCTTTGCCGTCTAAGAGCGCATCTAACTTTCTGGTTGTACCATCTTGGTTCCGCACCATCACGTTTAAGTTTATGTGGAATTAATTTATCCGTACCCTCTCGCATCTTATCCCTGAACGCACCATAATTCCTCTGTACTAGCATCGATAGATGCCTCGCAGAAATTAGGGAATTGTGTCTGTAAAAAAGACCTAAATTTCGAGAAATCGCCTTTGGCGTACATATATACGCGTCTTCTAGCCTTAACCTGTTTCTCCACTTTTAGCTTAAATTCTACGTATACAGCATTATGATCGCTTATTCCTTCCTCTATGGAAAGCTTGTTCGTACGCTCGGGGTATTTCGTTACGAGTAAATCTAATATATTGTTCGATCTCGTGGGACATCTTACTAGCTGACACAACGAGTGTTTAACGAAGGTTTCTATAAGTGCTTCGCATGATTCACGCTCTCTACCACCGGGATCAAAGCAATTATGATTCCAGTCTATTGAAGGTAAGTTGAAGTCTCCTCCTATTATAATGGCCCTCTCTTTATTTTTCGATATTAGCGTTGCTACTTGTTTCTCGAGATTATGAATAATTTCTAAACTTGCATTGGGAGGCCTATAAAATGCGCATATATTTGCTATAGTGTAATCGCTTTCTCTAACTCCACACCAAACACTTTCTATTTCGGCGTCATTAATCGGTAGTGGAAAACTTTCGTATGCCTTGCTGACTGCTATAAATACTCCACCTCCCGTCCGGATACTACGATCCTTTCTAAAAATTCTATAGTCTTGAGGAAATACCTCCTGACTTGCAATATCGTCAGTGAGCCAACTCTCTGTACCGATCACGACATCGGCTTCTAGACTACGAATAATATGCTCAAAATCGGCAATTTTCTTACGGATGCTGCGGCAGTTCAATACGACCACATTTAATTTCTCACTATCGCTTCTCAGATAAACCTCAGCCTTACCATTCGTAATCGTTTTAGGAATACATGCGTTCTTCATACTATTATTCCGCCAATTGGTTGATATAGCATTTTCTTTCTGATCGCGTTTTATTTCACCATTTTTATCGAAATCCCAAACGTTAACACTATTGACATAACGGATGTCAGCGCCTTCATCGCTCGGTAACTAATTTATTTGCGGTATTGGCCGGATATCTCGTAATATTGTTCTCTGCTACCCTCTCAATTACACCCATTCCCCTAAGACGCCTACACTGTACCCTACTCTCTAGCCTAAAAAAGCCCTACTATGCTCAAGGATTCTACGCGCTACACCCTGGGATGCCTCCGGCGTGTAATGAACCCCCGAGCCATTTAGGGATGCCCCACACGATCCGAGAATCGGACGAAGGTCAACGAAATCCACCCCATGTCCCTACAGAAAGACCATAGCCTTCGGTTTAGTCCCTCCACCCTACTCCAAACCTCAGAGCCACAGTCAATCCGCGGAACAATGCTGCAGATGGTTAAACGCACATCATCCCCAGACTCCTCTCGGACATGACCGACCTCGGAGTTTAAGTCCCTAAAGGAACTCAAAATCTCCTCGGAGCCGCGCTTCGAGGCGTCGTTGGTGCCAACATGCGCCACCACCCGCAGACTAGAGCAGCCCGTGCCAACGACCTCTTCCCGAACCACCTTCATCACCTGGGGCACCGTACCTCCTGGTATACACCTGGAGAACACCCGCTCCACCACTCCCTCCCAGCGGGCCCTTGATAGCAAAGGCGCCATCACACGCCGGACATTAGAGCTACCTATCACTAACAACCCTCCCTTCCCAACCCGACTCCTCTTAGGTGGTGTAGGTACGGTCACAGAGTTCGTTGTGCTATCCTCCGACAGCACCGCAAACCTGTTGCTAACAGGGGTAGGTTCACATACCACCTGCTTCCGCAGCACCACCCCACGACTACCAAGTGTAGCCACCCTCCACTCATCGGGCTTTATGGAGGGAGTCGTCTCTACCCGTGGAGAGACCGCGCAAGACTCCTCGTCACCCAGCCGGCGTTAGCACTTGGGCGAACCCGAGCCGCCATCCCGGCGCGGAGGGATCTCGAGGAGCGCCTCACGCGTCCCACCCGGACACAAGACTCCTCGCAACCTTCCACCCTAGAGCGGAGCTCCGCAACTAACTTCTCAAGCTCCGCGACTCGGGCCCCCAAGGACTCGCAATCAGCAGCACTCTTGAAGAGAGAAACAGAGGGCCTAAGGGGAGTCATCCTATCTTTTCCAAGTACGGGTTTCTATAAGCTGTTAAATAACGTATGTAATAGACTAGTCTAACGCTTAATATACGCGGGGAAGTTATTCCTGGAGTGCTCGAGTGAAGGGATCAAGGGTCAAGCGCAGGTAGAAAGTGAAAGTTAGTCACAACGCAAACAACGTTAGTTTGCACACAAGATGGTTAGTACACAATCAACGTGTAAATTTGTAAACTATGAGTTACAGAAAAAATAAGCTAAAAAGTACAATTACTATTTAAATAAACGGGCTATTAAAAAAAATAAAAACTGGGTGCTGGAAAAAGAACGATACTACGGTATTCAACAATGAAATATTAAGTTAACAAAAAACGATGAAAAGGATTACTCAAATACTACAGACAACGTTAGAAGCAGGAAGCAGGGTTAACAAAACACAGGTTAGCACACAAACACCGTACAATTCTAATAAAAGGAAGAAGTTACGTTTATAGAGAGAAGAAAATAACAAGAATTACGATATAAATATCGATGTAAAAAAGCAATGCGGAAATGGATGTTAGAAAAATTACTACACTACATCTACATCTACATCTACATGATACCCTGCAAATCACCAGACTGGTGGGTGGCAGGGGGTGCAGCACACCAAGTCCTACCTAATAACGTCCCTCGTGGGAATCACTCTCCTGTTATGATCCCGTATGGTCCTTGGAAAAAACGAGCTCTGGTATCGCTCGGTCCTACAGTCGATCTCTCGTATTTTATTCTCGTGATCGTGCCTGCCCATGTACGTAGGTGCCTCTAATATTCCTGACACCTCCTCTAAGAGAACTTCCGACCTAAATTTCTCCAGAAGCCTTAACCTAGCGCTAATTCTGCGATCCTCTAGCGATATCCAATTCAACTCCTTCAAGAGTGATGTGACGCTTAATTTTTGCTCATATTTTTGCTTAACGAATCTGGCTGCTCTGCGTTGGATTCTTTCTAACTCAAGTATCTGTCCCTTTTCGTACGGATCCCATATGCTGGAAGCGTATTCGACCTGAGATCTGACCAATGATAAATAACACGTTTCTCGTACCTGTTCTGTGCTACTTCTTACTATTCTGCCTACGAAGCCCAATTTCTTATTAGCTGCGCCTACGATCCTTCGAATATGCATATTCCACGATAGATCAGGACAAATGGTGACTCCTAAATATTTAACGTACTCTGCAGATTGGATATTCAATCTATCAATTCTGTACTCCGAGTTTAAGTCATTGTTCTTACTCTTCCAGAAACTCAATAGGGAACATTTGCTCTGATTAACTTCGATTTTCCAATGTTGACACCATGCTGAAAGGGCGTTTAAATCTTCCTGAAGCGATTTTTGGTCATCCTGACTCGTTATCTCCTTATATAAAACGGTGTCATCTGCGAAAAGTCTTATTTTGCAGCGAACTACCGAGCAGATATCGTTTATATATATCAGGAATAGCAGTGGGCCAATAACACTTCCCTGTGGAACACCTGATGCGACTTTTACCGGGTATGAAGATTTCCCATCAATAACTACTATCTGTTTTCTGTTGGAGAGGAAGTCTTTTACCCAACTCACGATATTAGGGTTTATGCCGTACTTTCCTAGTTTTCCTATTAATTTATTATGGGGTACTTTGTCAAACGCTTTTTTAAAATCAATAAAAATTGCATCAACCTGACTGTTTTTCTCTCCGCATTGCAACAAATCGTTTACGAACAGGGCGAGTTGCGTTTCGCATGACCTACCTTTCCGAAACCCGTGTTGGTTTTTGCTTAGCGAAGAACGACCATCTAAATAACGCAGAACAGAGCTAACGATTATATGTTCTAGAATCTTACACGATAATGACGTCAAGGAAATCGGTCTATAATTTTCGGGGTTCTCTTTATCACCGCCTTTGTGGATGGGCGTTACGTATGCTAGCTTCCAGTCTTTTGGAACGGTACCATGTGCAACGGATCTTTCGAATATTATTTTCAAGTAAGGTGCGATTACCGAGGCTAGCTCTTTCAACACACGCGCGGGTATGCCCTCCGGCCCGGGAGACTTATTTTGCTTAATCGACTCTAGCTGGTGCGCGATACCTGTTTCGGAGAATATCAAATCTTCCATCGAATTTCCCTTATCATTCGAATCTGGTTCCTCAAACTCGTTGCTCACCGAAGTAAACGCTTTCTGAAAGTGTTCATTTAACAAGTTTGCTTTTTCCGCGCTATCGTGTACTACATCACCTGCCTCCGTTCTCAATGACGCTATGGTGGGACCTCTACCATGAACCTCCCTAACGTACGACCAAAATGCTTTCGGATTTTCTTTCAAATTATTATGCAAAACTTTCTACGGTATACGACTAATAAGTATTACCATTAAAAAAAATGACAAGGAGGTTATTAGTAAAGATAACTACTACTATAAGTAAATAAGCTATAAGAAAGGTTAACAAGTAATATAAAAGAAAAGAGTTCTACTTACAGTACATCTACTTCTACTCTAATGCTACTGCTACAATGGTCGCTCGTAAGTCCGTTGGGCTCCACTGAAGGAAGTGAAAGGCACGTCCGCTCTCTTCAACAGCCAGGTAGAGAATGACAGCCAGGGAGATAATACTATACCTGTACGTAAGGGAAACAGCGTTTTAAAGTCCTTTTCTTCATCATAAATAATCCATTTTCTTCCTATTTAATAATATTACATGCACATGTAAGAAAATTAAACGTTTGTTTGGGAGATTGTTTATGTTAGCAACAATGAAGTAACCATGCAAGAAATTTTCAGTTCAACTCGATATAAGATATTCTTGTTTGATTTTCTCGATAACGGCTACTCCTACGATTAAAATATATAGAAAAGGAAATACTCTTACTTACCAGTTCTACAACTTTTATTTGAAAAATATTTTGATATGAGCAATATTTTACGAGATATGACAAAAATTTAATTTTTTCTCCCCAGTAAAGTGGTACCCTGATAGGCGTACGTGATTAATTTTTTCGATTTTATTATAATATTTTATATTAAGTCTTTAATATCAAATTTCATGAAATCCGTTAGGTAGAAGCCGAGAAGGAACATGCGGACGGACGGACGGACGGACAGACGGTAATAGGCGCTCACGCTGCAAGCGAAACGCGCCTAAAAATCGCTGCCATCACGGGAAATGCTCATTTGCAGTTTGCTCGTGGTGTCGGCAATGTTTCTGCTTTGCCTACTTTACGACAGCTATCATCCAAAGAGCTGTTCCTCTTCACGTTAAACATGGTCCTCTAACATTTCCCCACCTCAAACCTTTATCCTATCAATTCCCCTCCTATATATGTATAACCCAAATCATAGCCGCACCTATGTTTTCCTGCATTTTCCCCACTCCTAAATACCATTCCTACCCCAACCCATTATGATGGCCACATAAGTTAGTTGTAGTCTGTTTTAATTATCGCCTCTTTCCGTAATTACTTCCGAGAAGGGCAATAATTAATATGGTTAATTTTCTTTTGAAAAATCAGAGTGAATTTAATGAAAAAAAGGAAAAATACCTCGAAAAAGTTCCAATGAATGGGCTTAGAACCACGGCAGATACATAACATCTACGACCGTGGTTCTTCTCGTTAGCAACTAGTCTACCGTAGATACGCTTGGTAAGATGGTATCTATTGTTAATATCAAGCCATACGAATTTTTTAACATTTTAAGATCGTTTTTTTCGAGAACGAGATAGAGTTGCGTTTTCTTACTTCACATACTTCCATTATTCATAGCCTGCTACCAACCGTGCAAATTTGCAGAAAATCGGCGATATGAATGTCGTGGACTCCCCTTGTAAGTGAGGATGTAAGGAAGAATCGTACCAAATTTCGTTATTCTAGCTTTTATCGTTTAGGAGGAGTTCCATGAACAAACACACAAACCAACAGACACACACTTCAAAATATATTATAGTAGATTAAAAATATCCACCTTTAACAAATGACAACGATATTCTGGCACATGAAAACCTTTTTTCGAACTGTTTTTGGATGATTTTGGATGTACAGTCCATTGACCGAAAACTTTGATTATGGTTAATTACATGGAACGAAAATAGTCCTTCTGCTATTACTAATTGTCTTTCCTTTTCAGCGAAATTAGTTTTTCGGAAGAAATCCTCTAAGTTAGAGCAGGAAGCGGCATTACTTAAGGCTCTCTTATGCTTTTCTCTTGCTAAATGTTTTGTGATATCATATCTGCCGCCATGGGAGACAGAAAACTCATTTACATTCATCGCAACGAACAGTATCTTCTACTTTATAAGTTCTCTTCCTGTTAGATTTTTTTCCATTCCTATAGGTAAAAGGAAAGAACTTAATTTTAAAAAGCTTTTAAATTTTTAAATTATTACCACACCTTATATGTTCACAAAATAATAAATCACTGAAAAGTTACGTGAGAGCACTTGTCAATATCCCATCAAACTATTTTATTAAAAACCAAGCATACGTCAGGATTCCGCTACTGATATCTGGTAACGAACGAGCCATAGGGAATCAGAAAAATGAGTTCTATTACGACGAAATGCAGTACCTACTGCTGAAGAAGAAATTGGTAGCAGACTCTTATGGCATTTCCAAAGGAAAAGTTAAAGCCTAATGCGCAACAGTGGCTAAGTATCAGAGCTACAAAGTTAAAGTCATGTTTGAATCAAACAATACGCCCCTCTTTTTCGCCCAGGGAATAGGATAATATATAAAGAGATTACTTGCTTATTAACTGCTACTGCCTCTTCCTGACACCATCAAAACAGACCTTATTGCCTTCACTCGCAATTCTTTACTGAATTACTGGCTACCGATTCGCTGACTAGTTCTGCAGTCTGGAGGGGTTTCCCATTAAATCCCGAAACGTAAGGACAGCCAACCTGCTCTACTGGACTGATATTACCGATGACTGTATATACCAATGGTGCTCAAACTTTTCGGCACGAGGGCCACATGATCCATTTCTGCAAACATCGCGGGCCACATAGCTCAATTCCGCCCTCTTCGCGGGCCACACGCAGTCGAAAAAAGCGGTTACGAACGACTTACGGAAATTAAGGATTTAGTTGTGAGTCGAAATTACCTAATTTGTTTTAAATGCATTTATCCATTATGGAATTAGAGAGGTAAACACAAAATATATTGTTTTTTAATTTTATATTTTCTTTTTATGTTACATTGTGTCCTTTACATCTACATCTACATCTACATGATACCCTGCATATCACCAGACTGGTGGGTGGCAGGGTGTGAAGCACACCAAAACCTACCCAATAACGTCCCTCGTGGGAATCACTCTCCTGTTATGATCCCGTATGGTCCTTGGGAAAAACGAGCTCTGATATCGCTCGGTCCTACAGTCGATCTCACCCATTTTATTCTCGTGATCGTGCCTGTCCATGTACGTAGGTGCCTCTAATATTCCTGAGACCTCCTCTAAGAGAACTTCCGACCTAAATTTCTCCAGAAGCCTTAACCTAGCGCTAATTCTGCGATCCTCTAGCGATATCCAATTCAACTCCTTCAAGAGTGATTTGACGCTTAATTTTTGCTCATATTTTTGCTTTACGACTCTGGCTGCTCTGCGTTGGATTCTTTCTAACTCAAGTATTTGTCCCTTTTCGTACGGATCCCATATGCTGGAAGCGTATTCGACCTGAGATCTGACCAATGATAAATAACACGTTTCTCGTACCTGTTCTGTGCTACTTCTTACTATTCTGCCTACGAAGCCCAATTTCTTATTAGCTATATACCTTCCATCGAATTTCCCTCATCATTCAAAGCTGGTTCCTCAAATTCGTTGCTCACTGAAGTAAACGCTTTCTGAAAGTGTTCATTTAACAAGTTCGCTTTTTCCGCGCTGTCATGTACTACATCACCTGCCTCCGTTCTCAAAGACGCTATGGTGGGGCCTCTACCATGAACCTCTCTAACGTACGACCAAAATGCTTTCGGACTTTCTTTCAAATTACTATGCAGAACTTTCTTTTTGTAATCATTAAATGCTTCTCGCATTGTTACTCTAGCTCTTGACCGCGCCTCTCTGTATTGTTGCCGTATCATTGACCTCTGTTCCTCTGTGTCTTTTGAAGAATTACTATTTAAGCGAGCGTGAAGTTTTCTTTGTCGTCTAAGAGCGCATCTAACTTTCTGGTTGAACCATCTTGGTTCCGCACCATCACGTTTAAGTTTATGTGGAATACATTTATCCGTACCCTCTCGCATCATATCCCTGAACACGCACCATAATTCCTCTGTACTAGCTTCGATAGATGCCCCGCAGAAATAAGGGAATTGTGTCTGTAAAAAAGACCTAAATTTCGAGAAATCGCCTTTGGCGTACATATATACGCGTCTTCTAGCCTTAACCTGTTTCTCCACTTTTAGCTTAAATTCTCCGTACACAGCATTATGATCGCTTATTCCTTCCTCTATGGAAAACTTGTTCATACGCTCGGGGTAATTCGTTACGAGTAAATCTAATATATTGTTCGATCTCGTGGGACATCTTACTAGCTGACACAACGAGTGCTTAACGAAGGTTTCTATAAGTGCTTCGCATGATTCACGCTCTCTACCACCGGGATCAAAGCAATTATGATTCCAGTCTATTGAAGGTAAGTTGAAGTCTCCTCCTATTATAATGGCCCTCTCTTTATTTTTCGATATTAGCGTTGCTACTTGTTTCTCGAGATTATGAATCATTTCTAAACTTGCATTGGGAGGCCTATAAAATGCGCATATATTTGCTGTAGTGTAATCGCTTTCTCTAACTCCACACCAAACACTTTCTATTTCGGCGTCATTAATCGGTAGTGGAAAACTTTCGTATGCCTTGCTGACTGCTATAAATACTCCACCTCCCGTCCGGATACTACGATCCTTTCTAAAAATTCTATAGTCTTGAGGAAATACCTCCTGACTTGCAATATCGTCAGTGGGCCAACTCTCTGTACCGATCACGACATCGGCTTCTAGACTACGAATAATACGCTCAAAATCGGCAATTTTCTTACGGATGCTGCGGCAGTTCAATACGACGACATTTAATTTCTCACTATCGCTTCTCAGATAAACCTCAGCCTTACCATTCGTAATCGTTCTAGGAATACATCTACATGCGTTCTTCATACTATTATTCCGCCAATTGGTTGATATAGCATTTTCTTTCTGATCGCGTTTTATTTCACCATTTTTATCGAAATCCCAAACGTTAACACTATTGACATAACGGATGTCAGCGCCTTCATCGCTCGGTAACTCTAATTTATTTGCGGTATCGGCCGGATTTCTCGTAATATTGTTTTCTATTACCCTCTTAATTACACCTATTCCCCTAAGACGCCTACACTGTACCCTGCTCTCTAGCCTAAAAAAGCCCTACTATGCTCAAGGATCCTACGCGCTACACCCTGGGATGCCTCCGGCGTGTAATGAACCCCCGAGCCATTTAGGGGTGCCCCACACGATCCAAGAATCGGACGAAGGTCAACGAAATCCACCCCCATGTCCCTACAGAAAGACCATAACCTTCGGTTTAGCCCCTCCACCCTACTCCAAACCTCAGAGCCACAGTCAATCCGCGGAACAATGCTGCAGATGGTTAAACGCACATCAACCCCAGACTCCTCTCGGACACGACCGACCTCGGAGTTTAAGTCCCTAAAGGAACTCAAAATCTCCTCGGAGCCGCGCTTCGAGGCGTCATTGGTGCCAACATGCGCCACCACCCGCAGACTAGAGCAGCCCGTGCCAACGACCTCTTCCCGAACCACCTTCATCACCTGGGGCACCGTACCTCCTGGTATACACCTGGAGAACACCCGCTCCACCACTCCCTCCCGGCGGGCCCTTGATAGCAAAGGCGCCATCACACGCCGGACATTAGAGCTACCTATCACTAACAACCCTCCCTTCCCAACCCGACTCCTCTTAGGTGGTGTAGGTACGGTCACAGAGTTCGTTGAGCTATCCTCCGACAGCACCGCAAACCTGTTGCTAACAGGGGTAGGTTCACATACCACCTGCTTCCGCAGCACCACCCAACGACTACCACGTGTAGCCACCCTCTACTCATCGGGCTTTATTGAGGGAGTCGTCTCTACCCGTGGAGAGACCACGCAAGACTCCTCGATCACCCAGCCGGCGTTAGCACTTGGGCGAACCCGAGCCGCCATCCCGGCGCGGAGGGATCTCGAGGAGCGCTTCACGCGTCCCACCCGGACACAAGACTCCTCGCAACCTTCCACCCTAGAGCGGAGCTCCGCAACTAACTTCTCAAGCTCCGCGACTCGGGCCCGCAAGGACTCGCAATCAGCAGCACTCTTGAAGAGAGAAACTGAGGGCCTAAGGGGAGTCATTCTATCTTTCCCAAGTACGGGTTTCTATAAGCTCTTAAATAACGTATCTAATAGACTAGTCTAACGCTTAATATACGCGGGGAAGTTATTCCTGGAGTGCTCGAGTGAAGGGATCAAGGGTCAAACGCAGGTAGAAAGTGAAAGTTAGTCACAACGCAAACAACGTTAGTTCGCACACAAGATGGTTAGTACACAATCAACGTGTAAATTTGTAAACTATGAGTTACGGGAAAAAAATACTCTAAAAAATACAATTACTATTTAAATAAACGGACTTATAAAAAAACAAAAACTGGGTGCTGGAAAAAGAACGATACTACGGTAATGAAATATTAAGTTAACAAAAAACGATGAAAAGGATTACTCAAATACTACAGACAACGTTAGAAGCAGGATTAATAAAACAGAGGTTAGCACACAAACACCTTACAATTCTAATAAAAGGAAGAAGTTACGTTTATAGTGTATGGAGTGTTAGAAAATTTACTACACTACGGTATACGACTAATAAGTATTACGATTAAAAAAAATACAAGGAGGTTATTAGTTAAGATAACTACTACTATAAGTAAATAGGCTATAAGAAAGGTTAACAAGTAATATAAAAGAAAAGTTAGTTCTACTTAACAATACGTCTACTTCTACTCTTTAATTGCTAAACATATCCTATTATACTTTTGTGACTGCTAGAAAGCAGAACATTCATCTTTATGCGTAGAAACGTAAATAGACACTGATAATTACTCAGGAAACAGCCTGTGGGAAGCGTTTATAACCACTGACCAAAGTAATTGAACCTTTTTTCGTTTATTGAATACTGGAAACTTACCTTTCTCATAAGTAAAATAATTATATTCTACATTTTTAATGTTTATTAACGTAAATAGGCTCACACATCTGGTGTACATTTATCAGAGTCTGTGTTCAATCATAAACATATATACTTCACAAGTGTTCTTGTTTACAAGACATAAAAGTGAACATTTTAGAAAGGCATAATTACACAAGAAATGAAGCTGTATTTGACGAAAGTGATATGATCTATGTATATAAAAGTGAAATTCTGTTTCTTTTTTGGCAGCTTTAGAAATCCACACCGTTGAAGGTTTCGTCACAAAACTTCGTATAGGTGTATAATTTTATCCTGCGAGTAACATAAGATACCTATATGGCGATAAAAAATTTGGGGGGGTAGGGATGCTTAATTTAATAATTATTTCTCATACGTTTACACGTAATTTTTCATTTTTCAGAGTGCAAGTTTTTTTCCTTCATTCATCGAAATACCTAATTATGGACCGATTTTCTTCGTTTTTGCTTTATTCGACGGTTATAACCGTCCATATGTGCGACTGTGCGATGCACACGGGCGATCAAACAACGGGGGCGGCCGATTTATCGTCCTACACGTACAGTATTTTTAACAGCATTGCGGATTATATTATAATATGCCGTATATTCTTTCATATTTATTGGCTAAGGAAATCTATCAAACCATAAGGCGTTTTTTTATTTTTGTAAAGAACACATAAAAATGGCGGCAAATGAGAGACTTGCACACGGGCGGCCGTGAGGGTACAACTATGTATTATTTTATTCTTTCGATGTTTAGATGTTACATGGTCGAAGTTTTAGATTCACTAAATCCGTTGAAATTCAACGGGCATTTCCGCTAGTATCTAATATAATATTTAGTTTTTTACACATTTCCAGGGGAGGGCAACTGCCCCCCCTTGGGTCCCCCTGCTGACGCCCATGGTTACGTGGCTTCAAAAAGTTTGGGAACCCCTGCGATAGTGTATCTTTCTTTTAAAGAATCGTTTGACTTTCTTTCTCTAATACTACTAGGCAAAGTAGGAAAACTAGGGACTTTTGGTGCACTGCACTCTCTGCCATCCATCAATAAGGTGACTTTCAGGGTACGTGTAATTGTACTGCGCTCTTTTCTAATATTAATGTTTCCTCAATTAGAGACCAAGTCTTGTTCGTATTTTTTTACTCCTGCGAGAGGATGGGACTTTATCAACGTCTTATATTTTATTTCGCCAATCATGTTGATAGTGCAATTACCATCAGATAGCCGTTCACTGTGAAACCACTTATATACGAATATATTATATCGTATTCGCCGAGAATCTCTATACTCTTGGTTTTTCTTATCAGAAAACTGATAACATCCCTTTTCCTTAGAAGTATTATTTTTACACATTGCGCCGGGTGCATATTTCATCACAGGTTGACGAATCTACAGATAATAGTTGTCATGCGGAAATTACTGCCATTTTGCGCATTGCTGATTGGGATTTTATAAAAGATCACAATTTATTTTGCAAAACATTTCCTCACCGAACAACAGGTGATGAAATATTCCGTATCACTGATAAGTACATGAGTAGCAACAGGATACAGTGCCAAAAAATGCGTGTCTCTACCGATGGTACTGCAGCGATGACAGAAAATGTCAAAGGATTCGTAACGAAATTGAAAATGCTGAGCCCGTATGTGCAAATCATGCATTGTTTCCTGATTCGCGAGGACCTTATGGCAAATAATTTGCCGGATGCACTGAAGTCAGTTTTAGATAATGCGGTAAAATTGTTGATTTTATTAAGTCGAGATCACCCAAGCCATGTCTTTTTTCCATTCATTGCAAGTACTTATCGAGTTAGAGCGCCCACAATAACATACACACACACGTACACACAGACATCATACCGAAAAGAGTCTAAACGTGCTCTAGGGACCCCAAAACGTAATTCCGTTGAAATCTCGAAGTCGATTTTTTTCGTGAAAACAGTACTTTCTCTATAATACGTACATGGAGAAAGTAAAAACGGAAAAACAGCTGGAATAAACATCCACTTTCCGTTGATCAGTTTCAGTAAAAACCTTTTCAAATCTACATGTGCTAATAACAATCTTAAGTATAAAGTTTTGTGCAGATTTGAAAATTAGCTTTTGAGTTAGAGCGCCCACAAAATTCCTATCACATACACACACAGACATCATCGAGAAAATAGTCAAAACGTGTTCAAGGGTCCTCAAAATGTGTATTTCCGTTGAAATTTCGGATTCCATTTTTTCATTAAAACAATACTTACTCTATACTACGTATCGGGAGAAAGTAAAAAAATCGCTTACGCATTCGGTTCATCCGTCCGCCTGTCCGCGCACAAAATAATTAAAAAATTATTTAAGTCACAAACGTCTAATTTCCAAGATAGATAGCGCTACATTATAGCTACATACGTATGGTATAAATTTGTTGAATCTCGTTTCAGCTTCTGGGGAATAACCGAAAGAAAGCGCTAACAAGTTAGGAAAGCGTACAACGTATCACAAATGGGGCGCGTTTCGTGCAATGGAGTATTAGAAAGCAATTATATACCTGTTCGTAAGGGAAATAGCGTTTTAAAGTCCTTTTCTTCATCATAAATAATCCATTTTCTTCCTATTTAATAGTATTACATGCACACGTAAGGAAATTAAACGTTTGTTTGGGAGATTGTTTATGTTAGCAACAATGAAGTAACCATGCAAGAAAATTTCTAAGTTCAACTCCATGTAAGACTTTCTTGTTTGATTTTCTCGATAACGGCTACTCCTACGATGAAAATATATAGAGAAGAAAATACTCTACTTTACCAATTCTACAACTTGTATTTGAAAAATATTTTGATATGAACAATAGTTTACGAGATATGACGAAAATTTAATTTTTTGTCTCTAGTAAAGTGGTACCCCTGATTGGCGTACGTGATTCATTTTTGCGATTTTCTTATTATATTTGATTGAAAGTCCTTAATATCAAATTTCATAAAAATCCGTTCGGTAGAAGCCGAGAACGAACATGCGGACGGACGGACGGACGGACAGACAGACGGACGGACGGACGGACCGACCGACGATAATAGGCGCTCACGCTGTAAGCGAAACGCGCCTAAAAAGTACACAATATTAAAAATGCCGTCAAACAAACATCGCATCTGCGATTCTTTACTCCGATAGAAAGAAAGTCGGTGAAAAAAACGCCTCGTGTAATTTGAGCTGCAATTCTTCCCTCAATAGTTATTTTTTATACTGAAACAACATTCCTGAATAAACAATTGAAAATTAAGCACTTAGATTAGGCGTCTTTAATAGCCATAACAAGGTTAAAAATATAAGAAAAAGTAGATTTAAAAAAAAATAATCTGAATAGCCACTGAAGACGGCTGCATTTTAGGCGAAATGTGCATCTGGTTTTTCATAACGTCATTATAGTTATTTGATACAGAAGCGCTTACTCTGTAATTTGTTTCCAGTAATAAGACGATCTCGATAGTTCTCTTTCGAACTAAAAGCCAACGTATGTACGACATTTTAAGCTCTCATCCTAAATCTTTACAATACGCGATGTATGTTTGCTCTTTAAAAGCCAGGAGTTTTCAAACTTTTTTCTCCCAGTCCCATTATTAATAATAGCAAATATTATTCGGCCCACCAAATTGATATCTCATAAAATATTGCAAGTAATTATTTATAAGGATGCATTTAAAATCAAAATGGTAGTATTTAATAACTATTAAATTCCATTCGTTGATTTTTATCGACATGACTACAACTTAGCCCGAATTTTATGTCAAAATATCTTGGATATGTCCTTCATTGGGGCCCTTATCGAACGTTTCGCGGACCACCGTTGGGCCGCGGCCCATACTTTGAATTAAATAAAATATATCTATCGCAATTTTATATCGTCTAACTATCGCGTCATCGACTTCCAATGCATATGACAGCTTTTCCTTTAAACTCACGTTATACCGTTATTCTATAGCTTCTCTATTTTTCATACGAAAAGTATCGCCTTCTTCCGGATATTTTTTACCGATATTCGTTTCGCCAGGGTTAAATTTCTTTATCCCTCGGATATGTCGCTGTAAATAACTACACTGAAATATACTAGTACACGTATGATTAATATCTTAAAAAGAGAACAAGAGAGAAAATGGGAAAAGAATCATTAAAATCAAAATTTCAAAACTCCACCCGACTGTAAGGGCGATTCTTGATGAAACATCTTTAGAGATTTCTTCTGCACGAGAAAATCACCTACCATTTTCGAAGTTAACGAGGAACAGTATCGTAGGTATGATTTAATCCTTTTTATGTCAAGAATTAAACATTAATTTATTAATTGTTAATAGGGCGATTTATTGACCGACTGCTCCAGAGCAGCTGGTGCTCCTAGATACACCAAAATTGTTACTTTTCTTTACTAGTTCTCGTTTATACCAACTTAACCTGAAATTTTGGCTTCCCCGGTCTGCAGGGATATTGTCAACACAGACGGACAGACAAATCGAAAACACGCGATATTTTAGAAAATAAAGCGCAAAAAATGTATAAAAAATGCGAAAACTACACGAATCCGGAACTGTGTAAGCAACGTATACTTAGTTGGTGAAACGTTAACGACCACACCGATGGATATTTTCCCATTACGGTTTTTACATTACCGAATGTTAGGATTACGTATAAAACGAAGGCGCTCAGAACGTCGTGCTGTAATCAGTCTTACCACCTCAAATTCGTGAATGACCTGGAGAATTTCTAACCTGACCCGGAGAATCTCATAAGTGAAAACTTGTGGAGACGTTAGACCAAATGGAAGGCGATTATACTGGTAGAGACCAAAGGGTGTGACGAAAGCGGCGTATTCTTTTGAAGTAGTCGTTAAGTGGATTTGGTGGAATGCGGAATTTAAATCGAGAATGGTAAAATATTTAGCGGAACCCAAGTATTGTAAAGCATGTTCTATTGAGGGTAGGAAAATTATCTGCTTTGACTTGTTTATACAATTAACGGTAATCGACGACGAGTCTTTCGGATCCATCTTTCTTGAGGATAAGAAATGCTGTTGAACTCCAATCAGAAGGAGGAAGCTGGATAATTGCGTCGTTAAGAAACTTATCGACAAGATACCATATCATGGCCAACTTAGGCGGTGAGTACTGACACAGTATAAAAGTTGATTTTTCCCGAGATTGCTGAAAAAGGAAAAAGGGAGAATGTGAGGGATGGAAGGGGGGAGTAGGACAACCGGCTCCAATTACGACGTCCAACTCCCACCCCTAAACCCTGCCACCCTCCTCTCCACCGCCTCCAACAAGTGATGATATTTTCCCGATAACTTTTGTAGCCGTGGTCCACACGCACGGGACGTTCTGCGACTGCTGCCTCTCTAAGCCATCCGGACGCGGATTGGAAGACTGGTGGCCAGGATGGTGAGGAGACTTTTTTTAAGAAATACAAAGGAGGAGGTAGCTGCTCGTTAGAACGGGTGAAAGCAAACTCAGTTAGGAAAGGCAAGCATGACGATATATTTCGTTGATACGTTTCGGAGATTCAAATCGTATAGACTGAAATCCGTGGCTGGATGCGTTATTTTGGTGGAATTTATTCATTTTATGGAGAATATAAATTAAAACGCTTGGTGCTTCGTCCACAATTTTATAGTGATAGGCTAGTGCATAGGTCCTCAAACCGTGTTCCGCGGAAACCAAGGGTTCATCAGAAGCTAAATGGGATTCCGCGATAGACAGAGGTAGAAACCCAATACGTTCTACCTTCTCTTATTTACAGCAGGAAACTTGAACTTCACTTGTAAACTGTATAATGTAAGATACGTAAATAATGTAAATAATAATTACAGTGATTATAAAAGTTATTAAATTTTACTATTATTTTGGCCTGTTTATGTTTGTCTTTCATATTAAGGATGACTGTATACTTTAACGATACGTAATAATAATTTTGCGTTATAGGTAATGTTATTCATAAAAAGAATTTAAATATCTATACTCCAAGTATGGAGAAAGGCATGTTTAAGTGTTATATATGAAGTTTGGTAACGATATGGCACGTACTTTTTGAGTTAGAGCGACCAAAATCACATACACACGCGCACACACACACAGACATCATTCCGAAAATAGTCTAAACGTGGTCTAGGGACCTCAAAACGTGAATTTTCGTTAAAATCTCGAAGTCGATTTTTTTCGTAGCAATACTTACGCATTACTACGTATGGAGAAAGTAAAAGTCGGTGCAACATACATTGTGCAGACTTTCTCATATATTAATGCGTTGCTTAGTTATCTTTAGAAAATGTAAATCGTATGAGCCTGTTTTTAGAAAATCCAATTTTTGTTAAACTTGCCCAAGAATAAACGACCCTTAGATTCATTTTTTGAGAAAAATAAAATACGTAGTATTATTGTAGATGTATACTTAAGTAACTGCACAAAATTTGATCAAAATCGATACAGCCTTTTTTGAGAAAATCGAATTATTGTTAAAGTTGCCTAGAATAAACTAGCCTTATATTCATTTTTTGAGAAATATGAACTATACAGTATTATTGAAGACGTAAACTCAAGTAACTGTACGAAATTTGATCAAAATCGTTCGGAGCCGTTTTCGAGAAAATCGGATTGTTGTTAAAAATGCGTAGAATAAACTACTCTTAATTATTGATCAATGGCAACCATTTCTATGTATACTCTGCTCAGTATGATAAAATGCCTAAGTACGAGATTTCATTCTACAGTCTAGGCTCCAGAGCCAGTAACAGACAGACGGCATTGCGAAAACCATTTTTTCGGATTCAGTGACACCTAAAACGTATATTTCCGTATAAATCTCGAGGTCGAATTTTTTATCACGATAACAATACTTTCTCGATACTTCGTATGAGAAAGTAAAAAATATGATGTGGCCAACACGAATTTCTCCATATTTGGGGTATAGTTATTTAAATTTAAAAAAAAAACTTTTTAATTAAAAAAAATAATAATAATAAAAAAATTAAATAAAAAAAGAAATTTTTTTGGGTTAAAAAGGAAAAAAAAAACGGGTAAGAAAGGAATCAATGAAAAGAAAAAAAGTAACACTTACAGGTTTTACGGGGGAAGAAAACCTCGCAGGTAGCCTGGTGTCCCCAAAGGAAAAAAAAAACTTTTTCCTTCAGGAGAACAATCATTCAAATATGCACTCAAACAAGAAAAGTAAAAAAGAGCGGAAAACCTAATAAACATTCACTCCTAAAGAAAACAATATTTAAAAAAAACACATTTATACACACACTCTCGCAAAACAAGAATTCTCTAAATATTCACGGGACACTGATACGTATTTCGGACGCGAAGCGGCCATCATCAGAGAAAGATGTTGAATGAAGGTCTGGTGTGTGGTTTGAAAGTGTTAATGGAGAAGTGTTTATGTGAGAGTGAAAGGAGGGGGAAGGATGGACCGTTAGACTATAAAGAGGGGAGTGGGGGAGAGGGCCAAAATCCCTGTTCATAACAGTTCCTTTGTATTTGGCGATGAGCATACTGTGTTTCCTTAGGAATTCTTTCCTCCCCCTCCTCTATCCCCTCCATTTTTATTTTTTGTTGCATATTCGTAATTGTTATCAAATCCTTAGTTGAATGATATCATAGTCGACTGTGATTCCGTAGGAATTCCTTAGAAAATATCAGTAATTGTTTTAGAAATCTTTGTTAGCCCTCCTTCAGTCAACTTACATTTAAATACAATTTTGTCTACTTCCTCTTTTGTCCACTTGCTCTTTTGTCCACTTGCTCTTATGTCCACTTGCTCTTTTGTCCATTTGCTCATATGTCCACTAGCTCTTATGTCGCTTGCTCTTATGCCCACTTCCTTTTTTGTCCCTCGCTCTTATGTTGCTTACTCTTTTGTTGTACACTCGTTACAATTGATATCTGACCAAAGTAGACATATAAATATTTAAAATGTTGCTCAAACACTAGCCACAAAGATTCATTCTTTTAAATTCATTATATCGATTATCGTATAGTATGATATTCTTAATAAAGTCAAGGATTTTATTAAGATGTTACAAAATCCTAAAATAAATATTACAGAATGTACAGAAACATTCAACAACTTGATAAAATATTTTGAAATGAAAAGGTCTGACGAACATTTTGAAAAGTGTATTTCTGAGGCAGTGCTGTTATCGAATAATTTGGATTTTGAAACCACATTACCTGCACTGGCAGCTTTGAGAACAAGATGCAGAAAAAATCACTTTGATTATGATTCGCCAGACGAACCAGTCACAGACCCAAAATTAAAATATAAGGTGGACTTATATTTTACACTTTTAGATACAACAATAAATTCAACACAAACTAGATTTGACATGTTAGGATATACAGATGTGTGTTTCAACTTCTTACTAATTTTTTCTGATTAAATGATGAAGACCTTAAAATGCATTGCAGTAATTTACAAATAAAATTGACAGATCCTATTATATATGTAAGTGATAGAAACAACAGAGAACTTTTTGAAGAGCTGAAATCATTAAAAGCATTAAATATTAGCAGTGGCAATCCAAAAGTTTTTAAAAATGATATGTAACAATACATACATACATACCAATCATGTTGTTCCCTTACGGGGTAAGCAAGCTAAATGCCTCTACCATTCACAATATTTCTCCACACCTTTCTGAGTACAATTATTCTCTCACCTGCATCACAATTACTCAACACATCTCTCAATTTCTCCCACAACTCATCTCTAACTGTTTCACTCTCACTACGAATTCCTACTTTCATATGAACCCAAAACAATCTGAGTGACACAAATTCATACTTTCTCACAAACATTTTAGCTCTTTCATTCAGAATCAAACCAACTCCTTGACTCCCATATGTACATACATCCACACCAGACCACAGAGCCAAACTACCATCATTCATTACCACAGCATCACTCCCCTTCCTTTTTGTCTCACATGCATACAGCACATCCAATCCTCATACATTCATTTCATTCACCAACTCATGTTCTTTGCCATACACTCCTCTAACATTCCACATGCCTAACTTCCTCTCGCATAAGTCGTCTAATGATGGGCCAACCAGTTTTGACCTCTGCTGTCCACCATGGCTTTGGTCATCCGAGGCTTTTTGTATAGCTTTGTTAGTAATGGTAAATTACAGTAGACTAGGTTACCAGCCTAAGTCATACCCATGCCGACGCAGCATTCCCTGCTAATGGTAAGGCACATTACCGGTCAGTATTGGCACATTTTGGCCAGATTGCCACAAACACAACCGAAGCTCAGTATTACCCCAAGCACGCTTATGCTATTCTGTAAAAGCTAGGATCCCTATTAGAGACTACCTTGCAAGCCAGCAATCTGTTGCCCGCATCCTACCACTAGGAGGTACATGCAGTGTACTGACACACTCAGGATACAAATATGTAACAATAATATTTTGAACTAGACTTTTCTACGTTAGTGTTTTCACCTGTAAAATGTTTGTTATATCTTATTTTTGTAATTCTATATTTACCTTGACTTTGTATTTTTGACGACATCTATTGTGGTGTATGCCACCCTAAAGATGAATCAAGTATTATTATTATTATGCAGAAATCGACCATGATATTATAACAACAGAAGCTCAAACGGACTTAGACATCATGAGGGAGGTCATGGAAGGGCAGCATGGAAAGTGTAGAGAAGAAAAAGATGAAAGAAATGGAAGAGGATCAAGATGAACCAGTTCCAGAGATTAGTGAACCTATGCAAACAATAAAAGTAATATCACGGTTTTATGAGTCGAAGGAGACTAATAAAAAGACATTTAGCATTATTCACTGCATTGAGAGGACATTGAAAAATATTTCAAGTTGGCACATATGACACAAGAAAATATAAGATTATTTCACTAATCATAAAAAATATTTTTATTATGCTTAATGTACATACTTAATATATCATAATATAATGTACTTTGTCTTATGTCATAGTATAGGGTATCTAATCGATTGTAAGCCAACCCCCTCCTTTCACAAGGCCTAGCAATGAAAAATTTTGATTTTAAAGGGCTTAGACAGCTGGGGTCATTTATTTCAAAATACCAACAAGTACGGACACCTCAGATTTTCAGTTCATAATTAAATAAAGAGTATTAACTAAAATTACGGGGGCATAAAATACATTTTATTCACTTATTCATAACAACTTCTACTAAAAGAGTGATTTGACCTCGTTACCCCCCCGGGATCGTATTCACGTAAAAAAAATAATCGTTATTCATCAATCAAATACGGGCACTGTATTACATAACATACATTAGTACTACACGAGTATCAGCTGGACAATCCTTTTCACTTTTACTCTTAAATTATTCTCCCAAGTTGGCTGCTATGCTGCTAGGACCCGGAAGAACTTCGTCTTCATCAGACATCACGTCATCTTCACACGATGACTATTTTTCACTGTCCTCATCCCACAAAACATTATCTTCTGTACCATCCAGCAAGTTGGTAATTGAACACTTTTCGAACGACCGCACAATCAGATCACTCAAAATGCCTTTCCATGCAGCAGAAACCCAGAATGTAACCTCGGACAGAATGGCTCTTTTAACACGCCTGCTAGGTGTAAGCATAGTCTTTCCTGTTCAACCAGTCTGAGTAATAATTACGTATTTTGTCATTAAAAGGTTTGTTAATACAAACATCGACCGACTATAGTATGGAAGTCAATCCAGCTGGAATGATGGCCAAATCTGTGCCATATTCTTACAACATTTTCTTGGTGTTATCATTACGGTGGCCATAGCGCTGTTGTGCTGCAAGATTAGACGTTTCTTCTGCATATGCAATCACATTCCTCTTAAAGTTCGCCGAATAATGTGTTCATCTCATAATGGGTTTATTTTTTTAAAAAAACTGAAAAACTTGCTAAAATAAATGACAGAAATTTATGCTTGCTAAGGCACGAGGAAGTGATGGTTCGCTCGGGAAATCCCAGTATATACGCACACGCTAGACACACTGAAACAAGATAGGTAGAGGATGGAGCGGGAGTAGAGGGGGGAGGGGGGGTGTAGGAAAGGCAAATGTTTCGATTCACGAGTATAATGAAACATTGTGTACATATGTAGCTTCTTAAGCATACGAGCGCTTTTGCTGCATTTTTTTACGAGTTTGACACGCCTCGTATTATTTTTATAATTTATTTCTTCGTAGGTATTCAATCATTTTGATTCTTTTTTGCATAAATTTAAATGAGATGGTTTACTTCCACTTTAATACACTTATATCTCGCGGTATAATGTAACTACGGACATAAATTCATTGACTACTTTTTTACACTGATTCTAAGCCGAGTGGCAATTTCTGAGATGCTAAAAAGGTAAAAATATAAGGTCATCTTACAATTGATTAAATACGGTAATATAATGTTTTAAGGTACTTATTAGATCATATTATAAAATTTAGAATATGAAAACTAATTCTATGTTGTCATGTACCTCGGTTATAATGACAATAAATTTCCAGTCCCATGAATGCTGATATAACCGAGTTCTACTCTATAGCATCAGAGGCACACTTAATTTTTCAAAACTGAATATTTTTTTAACTTTATTATAGGAAATGATGGAGACTTATAGATTGATCACACGGAAGCCACCAGAAACAAACCGAGCAAGTCTAACTGAGCAGCTGCTTACAGCCCTAAAGGACAGAGACCTAAATGGATTTCGTAATCTACTATGTTCACCTTCTGCAACCCCAGACCACTTCTATGATGCTCCTGACTATGGAACATGCCTCTACATAGCAGCAAGTAAGGTAAGCTGCATGCTACCGTTTTCCATAAATATTTTATATCTTTAAAACTATGGGCTTGATTATTATAATATATTTCTTAATAGCATTACTGAATTCTACTAGATATTTTAACTGGTATAGCAAACACTGATCACAATAATGACATTCTATCAAATTAAATATAGCAATAAAATACATCATTTTCCATGTGATAACTATTTCACCATGACATAAATGTTATTAAAACATGGTGATGAGGGAATTATAATTTTGCTATTAGCAATTAAACTCATGCAATGGTGTAAGAAAAATTCATCGCACACAGATGGGGTATGAATATATTCTAAGAATAAAGTTTATGCCACTCAAACAACAAACTTGTGCCAATTTCTGTAATTAATAATTTTTTAGTTTAATTTAAAATGAGTTTACACTGAAAATGTTTTTTTAACTGATCCTATGAAACAACACTAATAAGATATTTTTTCTGCCAATTTATTTTATTCAGGGTCTAACAAAATTTGGAAAGTTTCTGATTGATGCTACAGCCGACGTCAATGGTTACAATAAAATTCGAAAAAACACTCCACTCCATGTAGCCTGTGCCGAGGGCCACCCTGAAATGGTCCGTTTACTTTTGAGCTTTCAAGCAACCCCTTCCACACTTGATATTTTTGGACGCCAGCCTATCCACTGGGCAGCCATTGGTGGGGGAAACGAATACACAGAGAAACACATCGAGTGCCTGAAAATATTGCTAGATTCGGGATCCAGCATAAACACCTCAGACAGGACGAGTGCCACGGCGCTTCACCTAGCACTCCTTCAGAACCATAAAAATGCAGCAAAAATACTCCTTGATAATGGAGCAAACCCAGATGTAGCCTCTGGTTCAGAGAAGACAGTTCGGGACCTTATCCAAGAAAGGATGCCAGATGCATTTGACAAGTTGCTTCCTACTGAAGTTTACAAGCGTGCAGAAGAGGACAGTGTAGAGACGCTTCTTTTCAGATATGAATACAACAAGAAGCTGAACGAATTCAAACAACAGCTACAGGTCGCAGTTAACAAAGGAGTGGACATAGGAAAGATTCACGATGGAAATTTTACCCTCCTTCAGTACGCTAGCGATAATGAAGGCTTGGAAGAATTCATCACGGTCCTACTCAACATACCTACAGTCGACCCCAATGGAACTTGTCCTGGAACAACACAGAATCCGATACTACTTGCAGCCTACCATGGCAACCACAAAGCATTGCGTCTATTAGTAGACAATGATAAGACTGACATCACAGTGAGAGATGAAATAAGGGAGACAGCACTCCACAAGGTGGCAAGGATGGAGAGAGTTAGGAAAGATGACAAGAACTACCTGAAATCCTTTGAGATTTTGATTGAAGCTATCAAATCTCAGGGAAATTTTAAAGATTTCCTTCCTCATAAGAGGTTGAATGTGAATGCCATTGATGGCTTGGGGAACATTGCATTGCACTATGCAGCCCAGAACCTGGATGATGGAAGCAAACAAGCCGAAAAGATGGTATCAGTGCTTCTTCGAGAAGTATCATCCGTGTTTATTCAAAACAAGATGGGAGAACTCGCAATATCTAAAGTGAAACCTTCGCTTCTTGAGGATTACTTAGACGAGTGCGTGGGAACAAATGAAGAGTCACCTTGCAAGGAAGGTTATGAGCTAACCTTTGATTATACCATGTTGATACCACCATATCAGATTTCCACTGAATGCACTCAGAAAACAGAAGATGCCGAAGAATGCCCTGATACCTTTAAAGAAACTGAGCTGCTCAGATATCTCTGCCAGGTAAACGAGTTCCAAAGGCTCCTGAAACATCCACTAATAACAAGTTTCCTGTATCTCAAGTGGCATCGCATTCGGTGGATATTCTATGGAAACCTCACTTTCTACATTCTATTGGTAGCTTTTCTCACTTCATACATACTTGGGGTTTACGGAACTGATCCACCTGATGAAGGTGCTGATGATTCGGCATCAATGGGTTGGACTGGTGTATGCTCAATTATAAGTGTTATTTTGTTAGCTATTCTAGGAATCAGAGAACTTTTTCAGTTCATAATGTTACCTCTGGAGTACATAAAAAACTTGGAAAACATGCTCGAGGTGGTGTTAATTATCATGGCAGCAATAATGCTCTTCAGCAACTTTAAGCACCATGTTAAGCAAAACTTTGCAGCCTTGGTAATTCTTTCTCTTTGGATAGAACTCGTTCTCCTCATTGGAAAACACCGGAATTTCTCAACCTACATTACAATGTTTATCACAGTTTCCCTCAACTACCTAACCTTCCTACTATATTATTCTCTCTTCATTGTTGCATTTGCTCTCAGCTTTTTTGTGCTGCTCCGACAGGGAGAGCATAAAGAAGAGATTCCTGTAAAGGAAGGTGGAGCAGTAAAAGAAGAAAAGAACTCTTCTGCTGATCCAGGAAGAGCAATTTTGAAGTTGTTCACAGGAGAATTTGAATACTCCAACCTTCCACTAGACATATTTCATATAACTAGCCATATAGTGTTTCTGCTCTTCCTCTTTTTTATCGTGTTAGTCTTGTTCAATCTACTCAATGGACTCGCTGTCAGCGACACACAAGCACTCATAGACAAGGCAGAATTAGGACTTCCTTTGTCGAGAGCAACACTAGTGTCCTACGCTGAAGATATGCTGCTAGGTAAGTGCTTTCAATTTTTGAACAAGTTGAGTCAATGCTTCTGCAAGAAGAAGACTGTCACCCACACTATACTGCCTACAGTAGATTGTGAAGCCAGACGTGGACTGCCCAAAGCAGACAGCGGAACCAGAGGTGGATTGGCAGAGAGCATCTTACTTTTGCCGGACCTAAACACGGTGAAGATATTGGTAAACAAAAGAGGAAAAATAGAGCCACGATGCTGCTCCACAAAGAAAGAAAGCTCATGCTTCATGGACAGAAGTGTGATTCAGGAAGCCACTAACATTGTCGGAAAAAGAGCAAAGAGAAAAGAAAAGGATAAAAAAAAACACAGCCTGCAGACCATTGAGAACATGATAAAACAAATATCTGACAACATGAGCAAAGGCAGGGTAGTGGAAGGGGGGGCTGTTGAAACTCCTGGAAATGTGTAAAAACCTAAATATTATATTAGATTTAAATGGAGTGCAATAGAAATCGTCTCCATCAACCCATTAGATTGCATATCGATATGTGAATGTAAAAAATTAACAAAATATTTTTGATATGTTAAATTGCCCACACAAAATTTTCATATTGACTAAAATATACTGAAGATTCTTAAACTATACAATTGCTATAACCATGGGTGTCAGCAGGGGGACAAGGGAGGGAAGTTGCCCCCCCTGGAAATGTGTAAAAACCTCATTATTATATTAGATACTAGAGCAAGTGCCCGTTGAATTTCAACGGATTTAGTGAATCTAAAACTTCGATCATGTAACATCTAAACATCGAAAGAATAAAATAATACACAGTTGTAAAGTCTCTCATTGGCCGCCCCTGTGTAGGTCTCTCATTTACCGCCATTTTTAGGTGTTCGTTACAAAAAGAAAAAATTGCCTTATGGTTCGATAAATTTCCGTAGCCAATAAATATGAAAGAATACATGGTATATCTCCCCTTATATAATTCGCTTTAACCGACCGGCGCCGTGGCCTATTTTGGTGCATGTGTATTTGAAGTTTGTGTTTTAACGTTGTAACTCCAAAACCAATAAACCTAGAATGCTGAAACTTGGGATACGTACTAAGAGCACCCTGAGGGTGTGCACCTCTGGCTTATTTTTTTAAATTTTTGGCTTGGAAAAGCACCATGAGACAATTATATTTTCCCATAAGTTTTCACGGGATTTTCGATTTTTCGGAGTGCAAGGTTTCTTTCCTTCATTCATTAAAAATGTAAATTTTCTTCTTTTTTGATTTATTCGACGGCTAAAACTCTATACTATCTTATTCTTTCAATGTTTACATGTTACACCCTCAAAATTTTCAAAATACGCAATTGTTTTCGAAATTTTTCGTACTCTTTCCGGGCGTTGCCAAGGAGTCTTTCATTGTTGTCTACGATTCAATTAGTGCCAATTAAACATTCAAATTGGCGAAATAAAAGCGTTGTTCACTTCGAACTTTTGTTTAAGCAGCGAAATTAATAACGCACAGCAACATAAATATTTAAAGATAATTATACTGCTGACTGCGTCTGGGAAGCGTTTAATCAAGGCATTTCATCATTAATTTTATGCTGGAATATTACCTTTTTGTAAGTAAAACTATTATATTATACATCTGTAATGATTACTAAGCAAATAGGCTCACGCATACATTTAAAGTTAGATGAGAATAGGGACATACGTTTTTTTAAATTTAATGTTGAAAGTTACATAGTTATTTTCTCTTCGTAGCTACAATTACGCAGATAAAGTTGTACATTTTGATTTATCATATAAATAAAAGAAAATATGTGTTAGTATGTTTGAGTGTTAACGCTGTAACTCCAAAACCAATAAACCTAGAAAGCTGAAACTTGGCAAGTGTACTTAGGGAAACCTGAGGGTGTGTACCTCGGGCTTATTTTTTGGCTTGGAAGGGGGGGGGGGGTAGTCAAAAAATTAAATAAACGGTGATAAAAACCAAAGAACTGAAACTTCGCATCGGGAGGGAGTGCAGGATATTTTTCATTTGCATTTTAAAATTACTTATTGTTAGAATCATCGTACGAAATTTAAAAACACGAATCGTTAAGGTGTTTATCGTAGAAACAGTTTTGTTAACCATTGTTAACGTGTACTGTCGATTGAAAAGATGCGTTTGATTTCATTTAAGTAGTTTAAATATGTTTACATTGATAAGTATATTTTACAAGTTTTTTATTCGACGGGTATAACTGTGTATTATCTTATTCTTGCGATGCTTACATGTTACACAGTCGAAGGTTTAGATTCACTAAATCCGTTGAAATTCAAATCAAATTATAAAAATAAATGCTTTTTTGTTTGTTAAATTTTGTTTTCTTTACTTAATATTTTTATTATTGTAAAAAAATTATAAGCATATTTCCATACCATAAGGTATTTTTGAAATAAATTTTTGAAACAAATAAATGTATTTTAATTTTTAGGTTTTTCATGGATAGTGTACATATTAATGGGAGTTTTCGGAATTAAATTTATCTATTTATCAAAAATCCAAAATGTCTTATACACAAAAATCAAAGTACAAAAATAAAAATTTAAAATAAAAAGGCAGCAAGCAGAAGGGAAACATCTTGCAACGTTTCCGCAAACAAAGGAAATGCTAGGCCCGTTGTATTACGAGCACAACGGGCTTTTCTACTTGTTATAATATAATCCGCATTACTGCTAAAAATACTGTACGTGTATGACGATATATCGGCCACCCCCATTGTTTGGCCCCCCGTGTGCATCACACATATAGATGTAATGGTCGAATAAAATAAAACGAAGAAAATCAGTCCATAATTAGGTATTTCAATGAATGAAGGAAAAAAAACTTGACAATCTGAAAAATTGAAAATTACCTGTAAAATTATGGTAAATAATTAATGAATTAAGCACCCCTTCCCTCCAAATTTTTTATCTACATATACCGTATTCACCTGAATCTAAGGCGACCTTTTTTCCAAATTGTCAGCTGTAAATATCAAGAGTCGTCTTACATTCGAATACGAAGTATATTTACGCATTTAATCAATGGTTTTTACAACAAATGGTATGTTAGAGTAAACAATGCACAACAGCAAATTCAAGTACATACATAAACAAGTGAAATAAACAAATAGTAATAACAATAAGAAAAACATGACGGGAATAATAATTATTTAGACCAGGGGTCCCCAACCTTACACCTCCAGTGGGCCGCATTGGTAATTTGAAAGTCCTCGCGGGCCGCAGCCAAAAAAAATCTGTTGACCTTTTTTATAGAGTAGCAGTTCATAGCAAAATCGTTTTTAGAGTCAGTCCATCATATTGATTCCTTCTCAGCATTAGGAAAGGACGCAGAATAATGCATTTGAAATTTTTACTAATAAATAGTAATCTTTACCTAAAGATAGACGAACCACGTCCATCCAAAGGATGGACAATGGACGTATCTTGTGAAAGATAAATAAACAAAACAAATTACTCACTTCTTCGGAAAATAAAGTTAAATTTATGAAATAAAGACATTTATTTATCATCATTTATTATTTTTACATATATTCAATGTGATACTTGAGGCTGCATTTCATTAGCAAGGTTATTAATATCTACTTCAATTTTCATGACACACAACCTTAAAATCTTATGCAAATGATCATCTGAAAGCCTTGTCCTACACTTCGACTTGATTATTTTCATTTTTGAAAATGTTGATTCACAAATATATGTGCTACCGAAAATAGAGAACATGCCCGCTGCAAATGTCTTTAGGTTCATAAATGTGTCTGGTAGTCCTGAATAAAAACTCAAAAGGCTATTTTCTTTGTGTCTCTCAAAGCATATGTGGCTTGCAGATCAATTAATTCCATCTGATACACTGCAGGTGAGTCCTCTGGTGCTACTTCAAAAGGATTCTGAAACATTCTTATTTCCTTTGCATTTTTGTGAAAATCCCCGAATCTGTTCTTGAATTCTTCCTGCAAGAGTTTCAGTGCTTCTGTGAATCTTTCTAGAGTGGAATGAGAAACCATTTTCCCGTCAGATTCTAGTTCTTTAATGCATGTGCACAAGCATGGGCGTCGGCAGAAATTTTTGCAGGGGGGCAAAACACAAAAATGCCTATTACCCAGGGGCGGCCGAATTTTTCCCAACCCGGGAAAATTTTACTTAACCGGCCTCCAACTGACCACAAATCCACATCAATGAATCACTATGAATTATATTATCACTGTACTGAATATCCTCTCGAAATTAACTTCAAGCAGTGGTTCTAAACCGGTGTGCCGTGGCGCATTAGTTTGCCGAGAGGAAGGGACTAGTGTGCCGCACACTCCGAGTATATTTAATTTTTAAAAGCGTTTTAAACAAACAAACTCGAATTAATTTTATGATGCACGGAATTTATCATGAAACTACGAGAGGAATTGATTGACCTTAGCAAAGATCATACCACTTAAAATTTTTATGCTACCTATAGATGTATTTTAGCTTAAAGCTAAAGGTGTGAATATGCTTCAATATCTGAATATGCCATCGACATAACGTTCCAAATTCAATAACATATTTATGCGAATTAAGTTATTCGTCAACGGCTCATATTAAAAATATTAAAAGGACATGTATAAAGAACGTAGTTGAAGAACTTTTTCAAGTTCTTTGTATTACTGAGTCAAATATAAAGCGTCTTTGTATCAAAAAGGCAAGCCTAAATTTTGTCTGACATAACATTTTTACACGTTGAATTATGTATTTAATGTACAATAAAATTAAACAATTATTTGAATATTGCTTTACCAGTCGTAACAATCTAATATAACTGCGACTTTTACTTGTTATGCTAGTTTCTATCTTTAAAATTATTCCGAGAAATGTCACAATACACCGAGAAATAATTGAAGTAAATCTCTCGAAATAAATCAAATTACTAAAAGAAGTTTAATATAAACAGTAACAGTTCATTAAATTCAAACTAACCTCTCCAATGGAAGACAATGTACTGACAATGTTGTGAGTGAAGATGTCCCACGTAGTGATGAGAAGATCTGAATCGTTAGGATATCCTACCAATATTAAAAGTTTCTCTCACACAAACTCCAAAAGCGAAACCAAAGAAATTAAAAACAAATAATTAAAATATTTCATGAGTTAAAATACTAACCAGTCCTATTAATTTTTACGCAAAATGCACATACTCTTACTGCAAAAGTACGACACGACTCACTCTCTCTGCGATGTTACTTCTTCCACAAACTAAGAAAATCTGAGGCTCTTGAAGTAATTTCTTTTTCGAGAAATTTTAAAAGAAAAAGGAGAGAGGGTGAAGAGACCAATGTGTAAAACACGTGTCAGAAAGGTTTCTTGGGAACGTCGCGACGTTTGCCGACGCGTCGGTAAGATTTCTTTCTAGCCACCCGTAAGGTCATAAAATCTAAAACCTTCAAAAAGAAAGAAAGGAAGACTGCCAGCAGTAGCATTTATGATCTTCGCATACGTGTCCTCCCATTCAGAAAAAAGGCGCATGCGGGTGGTCATGGAATTTCCATACAGAAATAAGCCGTCAAAGACGGCGGTTCCTGTCCTCCAATTATTCTTTTCCTTTAGAAACATCCGAAAGAGTGCTTGAAAATATTTTCGCAACTCACGGATTCTCAGAGAGTGGAAAGGGGAAAATTCTGTCTTCATAATATAAATAAGAGGGAAACAGAATCGCTGGAATCAGGGATGCCGCATGTCCTTTAGGTCAAATATGCCGATGGGACCAATGTGGAGAATCCCCCCCTCCCCCACTTTCTTGAAAACATCCCTTTTTTCCTTCACCCTCGGAGACAAAGGAGACGGAAATCTTGTAAAAACTACCTCGCGGATCCGACCCGCACATGTTGCCTTTGTTTTGCTTTATACTTCCCTCCATTTTTCGCAAATATGTCTCTATGAGCTGGGTGGCCGCTCCTGCTGTAAGACCGAAGTTGGGAGCGAGAATTCTCGCCATCCTTACGCAACGTGTTAAGTTTTTTCGCATGCCCAGTTTTTTTACATTTTAAAATAATATCTAATATAATATTTACGTTTTTACACATTTCCGCGGGGGGCAATTGCCCCCCCCTGCCGACGCCCATGTGCACAAGCATGCACGTCGTGGAAAGATTTTCTTCAACGACGCTCACGTGATCATATAAACAAATTTGAGTCCGTAAAAAAACAAGGAGTTCGGCACAAACCAGAATTTATGTTAGCTTCTACTACTGCTACAGAACCTATTGCAAAAACTATTTTACATCAATTGATATAATTACAGTGATTCCACGATTGTTCCATTATGGGAGTTTTGTCCTAACATTATCTGCAAATCTACACAAATTACGTCATAGCAAGCACATCACTAGTGGTTTTCTGTACAGTCATCTGCACACAGACTCATCTCGGTTTGGACTCGTAAAATGTTGAAATTTGATTACCGTCGTCTATAATATCCTTGTGGAATCACCTAATCACCAAATACACTTCAAAATTAACTGGGAAGAGCAGCAAGAGCGACAAAATGTCGACAAGTCACCCACACTGAGACACAAGACAATAGGGAAGGACTAAACCCTGCAAAATACATCTGACAAATGTTCCAATGGGCACTGGCTGGAGGCGACGGGATATAACTGCCCATTACTCTGCCATCACTCGTCGTTGTGTATATAATGTAATACATAGATTAGCCATGAATACAATGTTTCACTGGTGTTGAAAGCAGATACCAATCTGAATTGGCTTTTCATATTAGCTATGAATACAATGTTTCACTTTCATTGAGAGTAGATTCCAATCTAAATTTGCTTTTCTTCATCTCAGCTATCCAGCGTCAAGAGAAAAACGTGTACAAAATGTTTAAAAAAGAATTAGTTTCTGGGAGGCCAAGGGCCGCACAGAATTGGTTCGGGGGCCGCAGGTTGGGGACCCCTGATTTAGACTAATAATCATCGTCGACGATCATAACACAGACGACGTACTTTTATCTTGCACATAATGGCAACCGCAAGGTAAAAACAAATGAGAGCGGAAATCATTGGGATTCCCCTTCCAAACGACGCACCGCGACTCACTAAGTGTGACAACAATTTTGAGTTGTGCATTCTTGATTTAAATGCACAACCCTTAAGTTAAAATGACAGATCATGTTGAAGTACGTGGCACGAGTGCAAAGGGAAAGTTAACAAAAGGAATTAGACGGAGCTATGATGCAAATTGTAAGCTGATCGTGATAAATTACGCCGAAAAAACTAATAACTGTGATGCGAGTAGAAAGTTCGGTGTATCTCAGGCAAATGTGCGTCGATGGAAACCCTCAAAACAGGAACTATATAGTAAAAGCCAAAGCCATAAGGAAGTCATTCAGTGGTCCAAAATTAGGCCGATTTCATGGCATAGAAGAAGAGGTAGTAAAGTTTGTGTGCACCATGAGGAAGAACGGTATGCCTGTTTCGACTGAAAGTATTATACTTAAAGCTCATGAAATTGCTAGAGGACTTAATATATCATTGCAAGATTTCAAGGCCAGCAGAAGTTGGTGCTTTACGGCGACGAACTTCACTGTGTCAGAAATTGCCAGAAGACTACCTTGAAAAACTTCTCGCTTACCAGAAATACGTAATTGGACTTAGAAAAACCAATAATTACCTTTTGAGTCAAATAGGAAATGTCGATGAAACTCCGGTTTCTTCGACATGCCGTCTAATTATACTGTGAACGAAAAAGGTGCGAAGTCCATCCTAATTAAAACTACAGGCAACGAAAAAATGCAAGTCACGGTAATGTTGGCGGTTCTGGCAGATGGGACTAAATTACCATGATATGTTATTCTAAAGCGGAAAACAATGCGTAAGGAACATTTGCCAAGTGGAATAATAGTTAGGTGTCAAGAAAAGAGGTGGATGACTAAAGAACTAATGAGAGATTGGTTACGTGTGGTGTGATAGACGACCAGGAGCTTTACTTAAACAAAGAGAAATGCTTTCACTGGATGCATTCAAAGGACATTATCTCCTGAAATTAAAAACAGAATGAGTGCGATGAATACTGATCTTATTGTAATACCCGGAGGAATGACATCGCAACTTCAAGTTTTAGATGTTGCTGTCAATAAGTGTTTTAAAAATAATTTAAAGGTTTTGTATTATGAGTGGTTAAAAAGTGGAACTCGCACTTTAACACCAAAAGGAAATCTTAAGAAACCTGAAGTTGCAATGCTCTGCTAATGGATCAAGGCATCGTGGCAACAAATAAATGCAAAAGTAATAGTGAAAGGATTTAAGAAATGCTGCTTATCTAATGCCATGGATGGGAGTGAGGATGATGTTTTGTGGGAGACTGATGATGAAGTTGAGAGTGATAAAGATAGTGAGCGTGAGGAAAATAGTGAAGGTTGCATAGACAGTGATGATGACTAATACAATAAAATGATTTTATGCAGCACTTGGATTGAAATGTTTTTGTTATCCTGAAATGAGTATATTCTGTCAATGTATTTACTTTATTTTTAATGTTATTTTAAAATGAATGCTACCATTTAATTTGTTTGAAAACCTGAATGGTTCTATTTGTGACGTGACCTTATGATTTTAAAATGTTAAAAGACAATGACATTCAAGAAAAGTATAAGAGAAAACAAATATTTGACAAGATTTATAATTTTTGTAGTAATGAAGGTCAATTGGAGCTTTTTTCTGTTTTGGAATCATCCAAATGGGGGTCACCTTAGATTCAGGGTCATCTTGGATTTGTGTGAATACGGTAGTTTATGTTAATCGCAGGATAAAATTATATACCTATGCAAAGTTTTGTGATGAAACCTTCAATGGTGTGGATTTTTATAGCGGACAAAAAAAACAGAATTTCACTTTTATATACATAGATCATATCACTTTCGTCAAATCCAGCTTCATTTTCGTGTAATTAGTATGTCTTTCTGAAATGTTTACTTTTATGTCTTGTTAGCAAGAACACCCGCAAACGTATATTTGTCTGTGATTGAACACTGACACGGGTAAATGAACACCAGATGCGTGGGCCTAGTTACGTTAAAAAACATTAAAAATGTAGAATATAATGATTTTTCTAATGAAAAAGGTAAGATTCCAGTATTCAATAGACAAAAAAAGGTTCAATTACTTTGGTCAATCGATATAAATGCTTCCCACGGGCTGTTTACTGAATAAATGTCAGTGTCTATTTACGTTGCTATGTATAAAGATAAATATCCCGCTTTCTAGCTGTCATAAAAGTACAATAGGATGAGTTTGGCAATTAAAGAATGCAATGTGACATAAAAAGAAAATAGAAAATTAAAAAACAATATACTTTGCGCTTACCTCTCTAATTCCATAATGGATAAATGCATTTAAAACAAATTAGTTAACTTCAATTCACAACTAAAGTCATTCTTAACCTGTTTTTGAATGGGTGTGGCCCGCTAAGAGGGCGGAATTGAGCTATGTGGCCCACGATGTTTGCAGAAATGGATCATTTGGCCCCCCTCGGTCTATACAGTCATCGGTAATATCAGTCCAGTAGAGCAGGTTGGCTGTCCTTACGCTTCGGGATTTAATGGGAAAACCCTCATGACTGCAGAACTAGTCAGCAAATCTGTAGCCAGGTATTCAGTAAAGAATTGCGAGTGAAGGCAATAAGGTTACTTTTAGCGGTGTCAGGAAGATGTAGTAGCAGTTAATAAGCAAGTAATCTCTTTATATATTTTCCTATTCCCTGGGCGAAAATGAGGGGCAGGAGCTGGTTGTACACGCCGATGATACAGTTATGTTTCATCTGACATTTAGGAATACTGTCCCTTATAACAAACGTTCTGTTTCATAAAAATTTGTTCCACTACCAATACAAGCGTTCCGTTTCATAACAGTTTCCATTTCAAGCACAGATTTTAACCTGCTTCAAGGGAAAGGCCAATCATCATGCGCAGAATAAATTAGTCACTTAAAATATACTTTAAGTTAATTTCAAGAAGTATTCAGTACAATGATAATATAATTCATAGTGATTCATTGTTGTGGATTTGTGGTAAGACGGGGGCTGGCTAAGTAAAATTTTCCCGGGTTGGAAAAAATTGCGTCTGCCCCTCGGTAATAGGCATTTTTGTGTTTTGCCCCCCCTTGCAAAATTTTCTGCCGACGTCCTTGACCGAAACATCAACTGTCTTCATAAATATCGATGTCATTCATCTGTAATTTAAGGTTCACATTTTATATTCAGTATATAAGTGTACTTTAAGTCTTAGGAAATATTTTTAAAGCTTCAAAGGTCGACTTAAACACAGCAACATACAGTATGTAAAAACTTGCAAGTAATTAAATGTAGACCAATCAAAGACAAAAACACACTCGATTTGTTTACAAATTATAAGTTGCTGAATTTGTTTAGACTTAAAAGAAATAGGAAGATATCCATTTCAGCCTCATATTAATAATATTTCTCTTTATAGGAAGGACTTCTTTGATAAAAATCCCAATTTATATATATAAAAGGCTTAGGTATGTTTCCGAGAAAGAGATATTAGGTACATGTGTCGGTTTAAGATATGAAAGTGTAGGTACTTCTAGATATGACAGAAACTTGAAATTTGAGGAGATGATCAGTCATGGGTCATAACCAGAGGGAGGATTTTGCCCTAAATGCCTTTTCTTTTCCCATGCTCAGAAGTTTAGGCTTATGCTATATAAGTCCATTTTAGGTCATTACGATGACAATATGCTAATTTTATAGTGCCTATAATTGCCTTTTTCGTTGGTTAGTGCCTATTTCATGGAGAAGAGCCTATAAATGCATTTTTGACCGATATTTCTCTGCTTTCAGTACAGTAGAACCTCATAAATCAGGCATCCTCAGGACATAGCACGCATCGGATATTTGAAATTTCTGGTTTTTTGAAAATTATGCAAATGGCCTATGTATCCAGAGGCAAACTGTATTACAGGAAGTCCCTTACCTTCGTACATAATGTGTTCCTGAAAACGTGTACAAAAGTCGAATGTATGAAAGTTGAACAATATGCTTACATGTTATAATGGGTAAAGGCGGTATAACCTTTTCTGGGTCAGAGGAAATGCTGGCCAGCCGGGAGAGGGACCCTCGTAGCCGTGGTGAAGGCTACCCTCTAGGGGAAGGACAAACCCTGATCAAAAAACCCCGGTCCTCCAGGTTGGGGGGGGGGGGGGGTTTCTCGGAAAATTCTACTTGCTACGTTTCCCAATCACAATAAGAATAAAACCGGACTGTATTTTAGACAACAACTTCAGCTACGTAAAAGGACTTTGACTTTCGGAACGTGGAATATACAAGGTTTGTCTGGAAAGATAGAAGAGGTGCTGAAAGAAATTAATAAAAGAAAATTAGATGTAGTTATTCTGATGGAGACAAAGAAGAAAGGGAAAGGTTGTGAAGACAAAGGGGATTACGTTTCATGTGTGGAGTGGTGTGGATAAAGCAGAGAGAGCCAGAGCAGGATTATCAACATTAATTGGAAAGAAATGGAAAACAGAAATAATTAACTAACTGTAAAGAAGTGAAGGAAAGAATCATTAAACTCGTAGTGAGAATATATGGAAGATAAGTAATGATTATTGGCACATATGCACCAACAGAAAACTTGTCTCATGCTGTAAAAGATGAATACTTTGAGGACTTAAATGCGGCGATGGAAGCATACATGCCTACACAGGAAATTTTAGTGCTAGGGGATCTGAATAGCAGAGTTGGAAGAAGGAGAGGGGACCCAGTAGTTAGACCGCACGGTGAAGAGGTAGAGAATGATAATGGTCGTAGGCTGATTAACTTGTGCCAAGTCCAGGAGTGTGTAGTGATGCACTCATTTTTTGAGCATAAAGATATCCACAAGTACACCTGGGTACAACACACTCTAGGTTTAAGATCTGTAATAGACTTAGTTATAGCCAAGAGAAGCAGGCAGTGCTTGATTCAAGACGTTAAGGATGTTAGGGGTGCAGAGTGTAGCACTGACCACTATTTGGTAATAGCCAAGGTGACTTTTCCAGAAGAATCGAGAAGACAACAAGGAGAGGTAGTAGGGCACAAGGAGGTGGATAATCCCCGATACAGTCTAGCCCTCTTACAAGATGAGAGCATTCAGGGACTGTATCAGAGGCACCTATTTCAGAAGATTGATGTACAAGAGGATTGGAATGCAATCCAGATATACGATCATCTAAAGGAATGTGTACATACAGCTGCTAGGGAGGCTCATGGCCTGGAGAGGAAACAAACAGCCAGGTGGAATGGATGACAGGGGAAACCGCAGAGGCGATTAAGGAGAAAAAGGAGGCATACAACAAGCGGCTCAGCTCTGGGAAAGATGAAGATAGAATCGCTTATCAGATGTGCAAGAGACATGTCAAACGTCTCACTAGAAGATGCAAGGAAAATGCGTGGGAGAAGGTGTTCTAGTATTGAACAAACTACTGGGTATGGCAGGCAAGTACAGGCGTGGAGAACGATTAAAAAAATTTGAGCCCCCACAAAGGGCCCAGGTCCAGTGAGCATCATATCTATGGAAACATGGAGGAAGTACTACTTCAAAAGCTTACTTACAAAGGACAGAGAGGAGTTCAAGGACAGATTCTCCTCTGATACACTGAGTCGATGTGAGATGGTCGAGCCAATTCTGGAGGAGTAAGTCCAAGCTGCCTTGAGAACAACTAAAAATGGGAAAGCAGCTGGCCCAGGTGGAGTACCTATGGAACTGTGGAAGTATGGTGGAACAGGTATTGTGAGGATTATCACAAGACTATTTAACCAGGTGTTAGAGGGAGATGAACTCCCAGAGGATTGGTTACTACCGTATATATCAGCTATACATAAGAAAGGAAGCAAGAAGCTTCCCACTAACTATAGAGGAATTAGTGTAATGGCTTCAATGAGTAGGTTGTTCGGTAGGATACTGAAAGAGAGGTTGGAAAGGTGTATTGAACCATGGATATCCGAGGAGCAGGCAGGCTTCACTGTAGGCAAGTCTTGTCTTGATAATATTTTTAGCATATGGCAGGTTACTGAGAAGATGGTGGCAAAAGGTCAGGAGATTAATATGATTTTTGCGGATCTCGAGAAAGCATATGACTCTGTCCCAATATGTCAGATGTGAGATGCCATGAGGAAGGTGCATGTGGATGAGCCAATAATAAATCTTATACACAGAATGTATAAGGGAGGTCGAGCAGTAGTGAAACAAGGAAAGTGGATATCTAAGGAATTTTCAATATCTAAGGGTTTGAGGCAGGGTTGCGCCATGTCACCTACTTTATTCAAGGTGTACTTGGAAGGGGTTCCAGAGAAGTGGAACTTGTCATGTGGTAAAATGGGTGTCCAGGTTGGGGATGATGTTATTCAATCTCTGATTTTTGCAGATGACCAGGTGATTATTGCACAGGACGAGGATGACACTGAAATCCTGAGAAATTTCAGGCTTCTAAGTTTATTTCTAATCGAGTTATTCACAAAATTAGAGCATTACGCATGACCATGATGATGACCATTATGATTTTATAATATAGAGAGATAGGGAAAATGCAATAAAATATTTAAATAATTGCACAAATAAACACTGTTGCACAGACAAAGATAGCGATGCTTCCGAAACTGTTGGCTGGCAGGCAGCACCACCAAGTGGTAACTTGAAATGTTCATTCGTCATTTTGCTGATGTACGAAAGTCCGAATTCAGAGTACAAAAGGCAGTTCAGGGGTGTCAATGAATAATGTACAAAAGTTCGTGTTGTACGAATGTTCAATGTACGAAAGTTGAGGACCGCCTGTACAATATAAAAAAACATTACACACATATCTTACATTACATTTAATACATATATTATTACATAGCATACTTTGTCTTCAAAAATTTAAATCTGCTAGGTCACTTTCTAGAAACTCATCAATGGAGTAGAATGATTTAGATTTCAGCCAAAAAGCCATTACTCTTTTGAATTTTATTATATTTATGCATTTTGCTTCATTTGGTAATTTATTAAAAGTGTTGGCTTGGCTTTGCAATAGCTTGAAATGTTTGTTCATCAGCTGATGCACAAAAGTCCGAATTCAGCATACAAAAGGCGGTTTAGGGGTGAGAATATATAATGTCCGAAAGTGCGAGTTGTACGAAAGTCAAACGTATGAAAGTCGAGGACTGCCTTTATTCTGTACTTGGGAAAGCTCCAGTGAGCATAATTTGATGCAGTCATGATAAGAGATAAAATTTCTAATTTACCAGTGTGAATTAGGGAAGCCTTCGATAGCGTGATAAAATAAAAATGCTCTTTGTTATGTAAATAATCTCAAAATGTTACCAGAAATCACACTTGAAAATTTTTAATACCTATAATATATAGACGCTTCTTACACATGATACACACACACACACACACACACACACACACATACATACATACATACATACATATATATATATACCATATTTAATCGATTGTAAGCCAACCTTTATTTACCTTTTTACCATCTGAGAAATCGCCACTCGGCTTAGAATCGGGGGCAAAAAAAAGTAGTCAATGAATTTATGTCCGTAGTTACATTATAACATGAGATCTTTAAATATATGCAAAAAAAAGAATCAAATTGACTGAACACCTACGAAGAAATAAATTATGTAAATAATACATGGCGCGTCAAAGTCATAAAAGAACGCAGCGATAGCGCTCCTATGAGTAAGGAACTAACACTGAAACATGATAGTGGAGGAGGGAGGGCAGGGGAGGGCAAATGCTTCGATTCACGAGTAAAATGAAACTGTGTTAGCTCCTTACACATACAAGCGCTATCGCTGCATTCTTTAAGACTTTAACGCACCACGTATTATTTACATAACTTATTCCCGGGGTATTATTATATTAAGATCCCGCGAGGCCAAATTACTTTTTTTGTAGAAGTCGTTATGAATAAGTGAATAAAATGTATATTATGTCACCGTAATTTTAGTTAATACTTTAACCCTCTTACGTCCTGAGGTGTCGGGCACCTGCTGGCATTAAAAGTCCGTTGAAATTCAAGATGGCCACCAAATGGGAAACATTAAATAAAACAATATACATTAATCTCCAAAAATATATATTTTTAAAAATCTCTGAAGTAGAAGAATTACTGCCAGATATATTAGATTGTTCAGGGTCCAAAAAATAGCGAATATCGATCGAATATTTTTAAAAAACTCTTCGTATACAAAGTTCAGAAAAATCTGCCAAATACGATCTAAATCTCATGTTTATATGGTATACTATGTCATTTCCGAGAGAGAAGCCATCCAGTCAACGTTTTCAGAGGTAAATTTGAAAGCTTATTTTCCAAGCGGTCCGGTCTCGAGAGGGTTAAAATCAAAATTTTTTTCATGTGAGGCCTTGTGAAAAGTGGGGGTCAGCTTACAATCGATTAAATACGGTATATAGGAGGATACAAAATTATGAGGCACTTCCAGATGTGCTAGAAACTTGAAATTTGGTAAGATTATAGGTTTCTGGTCACAACCGAAAGAAAAAATCCAAAACTTTCAAAATTCCAATTTTGAGGGGCTATTTTGGCCCCTTTTTGCCCCATTTTTTGCCCATAAGAAAACATGTAAATTGGTGTAGAAGTTTTTATATTTGCATTTTAAAATTATTTACCTCAAGATACAAACTTGAGACAAACTATCAGATAGGATATTAATTGTAGTTTCTTCTTTTTGAAGACAGAATTCAAATCCGAGTAGAATTAGCATAAATTTATAGTTTTTATCGGAAAAAAGTAGTAATTTTTCTGAGTCCAACAATTGGCTGCCTAGGCAACAGGCTTAATGCTTTCATATGGGTGAGCTTTTAATAGAAATCAGAGGCTTATACTTTAATGCAGTTAATGTTAAACTACACCTAATGAAGGAAATCCGAACAAAAAAACATTCTTATAGGAATTTTAGCACTGTAATTATTGACGAAACAGTCACACTTATTGAAAACATGCGGTCGCTTCAAATGTGAGCACGTAACTGTCTATCACTGTTGTACTCCTTGGTTCACTTTAAAAAATCTGAGTGCCTATCTGCTCAAACTATAGTGCGTCTGTAATTTTGCAACGAAATGCAATGTGGTGCTTAGCTGAGAAGGGGAGGGAGGAGTCATTATGAAAGGAGAAATGAGAGAAAGAAGTTGTTTACTCAGTACGGCACCATAATCGTTTGATGCCTTGACAATGGTTCTCAAGTTCACTCACTTTGTTGGGGTTGCAATTTTAGGTAGCGAAATAGATCAGATCCCTAAACTTCACAACATTAAACCAAAATGTGATCCAATATTGAATGTCTTGCAAAATGAATGATTATACGCGTTCAAGCAGTAACAATGACATACAATCTATCAAATATGAGAAATCCAGGAAAAATTGGTGATTTGAAAATTACTTCTGGAACATAACATGTAAATCCGACATCAGCGGAGCTTTCAGAAAGTCCGGCCAACCTATGTCCCTGTATGGTTGACTACCCGTGGAAATTTTTTCAAATAAAACTGGGTTTTTGATAATTTCAGTGATAAAGACATGAAAGCCTATATGGCCCATAACTTATCTAACTTGATAGAGTTAACATAATATAATATACACATAAGGCAAACAGATTTCATTTGTATTTCATTTTCCCAAGAAATCATTGTCATGGCATACCATGTATAAATATGGCGTAATTTGATCCTATCGCAATAACACGGTTAACTTTCATTAAATTAGGTAATAGAAATAAATAACAAATGTATGCTATAATGGAACAATATATGAGAAAGGGTTATCACTGAACATTATATCACCTCTAATGATCATTGTGCTAATCAATTACTTGATAATTCCTGTATTTTATCGATCAACCCGAGGTTTGTGCCTTTTTGATTCTATCTGATACCTTTCTGCAGAGAGCTTCTTTAGCTGCTCAATGTAGTATCCATTGAAATCCAATCTGTAAGTAGCAAAAAGAAACATTAGCTTAAGTCATACAAAACTCTGTTAACTCCTCTGCTGCTCACAACCTCTCAGAAGCCATTGATCATTTCTATTTCAAGTAAGGCACCAAATTTTTAACGTGATTTCGTTTATTATTAGTTATGCTATTTTAAAACTTCAACAAGTTGAATTATTAAAATGGCCATTTTAAAAATATGACTATGGCAATTTTTAATATGAGCAACAGAGGGTTAAATACAAGCAGAAACAGTAAATCATATAAGAAGAAGCTATTGTAAAATAATTTACAATTCTCAGTCATTTCTTAATCTTATATTATTTTTTATTTTAAGAAATGAAAATTTCATATTTTCTATCTAAATAAATGGACACTCCTATTTTTTAAATACAAAATTCCATCACAACTTGAAATTCTAAAATTAAATTGGAAATATTAACAAGAGCACAAAAATATATCCATCCACCACCCAAAACATATTATCCATATAGTATCACCCAGAGTCAACCTTAGGGGTGTGCAAAGCGGGCGGTCGCCTGGGGTGCAAAAGGAACCCCGTACAGGGAATAGGTATGTAGGTATAACCTTCAAGGGAGCGCCAAAAACCTACTTCACCCGGTATCACATTTGTCCTAAAGCCAGCTCTGGTATCACCATTACATTAGTTAATTACAGGTCGAGCATCCTTGATCCAAAATCCTCGGGAAAGAAAGTATTTCAGAATTGGGAAAATTTTGGTTTTTGGATATTATGTTGATAATTCTTATCAACTGCATTTATGAATAGACAGCATTCATAACCAGTGGTGGAACACAGCCATGTAGAGCATCTGACAGAATCAATGTCATTTTCAAATAAAACTTTATAGAACACTTCACACAAGAATTATAACCCATTATTTTCTCCAGTTCATTAGAATTTTGACAAAGATTATACTCTTTTAAAAATGACATTGGGGGTGGCTCTTCGGAGATACTCGGAACATGTCGTTCGCTTTCACTTCGTGGAGGTGGGGAGACGTGCTTGCGCGGGAGAATTCGGTACCAATGTTGTCAGATCTATTTCACATTGGGCTCTCTCTCTCTCTCTTTTTCTCTCTAGGCTAAGGGAACGAGAAAGTTATAGAAGCTGAGGCGGACAAACGCTTCATCGTACGCGGACACTATATACAAAGAAAAATATAAATAACAAAATTCACCAAATATTAAATGTATTTATGTATTTTATTATTTCCTATTACAATTGCACAAAATATTTTATTGCAACGGAGTGGCTAAATTTTCTTCTTCCTCGTTATCACTATCGTCTTCATCATAGCTGGACTCATCATCACTATCCATGAGATTAATCACGACAGGATCAATCATTTTGTCCCGATTTTCGTCTTTTTTGAAGTACTACTCTCTCTCCCTATAAATAGATAAAATATGTAAAAAGCAGTGATGACGTAGGAATGAATTTCTTACCATTATATTTGTTAAATCTATTGCTATAATAACAAATGTAGGAATGCATAATTAGAGTAACATCAATACCTTCACGAGCGATTGCCTGCATTTTCTTTACGGTAAGGCCACAAGCCACAGCTGCCCTCTATTGAACTTTCTCAAGCAAAATGAATGACCTTCCTAAATCCTTCTCCTTTTGGAAGAACATTAATATGGAATGCACAACCCTTTTTGTTTGGCGATGCAGAACAGTGTACTGCCTCTTCCTTTCCATAGCTTGTTTAAATGTATAAAAAAGCTATCCAAATCAGCAAGACGCCGAACGAAGAACGGGATGCAACACGAACGAAACGCTTAGCAACACGAATGAAACGCTTGGCAACACAGCACTCGCAGACACGATGTATGCACAACGGAGGTCTAAGAGACACTGAGCTCCGCCAGGTTAAGCCTCGCAAGAGCCGTCATCTATTGGTTCCCGGAAAATCACGTGAGCGAGAGCTCTCTACTTCGCTCTCTCTCTAAACCCCAATGTCATTTTTAAAGGAGTATAATTGTAAAATAAAAGAAATCTCTGCTAAACAAATCACAAAAAATATTTATGGCTATAAGCATTGTGGATCAAACATTAAAATGAAAAAAAATACTCAAATAAAAATGTTCTTAGAAAAAAAATTTCGACTTCTAACAAAGTTAGTTTTTCTGCCAAACAGATGCAGAAGAGTGCAACCTATGGCCTGTGTGTCAAATTCCATACCCAAAAATCCTTAATGAAAAAACTGTGAGATCTAACAATGGTAATATTATTTTTATTAATTAAAATTAAGCTTCTGTTGAAGTTTTAACACTAAAAATTATTTAGGCTTGATTTTCACCTCTATGCTAACAAAATCTCTATGATAAATTCCAAACCACAATTTCTAATATGGCCAACGTACTTGCAAACACAAATGTCACCTGCCACATATATTAAAAAGTTGTACACCCCTGATTTCAAGAAATATGCACAATATTTTCTGTAGACATATGAATCTCTAAGAATATGTTACTAGTTCATAAATACATTAATGAAATCTGCGAATTTAACACATACAGCCAACAATGTATGAACACGACCACCGCTACTTTGTTGTCGGCCAAAAACCTTTGGACAGACAGCGCGGTGTGAGCAGGCGCGTTGTTGTGGTGAGCAACCAGTCTTTGGACGTTTCCTCCTCACATCCTCTCTCAAACGTCTCAGGACTTCCACGCGGCCAGTCCGGAAACTTTTGGACAGCACCTCGTAAATAAATCACAGTATTTGGCAGCCTATAAGATGCAATTTTTCAAGGAAAACATCACTCTAAGTCAGTGTTTCCTAACCTGGGAGCCGTGAACTGTTCTGAGAGCTGCCTCAAAAATCATTGTTTATCCATTTTAGCCTCATTTTGCATCGGAGGATTTCAAAAATCAAAACCGGAGTTAAGACGAACTTCATTTCGTCGCAAATGCACTACGAAATGAAAGGAGATATGGAGAACGGGGTTAGGGGTTCAACTTCACTACGATTATTACTGATGGTGGATGGGAAGGTGTGCCGGAAAATTCTGAAAAGTCACTTAAGGGTGCCGCGACTCTAAAAAGGTTGGGAAACTGCTCTAAGTAAAAAGTACCCAGATATCCATATCAAAGCCCACATAAGTCTTATGAGTGGAAATATAATCAGGAGAAAGCACAACAAAAAAATCATTTTCTTGCTACAATTCAACAGAACTTTGAGTAGAACCTATAGTAATAACACACTATACTGAGGAAGCTGACCCTTAATGTATGTAATTCCACGAAAATAATGTAAATAAAAGGAAAAAATCTAAACCAATACCAAAATTGTTTAACAAGATGTCAATGCACAGCGCTTTTTTTTCCATCAAAAAAGGTTCCGGAACGCTGTAGAGGCGAGAGGGAGAAAAATAGGAACTGAATAAAATTTCTACACAAAGAGCTATGTGAGATTGTACAATATGAGTAAAAAGGAATTAATTTTAGGCATGCGCAACCGATTACACGAGGAAATCAATTTCAACTTTTAGTCCTGTCAGTGCTTATTTTGCCATGACATTACACGTGAAGATAAAATATACTCAAGATATAACCCCAAATTCAGAAGTGAATTACTCCCCACTCATCTCCAGTAACAATCTTTACATTGTGCATCATGACAAATTTTCATCATAAATAAATCAATAGCGAGAGAAATACTTTGTTTACGAAATTATTCATAAAAGTTACACTTAGGGAAAGTTCTCTAAATAAACGGACGAGTAATTCGAACGCCATTTTTACAGATTTTTTACAATCTGAAGTCTAGCTCTGCACGGCCTCATGTTCTTATGCTTATTCTAATTCCATTTGTAGCAATAAAAACTTCTGAGAAGCAAACTGCACATGTTTTGGGTCTCCAGGAATTCACAATTTTAATAAAACTAAACAAAAATACGAAAGATCCACGCAAGGAATGCCTAAATGCCCTCCCTCTAGTTCCAAATATTTGTCGCTCCGTATGTTTCAATTTGCAAAATATTCTGAATACCTCGGTATAAAAATATATCACCGAATGACATTTAAAAATGGCAGAGAAAGTCCTCAGTTCCACGAAAAGAGAGAAAATGTTCCATTAAAAACAGAAAAAATTCTTAAATTTAACAATTGCACCACCTGCGAATTTTATCATAGGTGAAAAAATTAATAAATCGGAAGTGTACTTTCATAAGAATGAGAAAAATAAACGAGTTTTAATTGACACAAAAAACCCTAAAGCCGAGTGAGAGCTCATTTCACAACTTGCAAATCTGATAGTAATTGACGAAAATAGAGCGGCCATGAATAAAGCTGCACGATTTTTTTTCCTGGGAACAAAAATAATCCGCGGAAAAAGGAAGTCCTTAACAAATTTCGGGTAAACGACTTAAGGATTCAAATCACGTGTTCCTAATGAAAAAAACAAGGAAAGATACTGCGTATTAGGAAAGCCAACCCTTATGGCAAGGACAAACAAACTATAATGGCTCTCTCTACAGTAGAGGGTCTCAAATTGCACGGGATCAAACATACAACTTTGAAATAGACGACGAATGTAACAAAAATGTGACTAAATATTTCGTTGAAACTGAAACATACCGCTAATACGTAATAGCGTTTATTCTAATAAAATATTTAAACAATATTACATCCATCTCTCACTTTGCTCGGTTTCGCCTTAAGCGGTCTCGGTGCAGCCCTGTTTTCACTTTAGAAAACTACCTCGAATTTCACGGCCAACAGTTTCACTTTGGCACTGTTTCGGAAACATTATAATAATCATAAAACATTTCATTTCCTCTCTCGATTTTATAAGAAAGAATAAAATTAAGTGATTATAAACACAACATAAATACATTTTTGCACGATGAACTCAATATGGCGCTCAAATCTAAACACGTGCATCCCCATGAGAAATATACCCCACTTTAAACGGTTTCGCTTAACGCGATATTTTCCGGAAGAGCATGCACCACGCAAAGAGAGGGGTGGGTGTACTATTCCGAAACATTTAAACATCGTTTCGTAATCCAAATGTCAATTCATTCCCGTTGAATTACCTTATAAACGCTCGTAAAAGCTTCCCATACGCAATCAACAGAATAATTATCCTTAAATATGTACGTTGCCATACATCATTAATTTCTATGATTAAACAACAGTTCGAAGCGAATAACGCTTTTCTTTGGTCTATATTGAAGGTTTAATTGGCATTCATTGAATCGGAGGCAACAATGATGGTCGCCTTCGCAACGTCCGGAAAGAGTACGAAAAATCCGCAAAATTTCGAAAAAGAATGTGTATTTCTGAAAACTTCGACCACGTATCATGTAAACATCGCAAGAATAAGGTAGTAGTTTTAGCCGTCGAATAAAGCAAAAACAAAGAAAATCGGTATTACGTATTTTTATGAATGAAGAAATAGAACCTTGCACTCTGAAAGTTCGAAAATCCCGTGTAAACTTATGGGAAAATATAATTGTCTCCTGGATGCGAACCCGGGATTCTATAGCAAACGAAAATATTTTTCCGGGGACCTAACAGCAAGTAGAAACAAATCGCCGTTTACCGCATATCTTTACGAAGAACGCTTCTCGAGAAATACGCCGCTTTAATGATTCACGTACGTACGATTAGAATTTTTTAAAAGTTTCCGTTGCTATGTGTCTGCCCCCCTCCTCCGCGCTCTATCTGGCTCTGGTTGTCGAGCATATTACAGTTAATAAAAGTTTTTCTAGATTTTTTAACAGTGAATTTATCTTTTGCGTGTTTTCTTATTTTGTTGTTATCAAGTAATCCCTGTTCTATTGAAGTCAATGAGTTCATCCGTTGCTGAAGCATTGTAGACCTTAAAAATGTTTTGATCAATTTAAGTTCAGAAAACGATCTTTCGCCACAAGTAACAGTAACAGGTATGGTTAAAAAGATTCTGAGTGCATCCCATACGTTTGTTAAGGTACATTGTAGATGGTGATCAGGGTTACCACCTCTCCGGGTTTGACCCGAAGTCTCCGGGTTTTCGGACTTGCCTCCGGGCGAGAGAAAAAATCTCCGGGTCAACAAGAATATTTTTGAAAGTGGTATTAAAGATTACGATTTATTTTTAACTTCTCTAAGAGAATAAAGATTTCATTCTAGAATGGCTGTTCCATGCAATTAACCTGATAGAAGGTACACAGGGCCGGTCAAAGGGGGGTGCAGCGTATGCGAGGTATCCAGGCCCACGAATAGACATTCGTTTATTGTCCCCAAAATTTAGAGATGTCAGTTATTTATTAAAGAATCTGCCTTTAATTTTGTGCAAACTTTTATTAAAAAATTGAATAAATCAATAAATATTGATCGAAATAATTATAGGTAGTATACCTCGTTTTTTGTGTCTACTATATTGCTGTTTTAACATTATAATTATTTTAAATTTTAGGAAGTAATAAATTTTTATTAAAAATTATATTTTTCGTCAGTTTTGTATCTTTTTCATGTGTAGGAGGTGGAGTAGGGCCCCCAAAATGAGTTGTATCCGAGCCGCCTTAAATGCTTGGCCGGTCCCGAATATACATGAAAATATTTTTTTAAAACAGTAATGCAGTACGGTGTATGAAGCAACACAAGCTGCTCTTTGTTTTCCCACATTACATACTTTATGTAACATCATCGGGTATTATACTTACATTTGCATAAAAAATTCAGTTGATTACGTGATTTCGAGAGAAAAAATGACGCATTTGTATACTAGATTATGCCCCAGGGCAGTTGAGAAATAATCGTCTCCATGACAATAATCTCGTTATGATGGAATAAAAATTGCAAAATTACAATTATTAACGCAAAATTCAAAGAAATACGATCGATAAGAAAATTCCACGGCAAAAGTTAGAATTTCCGTTCCATTCCGCAGAGAATAGCGAAAATCCAGCGCTGATATAATTTTTCTTATGTATTTTAGTGTGGGTAGGGAAATAACCCTGCACGATGGGTTTCAGATTTCCCATTTAAATCAAAAGAAAAGGATAATTCATGGAATCGATCCCGGAACTTCAATTTTCGTCATAAAACCTATCCCCATGATCTTGACCTCTGCAGAAAGAGTTTCTAACCAATTGTCATGAAAGTTGGTGCATTGGTTCAAAGTTTGATATTGGGGACCGGCAAACAAAGACAGAATCATAGACAGTTACAACAAAGAAGAAACAGTAAAAAAAAGTTGGCATTTAAAAATCTCGGGGCCAAATTAGGAAATCTCCGGGTCAGACCAGAGAAATCTCCGGGTCAGAATTGAAAATGTCCGGGTTGGTGAGGACTTTGAGGTGGCAACCCTGATGGTGATTTCTAATAAAATTGAGAACATGTAAAGGACTCAAAGTTAATTTTTCATTTAGGGGAATGAGACTTTTTATATTTTTTTATTTCATAAAAGAGCTGTTCTCCGTTTACATCCGAGTCTGATTTATCGGTCAAATTATTTTCCAAATTTTTACATTTTTCTATTAACTCTTCGTCATTTGTTACTTTTTTCAAATCAAGGAGAAATGAAAATTTTCCGTAAAAGTTTTGTATTTGTAAAAAGCGCTCGTCAAGAGTGTCTAGTGCAACTGATAAATTTTGTCAAATACTTTCTATTTCAAATATCCTTTAGGATCATCATCTTGCTACTCACGCAGTTCAACATTCAGATCTTGATTGTTCCTGTTTCTCTTTCTCCCTTTCGTTTTTTTAAACTCAGTTTCTCCACCTATATCATCAGCAACAGCTTTAGCTAAGTTAAAATATTTTTCAAAACTTTCTTCATTCTTAATAGATTCAACAAAATATTTACAGTTGGCTAAAGTTTCCTTTGCAACTCCTACATCCATGCTTTCTTTTTGAAGCATCATGCTCCAAATATTGATTTGGAAGAGTAAATCATACCAAAATCCTAGCAGGAAAATGAATTCCAATTTACAAATTTCATCTGCCAATGATTTTGCCAAAAATCGAACAGAAGATTCTAAATTTGTATTTTCAGACAAATCTTCAAGAGCGGTTAAAACTCCTTTCAACTCAAATTTAAGAGCTTTTAGCGCATCAATACGACATTCTCATCTGGTTGTACAAAGGGATTTTAATCAGTAAACATCAATGTGTTTTTTTTCCATCGGCGAAAAAATATTGTATAGAGTTTGCAACACACCAAAGAAGTTTACTGATTCGTTCACCCAACTGACTGCGTTTTCAATGACCAAATTTAATGAGTGGCATCCACAGTTAATGAAGAATGCCCGCTTATATTTATCAAGAATTCATTTCTGTACACCGTTCTTTTTTCCGATCACGATTGCACGTTTATCATAGTCTTGGCCCCGGCAGTGCTTTAAATGTTTTGCTTTTTCTAGATCGCTAATGGTTCGTTATTTTTAGGCGCGTTTCGCTTCCAGCGTGAGCGTCTATTATCGTCGGTCTGTCCGTCCGTCCGTCCGTCCGCATGTTCGTTCTCGGCTTCTACTGAACGGATTCTCATGAAATTTGATATTAAGGACTAACAATCAAATATAATAAGAAAATCGAAAAACTGAATCACGTACGCCAATCAGGGGTACAACTTGACTGGTGACAAAAAATTAAATTTTCGTCATATCTCGTAAAATATTGCTCATATCAAAATATTTTTCAAATAAAAGTTGTAGAACATGTAAAGAAGACTATTTTCTTCCCTATACATTTTTATCGTAGGAGTAGCCATTATCGAGAAAATCAAATGAGAATGTCTTAGTTCGAGTTGAACTTCGGAAATTTCTTGCATGGTTACTTCTTCATTGTTGCTATCATAAACAATCTCACGAACAAACGTTTAATTTCCTTACGCGTGCATGCAATATTATTAAATAGGAAGAAAATGGATTATTTTTTAAGAATATAAGAACTTTAAAACGTACAGGTATATACTTTCTTTCTAATACTCCATTGCACGAAACGCACCCATTAGTGATACGTTGTACACTTTCCTAACTTGTTTGGTACTTCTTTGGGTTTTTGTATACGACGTTTGTAGTTGTTCGTTAAGTTTTCTTAAATTCAATAAAAAAACTAGAATTACAAATGTGTGCATGGGAATCAAACAGACAGAGCATTAGCCGAAGTGTTAAGTTTATATTTATAAGTTTGCAATGGTTAAAATTCATATATAGGAACGCCAAATTTTGATTATTCATATATAGGGGCGCCAAATTTTGATTTGTACAGGGCGCTAACTCGGCTCGCGCCGGCACTGAGAGCATCATATCGCATGCGTGTCGCTGAACGAGATGTGGCGACAGAGAAAACCAGCTAGGGTATAAAAGTTTATTTTTCCCGAGACCGCTGACGAAGGAAAGGGGGGAGGGTGTGAAAGTGGTTCGCGAACACACTGTACCATAAATATTCTTCAACAAATTCGATATTAATGGGTGTTTTAAATAAAGTTTTTGCCTTGATGCCGCTGGTAATTGTTATGTAATACGCAAACTGCTGTTAAAATGCACGAAACAGATTATTGACGAAGACCGAAGATCTAAAAATCATGCAACAATAAATCGATGGGTAGTCATACCAAGAAAACTTGGATTCGTGGGTAGCCATATCAAAAAGGTTGGAAAACCATGGTATAGATATAGACTATAGTGTATCTTTCTATAAAGAATCGTTTTATTTTTCTTCCTCTACTACGCTCTTTTACTTTATTAGCGTTTTATGGCGAATTAAAATTGAAATGCTTGGTGCTTTGTCCACAATTGTATGTATAGTGACAGGCTATTGCGTAGGTTTTCAAACCTTGTTCCGGTGAACCCAAGGGAAGGATTGAAAGGGGGGAGAATGTGAAAGAGGGAAGGGGGGGAGCCGGACAACAGGCTCCATCTATGAAGGCCAACCTCTACCCCTACAACCCTCCCCTCCACCGCCTCCTGCAAGTGGTGATTCCCGGTGGCGCTGCTTAGATGCGTCAGCTAAGGAGCGACCGATAGTTGTGGAGTGAACGGGTGTTGGCGTGTTGTGAGTGAGCGGAAGAGTGTGAATCGGAAATATCACGTATTTCATGGTATTCCTCGACGACTTCGGTAGCCGTGGTCCACACGCACGGGACGTTCTGCCCCTGCAGCCTCTCTTAAGGCTTCCGGACGCGTATTGGAAGACTGGTGGTCCAGGACGGTGAGGAGCCTTTTTTTAAAGAAATAATTAGGAAAGTGTACTGCGTATCACAAATGGGCGCGTTTCGTGCAATTGAGTGTTAGAAAGAAAGTTTGGTTCCAGCGAGGCGAAGGGCGCGGTAGCGCCCGGAGACAACTCATAACGCAGTTTGAGGGAAGGATTTCAGGAAATAATAACTTCCATGCGAAACGTTTTTAATTTTAATTTATTAAATCCATCATAGGAAACCTTGACTGTGATTCCATTGTTTTTCCGGGTTGAGTAGGACGTTTGCTCCAACCTATTTCTCTGATTATTTTCAGGAATTTGCACATTATATCTTCTTTGTTTTCATTTGCATTTTTATAAACATATAATATAGTAGGAACCTTTCGAAATAACCCTGTCTATTTTATGCGGGCAGGGTCACCGAGAGGGTGCGGTTACCGGAGCAAAATCCCCGGGGCCCGGGCCTCTGTGGGGTCCGGTATTAGGATTGATTAGGATCTGTCAATACTAGGGTTGCCAACCCTCCCGGGTTCGCCGGGAACCTCCCGGAATAGGGCAAGATTCCTGAAATTCTCTCGACTCCCGGATTGATACGTTTTTCTCCCGTTTTCACTTAACAAGGTAATCGCCATGCGGGTTGCATATTTGACCGTAACCATGCTGTTGAAGAGTTTGCAACACTACCAAGGGGGCTGATGGGTTTCATACATCGTAATATTTAAATTGATTGCACATGTGTACAATGTAACAAATGCCGTGATGTGGGAGTTCGGAGACAGCTCAACTTACGATTAGTTTCACGGAGCAGCGAAAAAATATTAAGATCCATGCCTAGAGGAGTGTGCATGTATAAGCCAGTCAGTGAGATCTACTGCAGAAGAGGTATCTGTATTAGAATGATATTAAAAACTTTTTCAGCCCGGCGTCCCTTCTGGTGAGTGTGCGGACATATTTTTATATTTGGCATTAGAGTTTCACTGCATGACTAGTGGCTAACGTAAATAAATTATAAAAACTATAGCTGTTAACTTCCGTTCCTCTTACATCCAAGATTACTGCGCATCTGTGTCCATCAATTCATTTTTTAATTTTATTCGGCGATCTTGCATCCCAACAGTATTTCCCGTGAGTAAAAGTCGTATATAAACCTTTAATAGTGCTAGTTTTTTGTTTTACAATATATCTGTTTTCCAAAAGTTAAAATTATTTGTACCAGGTTTGATAAAGGCGAATTGAAAATGACATATTTTGCACAACTGCATGAAGTTTGCACTTAAAGCACTATCATTTGATGTAGAAATCTTCGTTCTAAAGGTTTACAGTGAATTTTCGTCTTATTCAAAAAGAACATTGAACTTAAATCTTTTTTTTTATTTCGTCGTTCTGGATTATAAAGAAATTTTAAGACACGTTCCAACACGGAGGCTTTCGCTGTTACCAGCAATTGTTCGTCTTATATGTAACTGGCCTGCACTAAAATCTTATTTTTTATCACAAGGAGAAAATGAATGCTCCAAATTTATTTGGGAAGCGTTTAAAGATGAGGATGAAGAGTCACTGTCTTTATGCTTCTGCTTAGTTTTACAGAATGTTATGAAAATTTTTTGCAGTACTTTGCAACGATTGTAAATTGAATATATATCCTGTGTTAAGGTTCATGACATTATGGGAAACTTAAGAAGCAAAATAAAAAACAGAAAACATGATAAGTTTCACGGTGAAATGAACACGGATCATTTAAAATTATTAGAAGAAAGAAAGATGATATTTGAAAGTGAAGTACAACGGTTTTTTGAACGATGTTTATTATATTTAGATAAATGGTGTGACATGGACAATTCAGATACTAAATATGCCGACTCAATCCTTAAAAAAAAACAGCTGAATGGAAAGATGCGAAAACTTTGTGAAAATTTAAGTTAAATTTAAACAGAAAAATTGTATGATGATTTCTGCGTACTCAGGGACACGCAAGATCATTTACCTAACAATGACAGAGTGGATCTCGTTGGGTAGACCTTTTTAGAAAGGTAAAAGAAACTAATTCCGGTGAAGGGCTTATAAAACTGGTATCGTTTGTACTGTCGATACCAGTATCAAACGCACATTGTGAAAGATCTTTCAGCACAATGGGAGAGATCTGGACTAAGGACAGAAACAGATTAACAGCCAATTAGTGAAAGCAGACCTACAAGTCATTCACAATTTCAACGTGAACTGTGAAGAGTTTCATTCTTTTCTTTTTAAAAAAATCAAAGAATATTGGAAGCAGCACGAAATCAATCCAAATATAAGTTAAAGTGACAGGTATATAATTAAAACATTATTTCATTTATTATTTGTTGTGACTATATACAGTTTCCTTAATACGTTTAATGCTTGTAATAGCACAAAATATGTACCTTTTTTCAACATTTCTTGCTTTAAAAATATTCATGTCAAATACGTATGTATCAAAAGTGAATCATATTATATTTTAATTTGTTTTGCTCAAAGGACCTCAATGTTCCCAAGCAAATAAACGTTCGCGGGTACCTAGATAAAAATGAATTTTTTTCATCCTCCATTCTCTTTCAATGTTTGAAGTCGTGCTTAAGAAGAAATATTAGTTTATTCTTTTTTTTAAACAAAAAAATATGAAAAGAAAGACTATATCTTGCCTTTTTCTGAGAAATCCCGTGTTCGCTGCTAGGTCTCTAGGATTCTATTAGGCGAAATCGAAAGGAAGGGAATTAACCAAGATCGGAATACGGAGGGTTGGCTAGCGTTTATACCAGGGGTGGGCAAACTGTGGCCCGCGGGTCATATGTGGCCCTTGTGAGCATTTAACGTGGCCCACGAAGCTTTGGTGAAAAAGCAATCTGTAAAATTAACACAATTTTATATTACTTTTGGTAAAATTATTACAATAAAACCTTTAGTTTTGAAAATTTAGCCCTACAATCTTTGTTTGTGCTTGTTTTTCACTTATGTATGATGCCTAAGAATCTAAGCAATTTCCGATTTAAACTCTAATCTGGCCCGTCTAAGTATTTGCATCTTTCAATGTGGCCCGCTGAAGAATTCGCAAACACCGATGCGGCACGCCGTGCAGAAAAGTTTGCCCACTCCTGGTCTATACAGTACATACTATATAAGCAAAATTAAGATTAACTATTCGTTATGTTTTATTATCAATGAATAATACAAGTTCCATAGTTCCCGGAAGCGTTTGTAGGCGCGTTTCGCTTACAGCGTGAGCGCCTATTATCGTCGGTCCGTCCGTCCGCATGTTCGTTCTCGGCTTCTACTGAACGGATTTTCATGAAATTTGATATTAAGGACTTTCAATCAAATATAAGAAGAAAATCGCAAAAATGAATCACGTACGCCAATCGGGTACAACTTGACTGGCGACAAAATATTAAATTTTCGTCATATCTCGTAAAGTATTGCTCATATCAAGATATTTTTCAAATAAAAGTTGTAGAACGTGTAAAGAAGACTATTTTCTTTCCTATACATTTTTATCGTAGGAGTAGCCATTATCGAGAAAATCAAATGAGAATGTCTTATATCGAGTTGAACTTAGGAAATTTCTTGCATGGTTACTTCTTGATTGTTGCTATCATAAACAATCTCACAAACAAACGTTTAATTTACTTACGCGTGCATGCAATATTATTAAATAGGAAGAAAATGGATTATTTTTGAAGAATATAAGAACTTTAAAATGCTATTTCCCTCACGTACAGGTATATAATTTCTTTTTAATACTCCATTGCACGAAACGCGCCCATTTGTGATACGATGTACACTTTCCTAACTTGTTTTAGCTTTGAGAAACTTCTCCCGGAATTTTCTGCTCACGGAAAGGAAATCTCCCGAAATCAACTCCTCACGAGTTGGCAACCCTATTTAGTACGCGGATGCAACTAATACTAACGGGCGGCGTTTTCTGCATTTCCCATTTCCGATTTCCGTTTCTCAGATTTGGATTTGGATTTTCAGAAAATAGTCTTCTTTACAAGTTCTACAACTTTTATTTGAAAAATATTTTGATATGAGCAATATTTTACGAGATATGACGAAAATTTAATTTTTTGTAACCAGTAAAGTGGTACTCCTGATTGGCGTACGAGATTGTAAGTCCTCAATATCAACTTTCATGAAAATCCGCTCCGTAGAAGCCGAGAACGAACATGCGGACGGACGGACCGACCGACCGACCGACGATAATAGGCGCTCACGCTGTAAGCGAAAGGCGCCTAAAAAGGAAGATAGCTTCATGTGACAAGGAAAAATACATACTTTGTACATATATTTTTCATATAGTACACATTCATAAAATATAAAATTATAAAAATTAACAACCGTTAGGTAGTTACTTATTCAATTATTAGGAACATTTTTCATGTATTACAAATGTACATCACAAATTATACAAAGAAAATTCTTTAAAATAACATCATAAACATTTTATATTTAAGATTGCCTATTAACCAATTATCGATAAAAATTAAACGTCCTATCAGAAGAAAAATTATATTTAAATGCATACCTTCACAGGAAGAAACAGGCAATAAAAACGGACAGAGAACATAGGCTAATTATTTGAGGTATAACATGCCGTTATGTAGACTCCGCTATAAGCATCAGATGACTGTAGACGATAGTATTTTAGCAACCCTGAGCAAAAGAACGGAGAACTTTTAAAAATCATGTATGTATATCAAGATTATACATAATTTTCAGATAGTATGTGCGATAAAAATTACAAGCGTGAAAATATACGACGTCAAGAGATTCGATGTGTATTTATAAATTATTTGTTTACTGGCTTCCGAATGCATGCGGCACTTTCAAAAAGTGTTCATCGGACCAATTTTCTCCCCTAAATTAAATAATAATCTAAGTACTGGAATATTTTCTTATGATTGGAAATGCTTCTTATCTTTTTTCCAGGATTTTCGTGCACGAAGAATATTTTCACGGTGGGTTCATAATTCACACACTTAAAAATTTTCCATGTAAGCTGCAGAATTTGGCACCTAATGAAAACATTTCAATTTTGAAAAGAATAAGAGATACACTTCTCAGATTGTCTGACGATGAAATCTTCTTATATGGCCGACGTACATCCGATAACAAATAAATGCTGCTTGCGGAAAGTGTCCTTGGCAAGTTATTGCCACGATCGACGAGTAGATGATATTTACGCAATCACTAATTACACGCCAAAGAGGTTCATTGCAGTAGAAGACAAAAACTAACACACGTTTCACATTGACCACTTCGCACCATGAATTCGAACAAAATGGGCTGAGGAACACTCAAAAGAGCTTGTCGAAACTGCTTTGTTTCGCGTCCTTCACTCAATGTCACGCCTTTTTCATGTTTACCCTACCCTCCACCTATAACTCGGAGAAAGCTTTCTCTTGTTCCTTCCCCCCCCCTTCCTTAGCCGTTAGGCTTTTCGTTCAATGGATGGGTGTTCGTCCGAACTCAATTCGTTGGGAAACGTGCATCCACAGTTAATGAAGAATGCCCTCTTATATTTATCAAGAATTCGTTTTTGTACACCTTTTTTTCGATCACGATTGCACCTTTATCATAGCCTTGGTCCCGGCAGTTGTTTAAATTTTTTGCTTTTCTTAGGTCGCTAATGGTTCGTTATTTTTTGGTACTTTTTTTGGGTTTTTGTATACGACGTTTGTAGTTGTTCGTAAAGTTTTCTTAAATTCAATAAAAAAAACTAGAATTACAAATGTGTGCATGGGAATCAAACAGACGGAGCATTAGCATCCCCTCCTCTCTATCCCTTCTCCGCTCTTTGTCTCTCCCATCTCCCCCATCCGCCTCTCTCTTCCCTCCCCCCCTCCTTTCCCCCCTCCCTGACCCTGTCTCCTTTTCCCATTACTCCTTTTATTACTACATTCCTGCATAACCCTTCTTCTCCCCTATTTCCCTCCTCCCTCTCTCCCCATCCTCTATCCTGCTTTTTCGTATCTCCCTTTCACCTCTTTTCATTTCACTACCCCCCTCTCTCCTTTCCCCCCCCCCTCTACCCCCTCTACTTTTCCCCTTACCCTCTCTTCATTTAAACTGCTCATAAAAGACGTTATTTTTACGCTCGTAAGCTATATGTATAGATGTTCATACTATTAAAAGGCAAGAATCCCATATTTCTCGTTTTCATGCAGTTAAGATCAATATTTAAGCAAATTCGGCATGAATTTGTATTCTCTTTTCACAAAATAATAATTTTCACTCTTTTTTCCGTTTAATACTTCAAGTCCGGAGTTTGTGTCATAATTTTAAGTAATTTTAAAATGGCTTGCACCGATTTCAATGCTTTTCGTATGGGGTTATGAAATGAAAGTTTGGAGTCAAAAATACCCCCTCAGATTGGAAAATGTTCGGATTTTCGATTTTTCCTATTGGTTGTGACCCATGAGTGAACATCTCCTCAAATTTCAAGTTTCTAGCGTTTCTAGAAATACCTAAACTTTCGTGTCTTAAACCGAAACACGTACCTAGTATCTCTTTCGCGGAAACATACCTAAGCCTTTTAATATATAGATTATATATATATTTCAAAGTTAACTTTTGAGCTACAATTATTATTTTTTGTGGAATAAGAATACAGTCATCCTCTTTAAGCACCATTATTGGGTAGGTAATACTTTCCAGTTTCTCCGATAGTGGTGTCGCTGTGAAGTGGAATTTTACGAATAAGTTAAATATCTCCGAAATGGATGGTTCTACGAAAATTTGTTTCAAACAAAAGTTGGAAGGAATATTATTCTCTACAACTATGGTCCTCACGAAGATTACCATTAACGACGTTTTTAAGGATATATTTGACGGAAATCAAAAAAACCGATTATTCATAAGTAGGTAATTCCTAAACAATAACTGCTATGGAAAACTGTTTCAAATAAAAGATTACATCTGTAATTGTCATCGTTTGAAGGCCGAATCTTAAAACTCTTACGCATGAAATATTGCCTGCCAAAGAGCTCTGTAGAATCAGGAAGTATAACTACAATTATAATTTTCTCAGACGCCATCGATATTTTCCATACTTATCAATTATTTTACAGTTTAATTCTTTCGTGGAAAAATGTGCAGCTTTAAAATCTCCGATGTCAAAAAATCGAACCGAAAGATTTCTTAAAAATATTTAACAAAGACATTTCGAAGATATGCGATATCAGAGGAAGGAGGAAGAAATGGATGTAATGAACTTAAAAAAGAGGAAGAAGGCGATTCTCGAGAAACGGCGAAGAAACGAGCGTATCAAATAAAATCAAAACAAAGCGAAGAAGAAACGGCCGGGAGGTGATTAAGCGGTCGAATTGGAGCAAGAGTAGGGGAACTCCAATTACATCGGTCTTCCTCAATTAATTGTTTTTGGGATTGGTCGTGAGAAGGAGTGAGAAAGAGAGAGGGGGGGGAAAGGGGGATTTAGGAGAGGAGTGGGGGAAATGAGTTGGTCGCGGAGCAATTGTAACGTGGCGCCCTTCTTATTGAGGATCGGGTCCATTTGTTACCAACGAAGGATGATGACCGCCCAGCAAACCAACATACAACAAGAGACGACTGCATTCTTTCCCATCGTCCTGGATTATTTGTTCATGTTTTTTTTTTGTTTCGCCGCATCTATCTCTTAAAGATGCTTCACGCTCTAAATTTGAGTTGATGGGCCATTCAACGCCACATTTCTTGGCCAGATCTCGGAATGTCATTTCTTTTTTAAGCGCGTTTCGCTTCCTATTATCGTCGGTCTGTCCGTCCGTCCGCATGTTCGTTCTCGGCTTCTACCGGACGGATTTTCATGAAATTTGATATTAAGGACTTACTATAAAATATAATAAGAAAATCTAAAAAATGAATCTCGTACGCCAATCAGGGGTACCACTTTACTGGCGACAAAAAATTAAATTCTCGTCATATCTCGTAAAGTATTGCTCATATCAAAATATTTTTCAAATAAAAGTTGTAGAACTTGTAAAGAAGAGTATTTTCTTACCTATACATGTTTATCGTAGGAGTAGCCGTTATCGAGAAAATCAAATGAGACTGTCTTAATTCGAGTTGAACTTCGGAAATTTCTTGCGTGGTTACTTCTTCATTGTTGCTATCATAAACAATCTCACAAACAAACGTTTAATTTCCTTACGCGCGCATGCAATGTCATTAAATAGGAGGAAAATGGATTATTTTTGAAGAATATAAGAACTTTAAAACGCTATTTCCCTCACGTACAGGTATATAATTTCTTTCTAATACTCCATTGCACGAAACGCGCCCATTTGTAATACGTTTTACACTTTCCTAACTTGTTTTTCTACTTCTCGGAGAGTCGGAGATGGGGGAATGGCGGATAATACGAAATTAAAGACGTTCTTGTCGCTACCAGAAAGTTCATTTATTTTTCCCCCCGGCACCTGTGACTGGAGTACACGAGAACAAAACGGATGTTTTGATAGTCACTTTTCTTCCTTTTCTTCGAAATTATATCATGCGACCGGCGAATGATATATATTTTTGCGATGGAAGAAACATTGAAGTAGAGATAGAAAGAAATAGATTGGAAATGGTGACGAAATCGCTCTTTTTTGAAACAGAGCTGAAAATATAAAGGTGCGTTGTATTTTCGATGGAGAAATTTAATTCAGTCCTGACAACTTTTTGTGATTGAAATCTCATGAAAGCAAGTGTGTACGGCTTTAAATATAACATCAATTTCATTATCGTAGTGTTTCGTGATTTACAAATTTCCAGTTTTAAACGGAAATTCTTCGGAATAATTCTGGGCCGCGATATGTACGGAAAACTTTCCATTCGATCCATCCAAGAAAGCACTTGTAAGGACGGAGGGGTAAATAGGGGACTTATTCAATCGAACAATGCCAATAGAAGACAAAAGATGCATTTTTCTGTAATTCATAAAATGTCTTCTTTTTGTAGGTTTAAGTCTCCGGCTACCATTAATTCACCGTGTCCATATAAGTATTACCGGTCATTTTCACCGTGATAATCCAGAGAGAATATTATACAATTTCATTTACATTAAACCACGAACATTTGAGTAGTTTAGATTGCCAAAATAGCTGCAACGAAATGTAGTTTCATTTCTTAGTCGGTTTCTGAAAAGGCTCATAGAAAGAAAAATCTGATGTGGCCAACACATGACTTCTCCATATTTGGGGTATAGATATTTAAATTATTATGAATAATATTACGAGGCAAAATTATTATTTCGTATCGTAAAAGAAGACACGTCCTTGTTGCCGTAAATTACGTATATTTTGAATGTTTACAGAATGCACCGCTACATGGTTTTGGCGCTGTATACTGGTATTAAGATAAAGCGAAATATATCCGAAATGGATGGTTCTACGAAAATTAGTTTCAAACAAAACTTGGAAGAAATATTATTCTCTACAACTTTGGTCCTTACGAAGATTACCAATAACGATGTTTTTAAGGAGATATTTAACGGAAACCGAAAAACCGGTTATTTATAAATAACTCCTAAACAATAACTCCTATAGAAAATTGTTTCAAATTAAAACTGTAGAAAATGACATTCTCTATAACTTTTGTATAGAATTGTATATTCAATAATGATGTTTTAACGAAGAAATATCGCAAAAACCGAATCGGGTTTCGAATAAACCTCGATTTCCGGTTATCCGTTATTGTCCAAAAACTAATCAGTTATTTGTGCTCATGCTAGAGTGTTATATATGAAGTTTGGTAACGATATGGCACGTACTTTTTGAGTTAGAGCGCCCACAATAACATACAAACACACACACACAGACATCATTCGGAAAATAGTCTAAACGTGTTCTAGGGACCTCAAAACTTGTATTTCCGTTGAAATCTCGAAGTCGATTTTTTTCATGAATACAATACTTTCCCATTACTACGTATGGAGAAAGTAAAAAGGTCAGTCTGAGAGGGAGGGGGAGGGGGGGAGAGAGGGGGGGGGGGAAGGGAGGGGGGAGAGAGAGCTGTTTTCGGACCGATTACGCAAAAAGTGTGAAAAAGTGTCAGTCGCATAAAAAGATAGTTTTGGCGATAAGTAGAAACAAGCTAGGAACGTGTACAGCGTATCACCACTGGGCGCATATCGTGCAGTGAAGTATTTGAAAGAAATTATATACGTGTACGTAAGGGTAATAGCAAAAGTTCTTTTCTTTTTCATAAATAATCCGTTTTCTTCCTAGTTAAGAATATTACAAGCATATGTAAGGAAATAAAACGTATTTGTGTGAGATTGTTTATGTTAGCAACAATGACGAAGAAACCATGCAAGAAAATTTCAACTCGAACTAACAATAAGACTCTCGTTTGATTTTCTTGATAGCGGCTGTTCCTACGATCAAGTATGGGAAAAGAAAGACTATTAATTCTACAAGATTTTTTGAAAACTATTTTGATATGATTAATACTTTACGATATGTGACGGAAAGTGGTATCCATGATTGGCTTACGTGATTCATTTACGTGATTTTTTATTATCTTTGACTGTAAGTCCTTAATATCAACTTTCATGAAAATCTGTTCGGTAGAAGCCGAGAACGAACATCCGGACGGACAGACCGACGCTAATAGACACTTATGCTGGAAGCGAAACGTGAATAAACACTGGTAATGTGCGCGCAGGAAGCCGTTGGATCATAAACGGTGCAAATTAAAAAGGGAGATGATTTATTACGCGCGAAAGGACGCCCGATGGTTAAAAAAAAGAACACAAAAGAGTCGAGCCAAGTGATTGAATGAGAAAAGGGAGTCCAGTGTTAAAAAGGACGAGATTAAAAAAGGACCAATGATAAAGGATGGCCAACAGTCTCCAAGACCTGCACGAAGTCCCTTTTCAGAGGGAGAAGAGGTCACGCGAAAAAAGGAAATAGAGCAAAAGCCTCAGGGATTACTAAAATGATTGAAATGTTCGGATCGATCGATTGCGGTCGATTTTGGAAAGATGCTATGTGCGGCTCGCAAACTGAAATGTCTGGCCACCCCTGGTATAGACGGTATACCGTCAACTCGTCGCAGTCAATTCGTCGCAAGACAACTCGTCGCACGACAATTCCTCGCATGACAAACTCGTCGCGCGTCAATTCGTCGCATGACAAACTCGTCGCGCGTCAATTCGTCGCAGGACAAACTCGTCGCGCATTGCCCCATAAGGAAAGCCCGTATATCGGTGTAGGGGTTTATAAGTTTGCTTTTTAAAATTATCTCCCGTCAAGTTTCGAACTCGTGATCTAAATTATCGTAAAGATTTAGCGTAAATTATTAGTTATTATCGAAAAATGTTCAATCAAAGCCAGTGTTCAACCATGGACAACGTAGCCTATTCACGAGTTTCATGCTTACAAAACATAAAAGTAAACATTTCAGAAACAAACAATGACACAAGAAATGAAGCTGGATTTGGCCAAGGTGATACGATAGGAGATCAAATTGTCGTTATATTCGAATGCAATCCACTTGGAAGCGGATTGTTTACAAAAAAATTTGGTTAATTGTTAAGAAAAGCTAACAAGGGGAGTACCAGGTTAACGGGAACGGGATTAGTCTGAAAATTTGCGAGCTGGTAGAGCTAGACTTGGGGATCATGATTTACTCCCATTGTCGCCGAAATTGAGAGTTCAATGCATTTATACAGGAAAAATTTTAACGTAATAATATCAAAATTAATAAGGATCAGCTTTTATTAGTTGAATTTTAAAGCGGGCACCACAAAATATGTTGGATGGCTTTACACAGGCTCGGTTTAAAAAAATTAAGGAGGCACACCGTGAAAATATCGCTTCGGTAAATTTCTCGGCCGGCGTAGACCGCGCTTTTGTTTATATACCCATATCATGAGAACTACAAACGGCATTGGATTGGTGTTTTGTCCAAAAGTAAACTTCAACGTTTCTGCACATTTTCTTCGCTGAATGTGTCACTCTAAATCAATTAGGGAAAACGTTTTCCGCAGACTGACTTTTTCATGTCCCAAGCAAATATTTCGGTGAATGAGAAAAGTTATTCGTTTTTCAAAGGCGTTTGATTAATAATATATGTTTTTGATTTTTGCCATTGTTATAAGCAATCTTTCCTGAGGCACAACAAAAAAATTGTCCTTTTTTGATCAACAGAAGCCGAGATAATACGTTTTATGTTTAAAGAGAAACAGAAACGCAGATAGCGGAAGGTTTTATGAGTAATGTTAATAACTTTTCAAAGGCGTTTGATTGACAATATGTGTTTTTGATTTCTACAGTTTTAATATGCAGTCTTTCAAGAGGCATAATAAAAATAAATGTCCATATTGAAGTAAATGAAGCCGAGATGTGGCGTTTTATGTTTAAAGAAGTGTAAGTGGCCGCTGATTTTCAACGGATTTTCTGAATCAACTTTCGCCACCAATTCTAGGGCATATACAGAATATACAGAAACATTTTATTCTACGAAAACCTGAAAACCACCTACAAAGAATACGTTTTCACTTAGCTTTTCTTAACAATTAACCAAATTTGTTTGTAAACAATCCGCTTCCAAGTGTATTGCATTCGAATATAACGACAATTTGATCTATCGTATCACCTTGGCCAAATCCAGCTTCATTTCTTGTGTCATTGTTTGTTTCTGAAATGTTTACTTTTATGTTTTGTAAGCATGAAACTCGTGAATAGGCTACGTTGTCCATGGTTGAACACTGGCTTTGATTGAACATTTTTCGATAATAACTAATAATTTACGCTAAATCTTTACGATAATTTAGATCACGAGTTCGAAACTTGACGGGAGATAATTTTAAAAAGCAAACTTATAAACCCCTACACCGATATACGGGCTTTCCTTATGGGGCAATGCGCGACGAGTTTGTCCTGCAACGAATTGACGCGCGACGAATTGGCTGTTGTCGTAGAACCGGTATTGACTATAGTGTATCTTTCCTTAAAGAATCGTTTTATTTTTCGTCCTCTACTACGCTCTTTTACGATATTAGCGTTTTATGGAGGATAAAAATTGAAATGCTTGGTGCTTTGTCCACAATTGTATAGTGACAGGCTAGTGCGTAGGTCTTCAAACCGTGTTCCGCTGAACCCAAGGGAAGGATTGGAAGGGGGGAGAATGTGAAAGAGGGAAGGAGGGGGGAGCCGGACAACAGGCTCCATCTATGAAGGCCAACCTCTACCCCTACAACCCTCCCCTCCACCGCCTCCTGCAAGTGGTGATTCTCGGTGGCGCTGCTTAGATGCGTCAGCTGAGGTGCGACCGATAGTTGTGCTGTGAAGGGGTGTTGGTGTGTTGTGAGTGAGCGGAAGAGTGTGAATCGGAAATATCACGTATTTCATGGTATTCCTCGGCGACTTCGGTAGCCGTGGCCCACACGCACGGGACGTTCTGCCACTGCAGCCTCTCTTAAGACTTCCGGACGTGGATTGGAAGACTGGTGGTCCAGGACGGTGAGGAGACTTTTATTTAAGAAATAAGTTAGGAAAGTGTACTGCGTATCACAAATGGGCGCGTTTCGTGCAGTGGTGTATTAGAAAGAAATTATATACCTGTACGTAAGGGAAATGGCGTTTTCAAGTTCTTTTCTTCATCATAAATAATCTTTTTCTTCCTATTTAATAATATTACAAGCATACGTAAGGAAATTAAACGTTTGTTTGTGAAATTGTTTACGTTAGCGACAATGAAGAAGTAACCATCAGGTCCATAAAAGAAAATCGCCAGGGCCGGAAGCCATACCTGCGTTCGTTATAAACTCGCTAGCGAACGAATTAGTTCCGTACCACAAAATCTTTCGATGAGGGTGTAATTCCTTTGAAATGGAAAACAGCCCACGTTACACCTATACACAAAACGGGAATTAAATTTAAATCGGAGAACTACCGCCCTATATCATTAACATCAATCTTCTGTAAGGTTTATGAGCATATTATCGGCAGCTCAATAATGCGATTCCTCGAAAGTAAAGTTACTCTGACAATGAATAGAGGCAGGTCATGCGAAACACAGCCCCACTCACACATGATATTGTGAAAGCAGCGGACAAAGGAATAAGAGTGGATGCAGTACTTTTAGACTTTATGAAAGCCTTCGACACTGTTTCCCACGCAAAAATAGTGCAGAAATTAAAGGCTTATTCAATTAACGAGAAATTGTAAATTGGGTCACCTCGTTCCTTTCGGATAGAAACCAAAGAGTAGTTCTCGATGGAGTTGCATCAGACGTCGTCAAAGTGACTTCCGGCGTGCTTCAGGGAAATGTAATTGGACCAGCACCGGCTTCAGACGGTAAGCAAGTGAGGCAATCGCCTCAGGGCGCACTCTCGAGGGGGACGGCCTGATGCAGTTTGTGGTCACCATGACGCCCCTCCCTCTCCCAACTTCGGTCCTACAGCAGGAGCGGCCACCCAGCTCATAGAGACATATTTGCGAAAAATGGAGGGAAGTATAAAGCAAAACAAGGCAACATGTGCGGGTCGGATCCGCGAGGTTGTTTTTACAAGCTTTCCGTCTCCTTTGTCTCCGATGGTGAAGGAAAAAAGGGATGTTTTCAAGAAAGTGGGGGAGGGGGGGATTATCCACTTTGGTCCCATATGGATATTTGACTTAAAATGGCATACGGCATCCCTGATTCCAGCGATTCTGTTTCCATCTTATTTATATTATGAAGACAGAATTTTCCCCTTTCCACTCTCTGAGAATCCAGGAAACGGCACGAGTTGCTCGTGAGTTGCGAAAATATTTTAAAGCACTCTTTCGGATGTTTCTAAAGGAAAGGAATAATTGGAGGACAGGAACCGATGTACCGTCTTTGACGGTTTATTTCTGTATGGAAATTCCATGACGACTCGCATGCGCCTTTCTTCTGAATGGGAGGACACGTATGCGAAGATCATAAATGCTACTGCTGGCAGTCTTTCTTTCTTTCTTTTTGAAGGTTTTAGATTTTATGACCTTACGGGTGGCTAGAAAGAAATCTTACCGACGCGTCGGAAAACGTCGCGACGTTCCGAAGAAAACTTTCTGACACGTGTTTTACACATTGGTCTCTTCACCCTCTCTCCTATTTCTCTTAAAATTTCTCGAAAAAGAAATTACTTCAAGACCCTCAGATTTTCTTAGTTTGTGGAAGAAGTAACATCGCAGAGAGAGTGAGTCGTGTCGTACTTTTGCAGTAAGAGTATGTGCATTTTGCGTAAAAATTAATAGGACTGGTTAGTATTTTAACTCGTGAAATATTTTAATTATTTGTTTTTAATTTCTTTGGTTTCGCTTTTGGAGTTTTTGTGAGAGAAACTTTTAATTTTGGTAGGATATCCTAACGATTCAGATCTTCTCATCACTACGTGGGACATCTTCACTCACAACATTGTCAGTATATTGTCTTCCATTGGAGAGGTTAGTTTGAATTTAATGAATTGTTACTGTTTATATTAAACTTCTTTTAGTAATCTGATTTATTTCGAGAGATTTACTTCAATTATTTCTCGGTGTACTGTGACATTTCTCAGAATAATTAATATTATTAATATTAGCCGATATCGCCTTGTCATAATGACCCCTATGTTATTGATGATTCCTATAATAACTTGCAAGTCCAAATCAGTTATTCAAGTAAAAATCTGAAAAGTTGAAAAAATAAACCCTAATATTTAGGATGATCGTTTTTCGGATAAATTTCCCACCCCGTTATTCGCTAAACCCTTTGTTGTGAGGAAATCCTCTCGGCGTCTATAATTGGAAAGACCTTACTGAATATAAATATCGCTGCTCTCAGTTTCAGAGCAACTCCCATGAATTCTTCTCCATACTACCCCTACTAAATTACACCTTTTCATTGCTTTACTTTTTGGTTTGCCAAAACAAAGGGGGAAGGTGTGAGTCTAATTTTTATATAATTCTTACATCGAAAGTGAATTCTTATAGTTGCGTAGTTACGTTATAGTCGGAATTAATAATGCTATTATTTCTTGATTCTTCGAATTAAGTACGGTTGATAGTAAAGTTAAAATTTTTAACTTATTATAATTTTCTTGTTGGATTTTATTCGTTTATCTAGCCCTTAGATAATAATCATTACTTGTATTTAGTATCTTTCCATTATTGTACGATAAATTCTATAAATCTTTTCCCCAGTACTCACAGTAGCTAGTTCTTTTCTCCTGTAAGGATTTTCACGAGGATAGGTATAATTAAATAAATGAGAAAATTTCAAATTTTCAGATCAATCTAAGATATCAAAATAGTGAATAACATTTTGTTCTTGTGGAAATTACTATTAGTTGCTGTGCATATGACCATAACTTAATAATTCTCGAAGAGTGAATTGTTTCTCTTTAACTTTGTTGAAATGATAGAAATTTTCTGTCGAAGAGCATAACATTTTTACGCGTTAAATTGTGTGTACTTAATTTACAATAAAATTTTACAATTATTTAAATATTACTTTACCAATCATAACAATCTAATATAATTGCGACTTCTATTTATTTTATGCTATATTTATTTTATGCTACTTCTTTCATTAAAAATGTGTTTTACGCAATGAAATTAATTAGGGGTGGTTAGGTGTGCCGCGATGTTTTTAAGCATGCATGAATGTGTGCCGTGGATCAAAAAAGGTTGGAGAGCCCTGCTCTAGAGTCCTGTGGGGATGCCCCCCGAATGTGAAGGAAATAATAACAACAGTCGCACAGACGCTTATTGAGAGATAGACACAGGCCGTATCCATCCCTGGGCTCGCTTAAGGCGGAGGCAAGAAAGACGATAAGTATATATGTTTCCTCAAATTAGTGATTTTCTGACTTCATGATATCAACGAAATCGATAGGTAGCGACAGACCGCACTAGTTAAGTAACTTAACTTAGAAAAATGACATCGGCGTAAGGAAGCATACTTCCGATAGATAGCAAGATAGGGTGATGTAGCTTTAATTGAGAAAATTGAGATAAATTACTTTCCAGAGATAACTTAAACATCACACAGCTCGTCACCACGGAAAATAGCCTGAATTTTTCCTCAATTAAAAGACATCGCACTGATGACAATAAAAAATGTCACGAAACCTTAGAACGCTGACATTCAGATGTGCAATTGGAGGCAAATCGATTTACATATGTAGCGATTTTTCCGCCCCTCCGCAATTATACGCCAGAGTGCTGTTCATAAGCTTAGTTAACCTACAATTACATTTTAATCGTGTACATATATGAACATCAGAGAGAGATTATGGAAATTTTGTTCTGGAAGATGATGCCTGAAGGGATATTGAACCCCACCCTCCTTTCATTAGCTAGGTTCACTTAACACGGATTCACATTACACTGTACGCTTCCTCAGTGTTTTAAGAGGACCAAGTGTATTTGGAATATATTTGCCAAAGGTAAAGGTTTAGGAGGCAGTTAAAAAGTAAAGATGAATATATATCCACCAGTAGAAAAATAATGTTTAATTTTAGGTAAGGAGAGATATTTTTCTCTCGTTTTTAACCTCTTTCTCGTATTTACTTGGCAATTCGTCGTCCATACCAGACGTCTCCGAATTCATTCGTAAATATTTATTCGTGACGCACCTTCGAGAGGGCCGTTGTTTTTACTTTCTCCATATACGTAGTATAAAGTATTGTATTCATAAAAAAATCTGATGTGGCCAACACATGACTTTCTCCATACAGAGCAATGAATATGATTGCTCTTGACATCACCGTTCTCAGAAATATTTACCGGCGATTACACTAGAGAAAAATTTTAAAAATTTTCTAGTCTTTGTTAAAAACAAAGTGGAAAGAACAAAAAAAAACACCAACCGAAAAATCTCCTCAGCTCAGTGTATCACAAGGTAATTTTAAAGTAGCGACTGGCGATTTGAATTCAGTTTCTATGTATACAAAAAAATACGAAATTACATGTTATAGTCAAGAGTAAACATTGACGACGCGAAAAGTTTATAATAGATCAATTATTTCGAAACTAGTAGTTTTACCCGGCGTAGCATACTCCGATCTAGCGGATCTTAAGGGTTATTAATTAAACATTCAGGCATTGATTTTATTTTTTTGAACATATTTTTTAATCAAAGATTTCTCTTAAGACACATTTGTCAATTTCTGGGTTCTTTCCTGACATTACAGTAAGTGTATCAAACAATCTGACTCTTGATAGAGCAACATATAATTGTGCATGACTAAAAACAGGCTTAGGTAGATAAAGTCATTTTATCAAATGTTTGGCCTTGTGACTTATTGATTGTCAATGAAAAAGCGGATTGTTTTCGTCTGAAACTGAATGGTAAATTTGGAATAATTCTTGAAATAAGTACCGTGTCTGAGTTTGCTGCACCGATCACTTTTGCTTTGATTATGTGTGTTTGTATTCGAGTAACAGTAAGTCTTGTACCATTACATAGTCCTATCAATGGCATTAGGTTTTTAAGGAGCATGATAACGGCTTCAGTTCATGAGGAGGCATTCCGGCTGCACCCACATAATGTTTACGCGGATTTCTTTCAATTAATTTATTAATAATAATGTGAATCAATTAATGGTGCAAATGACATCCCCATAGAAAACTATTCTATTAAAGACGTATTTTACTATTTTCTTGCATTATTGATACATCTTCCTCTCTCTCTCCCTCTCCCCCCTCTCCGCTCTTTGTCTCTCCCCCTTCCCCTCTCTCCCTTCCACCTCTCTTTCCCCCTCTATCCTTTTCCCCCTCCCTCACCCTGTCTCCTTTTCCCATTACCCTCTTTAATTACATTCCTGCATAACCCTTCTTCTCCCCTATTTTTCTCTTCCCTCTCTCTCCCCTCCCTGTCTCTCCATCCTCCTCTCTCCTGCTTCCTCCTATCTCCCTTTCACTACCCACCCTCTCTCCTTTTCCCCTCCCCCTCTACCCCCTCCCCCCCTCTGCTTTTCCCCTTACCCTCTCTTCATTTAAACTGCTTATAACACACGTTATTTTTACGCTCGTAATCAATATAGATGTTCATATTATTAAAAGGCAAGAATCCCATATAAAAGCATTGAGCGTTTCCATGGTAGATAAATTTTCCGATTGTTATAAATTTTAAAATTTCTCGTTTTTATGCAGTTAAAATTTAAGCTAATTCGGCATGAATTTGTATTCTCTTTTCAAAAATAATAATTTTCACTCTTTTTACTTTCTCCATACGTAGTAATGGGAAAGTATTGTGTTCATGAAAAAAATGGACTTCGAGATTTCGAACGAAAATACACATTTTGAGGTCCCTAGAACACGTTTAGACTATTTTCGGAATGATGTCTGTCTGTGTGGATGTATGTGATTGTGGGCTCTCTAATTCAAAAAGTACTTGCCATATCGATAGCAAACTTCATATGTAACACTTTGGTATGAGCAGTTATTGTTTAGGAATTATTTATAAATAACCGGTTTTTCTGTTTTCGTCAAATATCTCCTTAAAAACATCGTTATCGGTAATCTTAGTGAGGACCAAAGTTGTAGAGAATAATATTTCTTCCAAGTTTTGTTTGAAAGAAATTTTCGTAGAACCATCCATTTCGGAGATATTTTGCTTTTTCTTAATACCGGTATACAGCGCCAACACCATGTAGCGGTGAATTCTGTAAACATATTCAAAATACACGTAATTTACGGCAATAAGGACGACTTTATTCTTTTACGATACGAAACAATAATTTTGCCTCATAATGCTATTCATAATAATTTAAATATCTATACCCCAAATATGGAGAGTCATGTGTTGGCCACATCAGATTTTTTCCGTTTAATAGATACTTCGTCCGGATTTTGTACAATAATTTTAAGTAATTTTAAAATGCAATTAAAAATGGCTTGCACCGATTTCAATGCTTTTCTTATTCTATTAAAGACGTATTTTACTATTTTCTTGCATTATTGATGATGTCCCTCTCTCTCTCTCTGTCCCCCCTCTCTATCCCCTCTCCGCTCTTTGTCTCTGCCCTTTCCCCTCCCTTCCACCTCTCTCTTCCCCCCCTCTCCTTTCCCCCCTCCCTCACCCTGTCTCCTTTTCCCATTACCCTCTTTATTATTACATTCCTTCATAACCCTTCTTCTCCCCTATTTCCCTCCTCCCTCTCCCCTCCCTCCCCATCCTCCTCTCTCCTGCTTTCTCCTATCTCCCCAGGGGCCCTTGCGTGCAATGTGTGCGGCGCACACAGGCGCCAGTAGGCGAAAGGAGCCCCAAGGCATTAAAATATAGAAAATTTAATTAAAAATGCGTCGCGAAGTGCTAAAAATAAAAATAATAATAAGAGCGCCTGAAACCCGAAAAACGCCTTATTTAATGAAATTACCAATCCACAAATTAAAATTATTGATAATTTTCATTTTTATTGCAACGTAATGAGACAGAATACCATCTTTATGATATTATACTAAAACGTCGCGCAAACTTAATGGGTTGCTTACATAGCGACTCGGACGCGAGGTGAGATACCCTTGAGATCTGTACACATTTTTTAAGCAAACAACTGACGTCAATTCCTATTCAGCAACGGGGCATTGAACCCTTCAAGCTGGGGAAATCCCTCTATTCTGGATTAGGCTCGAAATCACCTGTAATAATATACTAAACTAAATCTTTATGTTGGCCATCCTTACGATTTGGGATGTGAGGGAAATACCATTCTCATATGGAGTGGTATAACTTTCTCAGTACCTGAAAGGTCCATCCAACCGTTGGATTGAAACAATTTTCTATAGGAGTTATTCTTTAGGAGTTATTTATAAATAACCGGTTTTTCGGTTTCCGTTAAATATCTCCTTAACAACATCGTTATTGGTAATTTTCGTAAGGACCAAAGTTGTAGAGAATAATATTTCTTCCAAGTTTTGTTTGAAACTAATTTTCGTATAACCATCCATTTCGGATATATTTCGCTTTTTCTTAATAACAGCCTACAGCGCCAACACCATGTAGCGGTGAATTCTGTAAACATTCAAAATATACGTAATTTACGGCAACAAGGACGATGGTATTCTTTTAAGATACGAAATAATAATTTTGCCTTATAATGCTACTCATAATAATTTAAATATCTATACCCCAAATATGGAGAAAGTCATGTGTTGGCCACATCAGATTTTTTTTATTTTTCCTAATGTGGTGTTGATATATGCCAGCGTTTTTCAACGTTTTTCATTTTTCATGTATTGTGATCACGAAAAAAATCGACTTCGAGATTTCAACGGAAATACACGTTTTGAGGTCCCTAGAACACGTTTAGACTATTTTCGGAATGATGTCTGTGTGTGTATGTGATTGTGGGCGCTCTAACTACTAGCCATATCGTTACCAAGCTTCATATATAACACTTTGGTACGGGCACAAAGAACTGATTAGTTTTTGGACAATAACGGTTAACCAGAAGTCGAGGTTTATTCGAAACCCGATTCGGTTTTTGCGATATTTCTCCGTTAAAACATCATTATTATATATACAATTCTATACAAAAGTTATAGACAATGTAATTTCCTACAACTTTCATTTGAAAAAAATTTCCATAGCAGTTATTGTTTAGGAGTTATTTATAAATAATCGGTTTTTTCGGTTTCCGTCAAATATCTCTTTAAAAACGTCGTTATTGGTAATCTTCGTGAGGACCAAAGTTGTAGAGAATAATATTTCTTCCAAGTTTTTTTAAACAAATTTTCGTAGAACCATCCATTTAGGAGATATTTAGATTTTTCTTAATAACAGTATACAGCGCCACCACAATGTAGCGGTGAATTCTGCAAACATATATATTTACGGAAATAAGGACGACTGTATTCTTTTACGATTCGAAATGATAATTTTGCCTCATAATGCTATTCATAATAATTTAAATATCTATACCCCAAATATGGAGAAAGTCGTGTTGGCTACATCAGATTTTTACTTTCTCCATACGTAGTAATGGGAAAGTATTGTGTTCACGAAAAAAATCGACTTCGAGATTTCAACGGAAATACACGTTTTGAGGTCCCTAGAACACGTTTAGACTATTTTCGGAATGAAGTCTGTGTGTGCGTGTGTGATTGTGGACGCTCTAACTCATAACGTACGTGCCATATCGTTATCAAACTTCATATATAACACTTTAACATGAGCACAAAGAACTGATTAGTTTTTGGACAATAACGGGTAACCGGAAGTCGAGGTTTATTCGAAACCCGATTCGGTTTTTGCGATATTTCTTCGTTAAAACATCATTATTGTATATACAATTCTATACAAATGTTATAGACAATGTAATTTCCTACAACTTTCATTTGAAACAATTTTCTACTGTAGTTATTGTTGAGGAGTTATTTATAAATAACCGGTTTTCTCCTTAAAAACATCGTTATTGGTAATCTTCGTGAGGACCAAAGTTGTAGAGAATAATATTTCTTCCAAGTTTTGTTTGAGACAAATTTTCGTAGGACCATCCATTTCAGAGATATTTTGATTTTTCTTAATACCAGTATACAGCGCCACCACCATGTAGCGGTGAATTCTGTAAACATATTCAAAATATCCGTAATTTTCGGCAATAAGGACGACTGTATTATTTTACGATACGAAATGCTGATTTTGCCTCATAATGCTTTCATAATAACTTAAATATCTATACCCCAAATATGGAGAAAGTCATGTGTTGGCCACATCAGGTTTTTGCTTTATTCGACGGCTAAAACCGTGTAATATATTCTTGCGATGTTGACATGTTACACGGTCGAAGTCTTAGATTAACTAAATCTGTTGAAATTTAACTGGGACTTACGCTAGTTTGGTGTAATTTCTTATGATCGACTGGGATTATAAGCTCGTATTATCGTCTGTCCACATATTCAAGACACTGACTCGTTGTTTTTTATGTTTAAGTATTTTCCTAGGTAAGACAAATAATTCCAAGAAAATAAAGAAATATTCAACCATTCATTGATATTTGTTAATAAAGTCACATAAAGAGACTTAAATTACTTAACTTTTTTAAGTTCTTTGAGGACAATTTCTGCGAATGCTAAATATTAAATCTTTGACTAAAAGCAAGCAAATAAAATATAATATAATTTAATATTATAAGTTAATTTTGGTGAAATCTCCAATTTATGTACTAAAAAGTAAAAAGAAAAACAATCTAAAATTGACATGATTGAATGATCTATAAAATAAAAATAGTTTTCTAATAAAAAAAGTTGTTAGGACTATACCATACGTCCTCATTTTTTCTGACGTCCTAATTTTTGGAATTCTCCCGTCCCGAAAATTCCATAAATTAAGATAAAATTCAAATAGCCATACGAATGTCTCACCTGCTTCCAGAACGTCCACTATAGGAAAAGCTTCCGCCTCAAGTAGTAGATGAAAAAGTCGTGAACAATCGTGGCTACCCCACTTAAAAGATTACCGGAAAACAACACAAAATACAACTCGTTTAATTTTGTAAAGAAAATTTGGTATAGAATACAAGTAAACATATCAATAAAAATATAATTACCTTTCTCCATATGCATCATCATCATCATAGGTAGTCTGTCCGTTGACAGGTCCGTGATTATTCATGGTTAAACTTGGTTCTCCATATACTCCTATTTTCCGCAGTTTTCTTCATTTCTTGATAGCTCTCTTTCCCTTTCAAGTCGTCTACCAGCTGAAACCTTTTCCTACCTCTTTCTCTTTTTCCATCCAGTTTTCCTTCTAGGACTTCTTTAATCATGCACTCTCTCCTCAGGTAATGCCCAATCCAGTTCGCCTTCCTCTTTCTGATAGTCTGTATAATAATCGTTCGCTTCTCTCCTATTCTTCGTAGTACTTCCTCGTTTTTCACCCTATCTGTCCATTTTATCTTCAACATTCTTCTCCATGTCTACATTTCGAAGCTTTCCAAGTATTTAATATCATTTTTCGTTAGCGTCCATGTTTCTGCCCCATACAAAGCTATACTCCATACATAGCATTTTATCAACCTCTTTCGGATTTCCTGCTTTATATTTCCCGTTAGTAGGAGTTTCTTTCTTCTGAAAGCGGCTTTTGATTTTGTTATTCTAGTCCTGATTTCCTCGGTACATTTTGCTTCTCTCGTTATGATGCTTCCAAGGTATTTATAATCTGAAACTTGTTCTAATGGCTTTCCTCCAATACTTATGTTCAAATTTTCTTCTTCTTTACTTGATATTCGCATAACCTTGGATTTTTCTGTATTAATTTCCATACCGTATTTTCTACCTGTTATCACTAGTCTATTTATCATTTTCTGGAGTTCCTTTTCCTTTCTTGCTAGAAGTACTTGATTATCCGCGTATTTCACTGTTCTTATAACCCCTCCTCCGATTTTGAAATCTCCCGTGCCTTCTAACGCTTCCTGCATTAGCCTCTCTCCATATATATTGAATAGAATCGGCGATAGACAACAGCCCTGTCTTACTCCTCTACCGATATGTACTCCGCTGGTGCCCGCATTCTCCAACCTGACTGTTACAACTTGATTCAAATATAGATTCCTGATCAGTCTCCTGTCTTTCCAGTCTACACCTTCCTTTAATATCCTCATCAGCAGTACCCAATTTACTCTATCAAAGGCCTTCTGCCAGTCGACGAAACATATGCATCAATCTTGGTTGTACTCTATTGCCCTTTCTGATATGATTCTCACTACACCGATAGCATCTCTGGTTCCTCGTCCTTTTCTGAAGCCGAATTGATCTTCCCCTATCATTTCTTCGTCCTTTTTCTCTAGTCTTTTATTAAGAATCCTCGTGATGATCTTCGAAGTGTGTGACAGTAGGGATATCGTTCTGTAGTATTTACACTGCATTACCTTTGGCTTCTTCTTTAGAGGGATCATTGTTACATCTATGAAATCCTGAGGCTACTCTCCCGAGTCATAAATCTTGTTAATTAGTTTCGTAATCAATTTTAGTCCTTCCGATCCCATGACTTTAAGTACTTCCGCCGGTATTCCATCGCTGCCTGTAGCTTTTCCTTTCTTTAGTTCCAGTATCGCCTTTTCTACTTCGATTTTCATAATACTTGGTCCCAAGTTGTCTTCTTCAATGCATTCTCTTCTTCCAGTTCCATTTGTACCGATACTGCCTGCTTTTTGTATAGCTCCTTAATGTATTCTTCCCATACCTGTGCTACATCCTGTGGTTCTGCGTCTATTTTTCCATCTGTATTAATAATTCCTTTACCACGAATCCCATTCGGCTTCTTATCTTCTAACTCCAGTGCCCTAGCGTACATCATATCGTACCGTCCTAACTTCTCCATCTGTTGTATTTCCTCACATTTTTCTTTTATCCAAATTTCACTAGATTTATCTGTTACCCTTCTCAACTCATTTTTTATCCGTCTATAATTGGCTCGACCTTCTTCACTGTTAACATTTTTCCATTTTCTTCTCTCATCCATTTTCTCCAGCATTTCCTTAGTGATCCATAGTTTCTGATTTTCTTCTCTCGTTTCCCAATCTCTTTATTCAAGGTATCTTTGATGCTTGCTTTCACTTCCTCCCATTCTGTATCCACGGTCTTCGGTTTGTTTTCCAAATTTCTAAGGCGATCTTCCAACTTCGTGCTGAAAGCATCTTTCTTTTCTTTCGGTTTTTCTAGGTCCCAAGTCTGTCTATCTCTTCTCGTAGTTACATCTACTATTAGAAGGATGTGATCTGAATCAATGTCTGCTTCTGGTAATGTCTTAGCATTTTTTATGCTGTTCCTGAATCTTTGTTTTACTAGGATGTAATCTATTTGGCATCTCATTCTATCTCCTGGGCTTTTCCATGTGTACAGCCTTCGTTTATGGTTTCTGAACCATGTATTAGTTACTGCTAGGTCGTTATTAACACACAATTCTGCCAGTTTTTCTCCTCCTCGGTTTCTTTTCCCAAGTCCGTATTCATCGACAATATTTTCTTCTTGTCCTTCACCAACTATGCTGTTCCAATCTCCCATTATTATGCATTTTACCTTTCCTCTTCCGTCTTCTTCGTAAATCTCGTTCATTTGTTCAATCTCCTCAATTTCTTCTTCTTCATGAGTGGACGTTGGCATATATACCTGGATTATCAGTATGTCCACTGGGATTGCTTTTAGCTTTATTGCCATCAACCTATCGTTCGTTGCTGTTATTTTTGTCACGCTCTTCATCTTATCTTTCCTAAGTACCAGAGCTACTCCCCTTGCCCCACTATTTCCTCCAGAGTAAACTACCGTGAATTCTTCCGAATCGAACTGTCCTTCTCCTTCCCATCTAGCTTCGCTCAGCCCTATGATATCAATCCTTATGCATAGCGATTCAGTTATCTTGGCAGTGGGCTCCCATTTGCGGTATGAAACGAAATAAAAACATTGGTTGAGAAATTGTGAACATAACATGCACAAGTGTTAGTTATTAATGCGTTAAAACTAACTAACTAACAAGAACAACATCAGAATTATGCGTTTAAGTTTCCCTAAATATTATTTCCTAACGTGCCTAACGTGAAAACAATTCGCGCCTACAAAACACGAAATACGAAAGTGACTGACGCGTGCAGATGTTCTGTTGCGTCGGCCTTACACTAATGCTACTCTAAGTTAGTTAAAGCGTTAGTTAAAGGTTAGTGGAACAAAAATTTTTTTCAACCCTTCGCTGGGGCCGGAGCATCGTCCGTCGTCCATCGGTGGGAGCGCCATCTGCGTCGATTAATTACTGACCTTAGGGAAAATTCATTCCATCGGCGAATCCTTTTGGACGCTCAGCCTCAGCCTCGTGCCTTTCTCCGATGCGACTTGCAGTCTCTCTCCGAAGGCTTGATTTGTAACTGAAAAAAACACTGCACACGAACTGTTCGTTCTTTGGTTGACGCAGTTTCACTTTTGAATTTACACTAAATAAAACATTACTGATTTTCGCAACACAACACTCCCGAGTTAAAAGTCGCACAATAGTAGAACTCCCTTCCTTCTTCGCGTTTAAGTTTTTTTTTTAGATGACGTAGTTAACCAAGAAGCACTTCTCAGAAAATTTTCTACCCAAGTCTTCTTCCTAATTCTTATAATTTCTATCAACATTCTCCTCTTTCCAAATTTATCTCAGTGCTTCCTAATATTTAACTCTGTCCCTTCATTTCATTATCAGCATCCTTCCCCTTTTCCACATTCTGAAACTTTTCAAGAATTGCCTACTATTTTTCTAATCGAATGTAAAGTCAGCTTTCTCCAAGGTTTCTGCCACACTCAGATCCCTGATGCTTTCCATCTGGAAATACAAGAGGCCAAAATTAATATATATTACAAATTTTTATGGGTAACAGTTACAGAGATCATAATGTTACATTTTAAAATACGTAAGAATTTAATATGAGATTTCGACAGGTACAGTCAATAGACTTTTCTTATTTTTTGTGCGTTTAAAAAAAAATAGTTTCACTTTGGCGTTTGCCTGTCTGTAATGCTTCGATGTGAAAGCAGACCGCGCGGGGCCCTGTTCAGCCGCACCGATGGCACTTGCCTCAAGCCGGCCCTGATGATAATAATCAAATAAAAATGTTTCATCTTTTTTTTAATATTGAGTTTGATTTATGTTCCTTAAGAAGAAAATTTAGACCCCCCATTAGGAAAATTCTGCGTACGCCCCTGATATATATACGTATATACAGGGGTGTTAGAATGATAAATGGCAACTATTCAACACCAGGAGCAGTTCCTAATTACGTAACCGATAAAAACACGCAAAAAATACATATTAAATATGATTATAATTTGGGCCATAAAGGGTTAAACTGTTCTTTGGTTCACTTCCAAAGTTGTTACACAACACGACCCTCTAAAACAGACATGTCAAACACGAAGGAGCATGAAGGCCGCATTGAAGTGATGGATGTTATAGAAGGGCCGCATTAGGATTACAATAGTTCAAGGAGGGCCAGAATTGGCAAAAATAGACTTTACCTATTAGATTAGATTAGAAGATTGCTCACTTGTTTTGTTATTAAAAAAATGATTTAGAAACAGCGTTCTAATACATCTCAATAACTAAGAGTAAAATCTGGTGTCCTTTTCACAAAAGTAAAGTACACGTATTTATATAAAATATTCTAACGATTTAGTTAAGAGAAAAATTAGCATTCGGGCTGCAGTAAGACAGAAAAGGTGTCGCCGGTATGGCATGCCTGTACTAAAAGCTATGAAAAGATTAGGGAAACCAAATACACATATCTGCTACAAAGAAGCCGTAATCAATGGTGACAAACCTTTGGTAAATAATCAGACCCCATCTTTTTATCGCCTTTGGATTTACGTAACGCGTCAGGTTGATTTTTAGCTCTAAGGCGAGCTCGATAATACTAATAATTAAAATAACTGTTGTGTTCTTTTAAATTATCCAAAGTTCCTTTCTATTCCTACCTTTTTACTTTCTCCATACGTAGTAATGGGAAAGTATTGTGTTCACGAAAAAAATCGACTTCGAGATTTTAACGGAAATACACGTTTTGAGGTCCCTAGAACACGTTTAGACTATTTTCGGAATGATGTCTATGTGTGTATGTGATTGTGGGCGCTCTAACTCAAAAAGTACTTGTCATATTAATACCAAATTTCATATATAACACTTTGGTATACGCACAAAGAACTGATTAGTTTTTGGACAATAACGATTAACCGGAAGTCGAGGTTTACTCGAAACCCGATTCGGTTTTTGCGATATTTCTCCGTTAAAACATCATTATTGCATATAAAATTCTATACGAAGGTTATAGAGAATGTAATTTCCTACGACTTTTATTTGAAACAATTTTCTGTAGCAGTTATTGTTTAGGAATTATTTATAAATAACCGGTTTTTCGGTTTCCGTCAAATATCTCCTTAAAAACATCGTTATTGGTAGGTAATCTTCGTGAGGACTAAAGTTGTAGAGAATAATATTTCTTCCAAGTTTTGTTTGAAACAAATTTTCGTAGAACCATCCATTTCGGAGATATTTTGCTTTTTCTTAATACCAATATACAGCGCTAACACCATGTAGCGGGAATTCTGTAAACATATTCAAAATATACGTAATTTACGGCAATAAGGACTGTATTCTTTTACGATACGAAACAATAATTTTGCCTCATAATACTATTCATAATAATTTAAATATCTATACCCCAAATATGGAGAAAGTCGTATGTTGGCCACATCAGATTTTTTATTTTTCTCTTATTCAAGTAGTTCTACAAAGTATCGTTATGTCTATACGATCGAACCAACGTTTACCCTTAGCGGATAAGGTTTCATTCCTTTTATCTTTAGAGCTGCGAACCACTTCAACGTTTACGCGAACCACTTTGGTTCGCGAACCTCCTGTTGAAAAACGCTGACATATGCTATAAAATTAATAAATAGTATTACTTTAGGTTTGATCGGGGCAGAATTACTAAGTTAAATTTTATAAGAATTTTTTTTGATAAAACGGCTAGTGGATATTAATTAATGGGGCACCGCATAAGTTTTGCACACAGGCGCTGCGTAGTGTTGGCGCGTAAAATGCAATTAAAAAATGGCTTGCGCCGATTTCAGTGATATTCTTATGGGGTTATGAAATGAAAGTTTGGAGTCAAAAATACCCCCTCAAAATGGAAAATGTTCGGATTTTCGATTTATCCTATTGGTTGTGACTCATGAGTGATCATCTCCTTAGATTTCAAGTTTCTAGCATATCTAGAAGTACCTAAACTTTCGTGTCTTAATCCGACACACGTACCTAGTATCTCTTTCGCGGAAACATACCTAAGCCTTTTAGTAATATAGTTGAAGAAATCTTGCAGTCGATTTTTTTCACGAAAATAATATTTTCTCTATACTACGTATATGGAGAAAGTAAAAACGGAAAAACAGCTAGAATAAACATCCACTTTCTGTGGATCAGTTTCAGTCAAAAGCTTTTCAAATCTTTATTAGCTAATAAAAATCTTAAGTATTAAGTTTTGTGCAGATTTGATAATTAGTTTTTGCGTTAGAGCGCCCACAAAATTCCTATCACATACATACACAGACATCATCGAGAAAATAGTCAAAACGTGTTCAAGGGACCTCAAAATGTGTATTTCCGTTGAAATTTCGGATTCGATTTTTTCATTAAAACAATACTTTCTCTATACTACGTATCGGGAGAAATTAAAAAATCGCTTACGTATTCGGTTCATCCGTCCGCCTGTCCGTGCACAAAATACGTAAGGGAAATAGTGTTTTAAAGTTCTTTTCTTCATCATAAATAATCCATTTTCTTCCTATTTAATAATATTACATGCACACGTAAGAAAATTAAACGTTTGTTTCGGAGATTGTTTATGTTAGCAACAATGAAGAAGTAACCATGCAAGAAATTTCCTAAGTTCAACTCGATATAAGACATTCTTGTTTGATTTTCTCGATAACGGCTACTCCTACGATAAAAATGTATAGGAAAGAAAATACTCTACTTTACCAGTTCTACAACTTTTATTTGAAAAATATTTTGATATGAGCAATACTTTACGAGATATGACGAAAGTTTAATTTTTTGGCCCCAGTAAAGTGGTGCCCCTGATTGTCGTACGTGATTCATTTTTGCTATTTTCTTATTATATTTGATTGAAAGTCCTTAATATCAAATTTCATGAAAATCCGTTCGGTAGAAGCCGAGAACGAACATGCGGACGCACGGACGGACGGACAGACAGACCGACGATAATAGGCGCTCACGCTGTAAGCGAAACGCGCCTAAAAGGTTCTTCCGATTGCAATTAAATTTTAGTATAGTATGCATGCAAGATTTCAAATCGCTATCTTAGTTCGTTATGATATTTTATTCAATTTATGAGACCGTCGTATCTCCGCAAGTATTATACTTAAGACATGGTACGCACACCGTTGGCTTCGTATTGTCTCTGTATTACAAATCAGTTGATTTCATAAACCTGAAATAATCAGAATATTTTATAATGATTTTTATAATATTGAATGCGAGTGAGGGTGGGCGAGAGGTTGAGCGAGAGTTTTCCGGCACATACGGCGCGCAGCGTTGCCGATAGTCACCCAAAGTATTACCATTTTCCATCAACTTTTCTTAAGGGCTTTGGACCTCCACGTGCAGTTTTGAAAGTGGTTTTTATTTCATGGCTTTGTTAACTTACAAGTGCTCTAGCCACAGGTCAGTGCGATACTATCACTTAATGTATATGCAGTTATATACAGTCTTATGAGCGGAAATTTGCATACGTGTCAATTATGAAAATTTTATATAAACAATAAAATTTAACTGCAATCGGACGAACCGTTTTGAAATTATCACCAAGCAAAGTGATGCCTTCCGTCTCAGGGCTCGAAAAATGAAGTCATTTTTCATTCTCACCCCGAAATCGTCAACTTAAAAAAAATTAAATCTGTCATCATTCAGCGCAGAATTAAACAGGCTGAAAACTGATATGACTCTTATTAGAATCCATGAAGCCGTTTTCGAGATACAGTAAAACTCGTTTATAACGATCACGCCTAAACGTAATCTCGGCTATAACGAAGAAATGTCTCGGTCCCTTGAACTTCTCCATAAGGGCATTGGTTAAATTTCTCGGATGAAACGAACACGCATTTTACGAATTCTCGGCTGTAACGAACAACTGTTTGGTCCCGTGGCAAAAAATGCCCCATATATAACGAATTTTGGCAAGCAGAGCGATAAGTAATGAATAGTTTCTGCCCGTTTACCACGCACTTGTTCGTAGAGGTCCCCTTCCTCCAACTACCCCTTCCATACGAATTTCCACGCTCCTTTGTTTTGAAATTGATATTAAAAATGTGAAATGTTTATGTAAATTAATGACCATAATAATAATATTAATTGACCATTTAAAAAATCGTATGTAATAGCAGTCAAACATTTTACATGCTGCGAAGTTGATAAGCATCTCTTTGCATATGTAAGTACGGCGTTGAAGTCGACTCACTGCAAATACAGTAAAAGCTGTGTTATTCGGCTATCTTGGGGATTGTGGAAAGCCGATTAGGGAGCGATTTTCGATTTTGATATCGCAAATTTAGCAAACCAAACAAATTGGGCTTAGGTTCACTATCGTACTCCCCAAACATAACTATGCATGGGGTTTACATTTTCCATTTTAATTCTTCCACACGTAGTTAGATATAGATTCTATTTACCCATTCTTATTTAATACGTTGCTACGCTTACATGCAAAACAAAAAGACTATTGAAAAGTTTAGGGCGTCCGGGAAGTTTGGGGATTACGGCAGTGAACCTGTTCCCAAAATTGAATTTATTGGATTATATCTTTCTTATTTATCTTTATTTACTCTGTTAGAAAAGGACGAAATTATTTAATTCTTCTGAGCATTTCTGTGAAAACAAGTCATATAATATTTTATCCAGTTCCTCAATTTTTGGCTTATGAAGCGTAGGATGTTTATTAATTGATTTACTCGTCTCAGAAGATGAAACAAATTTCATTAATTTAGCCTTGATATCATAGAGCGTGAATTCTTTTGCTATGGCTGCTCTATTTTTTCCTTTTTCAATTCGTTTGATCAGCTCCAGCTTTTGTGTTAGCGTTAAACCAACCTTTTCTCTCCTGTTCCTTGCTTTTAGGTATTTATTTTGATGCCATATTCAATGGATGGGTAATTTTTTAAATAATAAAAAGCGATAAAACAGGAAATTGTAGAAGTACAACAAAACATCTAGACAATGCAAATGGCTCGTAACCAAAAACGCCATGCTTACTCGGCAGCCACGGAAGTATACGGAGTAAATACGTAATATATACATCTTATATTTTAAGAAATTTTAAAGTGGAAGTTGTGGTATTACACATATACAGTTCACACAGAAATTCATAAAAAAGAAAAAGAAATACAAAATGAATTTTATTTGTGTAATTGCCGGTATCTAAGGGTGGCCGGTTCTAAATAGCCGGATAGCACAGCTTTTACTGTGTGTGTATACGTGTTATATGGGATGTATAGGTAAAGTGACCAGACGTACTGATTTAATCAGTACAGTACTGATTTTAGAGATTGTGTACTGATTTCAAATATGTACTGAATTTTGTACTGAATTATAAAGTTGTACTGATTGTAAAAGAAGAAAAAATGTATAATTATTTAGTTCATTTACTGTGGGATTGACGGTTGAGGTGGCTCGGGTGCGATGTTGCCAGGAGGTGTAAAGAGGACTTGCAGCAACGCTGTGTAGTTCCCCCTAGCAAACATTATCTCCCCTCCACCTATGATTGGCTGTGAGGGAGGGGAGTTTTTCAGTCTTTCCTTCCAAACCCCCACCCCTTCTCTACAACTATAAGTCTCAATTCCAAAGTAATGTCGTCCAGCCAATAATACTTATGGTTGTTTGTGTCATGCGAGTAGTATAATATTTTAATGTTGTTTAGTAAAGTAACATTATTCAGAATAGATTATTAATATTATTATTTAATTATATTTAAAGATCCTGCCATAAATAGAAGAAAAAACAAATTTTCTGATCGACTTCAGCAAGAGTATCCAATATATATAACAATAATGTTATATACCTATGTATACTGTATAAAATTTCGATATATATGAAGTATTATATTGAAATGTAGTTTTCTTTCATGAATATAAGAAATATTAAAAAATGTACTGATTTTCCATCTAGAAAATCTGGTAGTTTTCTTTCATGAATATAAAAAATGTACTGATTTGACATCTAGAAAATCTGGTCACTTTATGTATAGGCCAAAAACCATGTTTCTCGTATATAACGTAGTCACGCTTATAACGACGCAATGAGTCGGTCCCCTCAAATACGTATTAAACGAGTTTTACTGTATTTAGCCTCAAACTCGAGTCTACATACTTTTGGCGACGACAGTAGACGTGGCAGTAGATGCGCGTCGGAGGGGAAGAATGAATGAGAATTCGTCTACTGCGTAGGTACTCTCACGTCAGCTCCCCCATAGATCTTCTCCTTCCACTTCTTTACGTTACCCTCTCACGCTTCTTCGGCTGCCACGTTATGCCGCTTGAGCTGTACAACGCCGGAAGTGAACGAAAGGACGCGATTATATGCGCCGTTGATTACAGCGACAACGGATGCACGCCGCCCCCATATCTGGAATGTCACGAACCCACGGATAATAATGGCGACGGAACGGGACAGAGGCGAAGCGAGGGGTGTGCAGAGGGGGGCAGTTGCCTCCGAGCGCAGGGCGGGTGCAAAACTCACGGACCGAATTTTATCGGTGAAAGCAGATCCGCCAGTAGGTCGAGGAGTAACGTAATATCCTATCGGATTAAAACAAAAGAGTCATCAAAAATGTTTCTGGGAACTGGCCGGAGATGCAATGATTCGGATATAGTGGTACCGTAGCTCGTTTACGTTTAGATGGCCCCTGAGACTTAAGAAATGGCAATCGTAAGCAGGGCCGGCTCAAGACATTTTGGCGCCCAAAGCAGATTTCAATTATGGCGCCCCATCGATACATAAATTTTACATTAAAATTCGGTAGTTTAGTAGTATAATAGGATATAATTATTTTGAAGTTTTGTGCATTTTTATGATTAAACGGTTTGATAAAAAAAACAAGGTTTTATTCACAGAAAAATAAATTTGAAATGTCACAAAGAAATTATAAATTGTGCGATACTTATTTCAATGACAATGAGATTAATTGGAACTATTGCATCGCTATACGTATGCACAGATGGGGCTCAATCAATGGTTGTCAAACTTGCTAGTGCAGTAAGTTTCATAAAGAAGGCATCGAAAATTCAACATCGACACATTGCCTTATTCATACACAAGCACGCGTTGCAAAACGCATGAATAAAGGCAGTGACGAACTTATCTAAAGCTAATGGTACAAATTGGTCTTGGAATGAAATAGAAAGGATGAAATTGATTGCAAAATGCACTTGGGAGTCTGTGAATACTGCAAAGGAAGGATGCAGAGAAAAAAGAAGCGACAAAACGAATCGAATCAAACCTTATCGTGGAAGTGCCCTTGGAAAGACGTTCCGAAAAAAAATTATTAAAAACATATGGGTTGGGATGAAAAGCGGGCTTTATCGTGAACAAATGAGACTCCAACTTTATGACTGATTACTAAAGGGCGGATCCATAGGCACTAAAAACCTTTTAAAAAGGCAGGCAGATAGGCACTAAAATAGGAAAAAATAGGCGCTTAAGAAGGCAAAATAAGCTACAATAGGCACCAAAATAGGCAGTGAAAGTATCTTTTTATTTCCATTTTCCCAGTCACAGTCGGGATTTATGTTACAATTAATTACCAAATATTTTTCCAGGTTTTCGATAGAGAACGTTGTTCTTTTGTCAGTTAAAATGTTCTTATACTGGGAAAAACTTCTTTCAACTTCACAGGAAGTAACTGGGCAAACTTTCGGGGAGCCAAGTTTACTTGCACTTCTTTTGCCTTCATTTGCGACTGTACTGCCCCCTTCTAAAACGTCTGCAACCTCTGATATCGCTTTCCACCCAGGGTTTCGCTGGAATACCCGCTGCAATTTAGCGAAAACTGCTTGACCATCTGCACCGGGGACTTGCTCCAGCTTTTTGTTCCTATCGATTCCACTAGGGGCGACATTACTGCATTTGATGCAACATTGCTGCTGCAAATTCGTTACGCTATGCGATACGTGATCACAGGACGAAATAAATTCCGACTGTATTTGGCCGGTTTGGGATGCCTCTACCACAGCTCCATAAATCTTGTCCGCGTACGAAATTATACTGTTGACATGGCATACATTTACGAAAGACAAACTCTAAAAGCCTTCTAATGCAGTGTTAATTTCTTAGATAACTGCATGTCCGGTATTAGCAGTTAAACCGATACGTTCTTAAAACTGTTTTCTCTAAAAGCAGAGAAATATCGGTCAAAAATGCATTTATAGGCTCTTATCCATGAAATAGGCACTAACCAACGAAAAAGACAATTATAGGCACTATAAAATTAGCATATTGTCATCGTAATGACCTAAAATGGACTTATATAGCATAAGCCTAGACTTCTGAGCATGGGAAAAGAAAAGGCATTTAGGGCAAAATCCGCCCTCTGCTGATTACGAACTTAAACAGCAAGATAAACATCGTCTATTACCTGGAATCATTACAACAAAGGACAACTTTCGTTACAGAAACAGCTCACGAATTTGTTACCAATTTAAAAGTGAAAATTTAAAACGATCTTCAGGATGAATTTCTTAAAAGGAAATAAAATTTCCCAATAATAAAGTTAATTACCTCAAATTTTAAAGAGAAAAACCTCTACATTAAACTACTTATGAAAGGTTGATTCAAGAAAGAGTATAATAGCAACAAACTTATTTGAATTAAATTTAAAAATAATTTAACCATACAACGTGAAAGATATAGGTATAGAAAAAGATCGAATAAAAATATGTATATACTAAATTCCTGGTTTAGAAATTCTTCGTTGATCATAAACTAGGTATAGCTCCAACTTCAGGGTGAAACACCCGCTTTTATCAATGGGTATTTTCTTGAGCAAAGACAAAAACATCAATTATGCACAAGGAAAACTAACCTGTTATAGAAAAAACCTGCTATAACTTGATAACAGATTCTTCAAACACTAAAAGACGCACACCACTCGACTGCCATTTCCACAGCGATGGGCGTATTGGAACTAATGCGGACAAATATTTCTTTTTCGATGTCACCAAGGCAAAATGCGAGGGAGGAGGAAATGTTGAAGGAGAAGGGGCTGAAAATAGTGGTGTGATAATATGTACCCCGTCCTCACACACCCTAACACAGCGTAGCAATTACTAAGAAGCAGTAAAAGAAACCCAAAAGATATATTTCGTCCTCAAACAAGAGCCGCAACCAATCACCGAGAATTTTGAATGTGCCTGAATGAATGCACGTGGAAACAAAGAGGAAGCGCAGGAGGGAGAGTCTTGCGATATCCCGCATCCTCCTCGGACTTTTTAAGGTTTTCCTTGGCTCTTGGGCACCCTTGCAAATGTCTCCCGCTGGCCAACTTCTGATGAGACTGCAGAGGCTAGTAAGGCGGGGGCGATGCCGAGGCATGACCTTTCTCCCCCCCCCCCCCCCCCACTCCAACCTAAGGGACTGCTTCTCTCTTCAGGCCTTTGGCGCAAGGGGTGCATTGCACCCGGAGAGAAACCCTCGGGGGCGGCAAATCACAGAGGGAATCAGCTAAAAATATTAGGGGTGGTGAGAACTGCTTTCACCCGGTCGGCAAAGATCCCCAGAATGTAAAAGTATGTACACATATGCGCATTTCCCTGCAACAGAACAACGAACCTAGCAAAGTAGCGCAACATTTTGGCGAACACGAACGTGCAGCATTTCCGCGCAACACACTGGCGATCCATGCGTAGACGGTATTTCAGCGAACCATCAAAGGATGTTGCGCGCGCACATTGCAACCTGTCTGGACGGGCGTGCAACATTTAAGCGAGCGTAGACGTGTTTACATTCAGTTATCATCTTACCACCAAGAAAGACACGTCGTTGTTCGCATGTGTATATCGTTCAGTTGTAGAATGTATTATTAAAATGGAGTGGCCAAATGAAACGTTGTTGAAATTTATTGAAATCTATAGCAGCAAACAGGTTCTTTGGGATGCAAAAAACAAGAACCATTTTAATAAATTAATGAAAAATGATGCTCGGGAGGAGATCGCAACTGAAGTCGGCTTCTCAGCTGATGAATGTCAGAAAAAGATGTCAAGCTTGTTATCATCATTCCGGCGGGAAAGAGCAAAAATTTGTAAAAGCCGTGGAACAGGAAAAGCTATGTATTTTTGCGATTTGCACGAGAACGAAGTGGACTGTAATCTAATTTTAATTCTATGCGAGAGACACTGAGACTGGAACCCAAACCCGCGACAATAATCCACCACTCACCTCTTCTCTTGGGTCCTTTGCCTTCAGTATTAGGGAACTTTCGGCTCCTCCTTGTCGATCCCCACTCCTCCGGTATCCAAGACGACAACTTTCGACAGACTTCTCCAACAACTCTCAATCCACGACGACAACCTTCGACAGACTTCTTCAACAACTCTCCGTCCACGACGACAACCTTCGACAGACTTCTCCAACAACTCTCCGTCCATTTCCTCAGTGAAAAACCACCTAATGACAACAACTTTATTAACTCATCTCTAACCTTTACCGCCTCCTCCGCTGCAGGACTCGACAACACGATGTCATCCATGAAAGTTGCTCTGCAAAGAGCTTGCGCTGCGGCCGGGTAAGATTCCCCTTCATCCTCGACTAATTGTTCCAACGTTCTTATTGCCAAGTATGGGGCCGATGCCACTCCATAGGTTACTGTTGTAAGACTATACTCGACGAGCGGCTGTTCCGAACTTGCACGCCAAAACACTCTCTGGAAATCATAATGCCTCTTACTAATACAGATATTCCGGTACAATTGGCGAATGTCCGCGATAAGAACTACCTTGTGCATTCTAAATAACAACAAAATATCAACGATGTTCAATTGCAGCTTTGGGCCGCTATGTAAGATCTGATTCAACGAAGGGCCGATTTCAGTCTTCATGGAGGCGTCAAAGACCACTCGAAACCTTTCAAATTTATCACCGTCGCGATAAATGCAATGATGCGGAATATAAAAGGGCGTGGAGACTATCGGTGGCTCCACGGCCTTAATCATATGGCCTTGCGCCTCGTAATCCGCCATAAAGGCATTATAGCATTGCCTAAGTTTCTGCTGTTTATCAAGACGCCGTTCAAGTTGGTGAAACCGGCGAAATGCACTGTTTCGACTGTTTCCTAACAGCGCCTCATCACTTCGAAAAGGAAGCTCAACTACGTAACGACCAGTTTCCAATCTAGATACGGTTGACTGAAAGTAAGATTCACATTGTTTATCATCCTCACTTAGGTAATGAGTGACCGGAGGTTCCTCCACCTCCCAAAATTTCCGAATAATGTAATCCAATTGAGATTCCATCGTCAAGCAAAACGAATCAATGCGGTTGGCCTCTTGAGGCACCTTTCCCACTACACAATAGCCCCAAACTGTCTATATTGCACATGGAGCGCCCTTTGGACCTATTACTGCCTTACCAATCATTACTGTGCCCAACCATTCGGCACCCAGCAAAATATCAATAGCCTCAGGACGATAATACGATGGATCCGCCAGCGTAAGATTACGTATGTGCAGCCACTGCTGCCTTGCTACCTCCATCGTAAGGCAACGCGCAATATTTTCTATAACTAAGACTTCAAGCTCTAATGCCCCCATCTTCGGAGTCGGTTCTAATACAAAAATTAATTTCCCTTGGGCGACGCCCACCGATGTTTGAGCTAAACCGAAAATGGACGTGATCATCCTTTGAATAGGCAAACCCAAGCGCAGAGCGCACGCCTTCGTAATTAATGTTCCTAGACTTGCGCTGTCAATCAAAATTTTTACACTCTGATAATTTCCATGTCGGTCCCGCACCCGACCTTGTGCGGTGGATAACAAAACAACGTAATTTGTAACTTCCACCTGGGTCTTTGATGAATCAACAACTGCTTCCACAGGAGTGGCCGACGTTATAGACGCACCTTCAATTTTTCCTTGAGCAACGGAGGTGCTTTCTGTATTCGCTCCCTTTTCCACGCTCTTGACTACCCTTTCACTACCCGAGGCTTGATTCCGTGGAGTGAAATGCAGCAATGAATGATGACTAAACGAACAGTACCGACAGGTGTTTCGACTGCGACAAGTTTTAATCAAATGCCCAGACTGCAAACAACTTAGGCAAAGGCGGTATTCCTTCGCCACACGAAATCTATCATCTACAGATAAACCCTTAAATTTTCCGCACAAGTATAGTGGATGCTTAGCTCCGCATAACACGCATTTCAAAGACGCGGGAGAAGGACATGCATCCGTGCTTGCCACCTGAGTACTAGTCCGGGCCCCATACAATTTATATTTTTTCCCCATTTGTATTCCCGATGATCTAATACCGGGCGAACTTCCTTTCGAAGGCCCACCTTTGGCTGCTTCCAGCACCCGAGCCTCCTTTTCCAAGAAGGAAATAAAACATTTCACCGTCGACAACACTTCCTCCGAAACATTTTTCTCCCACCTCTCTCTCAGATCTGCGCTGAGCTTCTTTCGTAAAATAAACAAAAGAAGTACGGCCCAATCTTCGACGCGATGCCCTAACACCGTTAGAGCGCCCGTATATTCCGTCAACAAGGTAACGAAAGTTCGCAATTGTTCGGGTGCTCGCTCCACTGATTTCAAACCCAGTAGCCCTTCCAAATAGGCGTTCGTTAACAATGACGTTTCACTGAAGCGTGACATCAACAACTCCCACGCCACCGAATAATTCGCACTAGTAAGGGGCAAAGATGACACCAACGACAATGCTTCTCCTTTTAGACATGACCGCAAATACATAAATTTCTGTATATCAGACAATTCGGTACCATGACGAATCGTAGCCTCAAACACGTCATGAAAACCTTGCCATGCCTTAAGGTCTCCATTAAATTCAGTTAAGTTCAATCTGGGTAGCGCAATGCCCGATATCCCTGGCCTGGTCATAATGTTAGGAGAAACTGACGGATCTTTATTTGACCCCGATCCCTCCAAAAGAAGCATAATTGCCCATACCGCCTTAATGTTATAGTAACTAGATTCAAACTGGACAATCTTAGACTGAAAAACTTCGGCTTGGTCATCATTTTGTTTCTTATAATTCAACACGATTTTCGCCAGAATTTCATGATAGCGATCAAACATTTGATCCAATCCTTCCGGCATTACCCGCAATAACGCCGCATCTTTCTTGTTAGCCGGATCCCTTTTGACCCGACTAGCCACCTCCTCGATACGAATAATTTTCTGCGAAATTAACTCCTCCTTTACTAATAATTCTTCGATCGTAGGCATGCTTACCAAACGAAAAATGCAACAAATGCCACTTTACTATACAAAGTAACAAATTCTCAGCGAAAAGATATGGAGGAAAGCCGACAAACTTTAACGAAGACGAAATTCATTTAACGACAAATTTTCATAAAACCCATAGGCCATCCGGCCCGAAGGACCAAATTGTTTGCGATTTGCACGAGAACGAAGTGGACTAATCTAATTTTAATTCTATGCGAGAGAGGCTGAGACTGGAACCCAAACCCGCGACAATAATCCACCACTCACCTCTTCTCTTGGGTCCTTTGCCTTCAGTATTAGGGAACTTTCGGCTCCTCCTTGTCGATCCCCACTCCTCCGGTATCCAACGACGACAACCTTCGACCCACTTCCACCGAGACACAGTGCCTTCATAAAACCCCGACAGCGACCAACCCGTGAGCCGTGAACTCATGCCCCAGGTGGGTCCTATCGCGCATATATTACGACAGTCCAAGGAAATAGTATACCGCGCGTATTCAATTCTTTAAATGGCGCGAACAGATACATAATTTATTTATTTAACGAAACCAATTTTCCTTCTTTTCTTCTTGGAAGCGTATTTATGCACAAAAATATACGCTGCAGCAGCTACTTGAAGAGAAGTCATGTCTACTCGGAGACCGAAAGGATACTGGCGGAAAACAGGCGAACAACGATTTGCAACACCGTGCCGAGCGCCCTCTTGTTGCAAGGTTTGATTCGCTGCTTGGTTCGCTGCTCGATCCGCTGCGCGTTTCGCTGTTCTGTTGCCGGGAAATGCGCATATGTGTACATACCTTAACAGTAATAAAATGTTGGAAAAACCACATCCAGCCATCTATAATCGGTAGTTTTCTCGGAAGCCGCTTTCGGAAATACTATTTTATCATTCGGAGTAGAGCTGCCCCTGAACATTCATTTTAAGTCAAATTTTCACATTCATTCGCAACCTGCAAACACTAAACATATCAATGGAAAACCAAATGGAAAATTTTTGCCAGGAAAATTTGGCGCCCCTAAAAATTCGGCGCCCCAAGCGGTCGCTTGGTCTGCTTGTATTGTTGAGCCGGCCCTGATCGTAAGCCAGGCAGAGAAAAATATTTACAAAATATAGGTGAATTCCAGATTTGGGTTGCCACCTCTCCGGTTTTGACCAGGAGTCTCCAGGTTTTGGGACTAGTCTCCGGGTTAAGGGTAAAATTCCCCCGGTCAACAGCATACATGGACCATAATGACCACATGTCACATATTTTACGGGATGCCCTGTTTTTCGGCCAATTTTTCTTCAAATATCCTGCATCCTACGGTAAATCAATACAGGACGCACTTTGTCCCGTATTTTTTTATGAAAATAGATATATTGATTGAGCCAGAACGAACCCAGACCGCACGTATCGAAAATATCGGAGATTAGTTACGAATTGTAATATTTTCCTCTCGAGCGTCCCGTTTCGTAATATTTTCCATTTATGTGATGTGATGTAATGCATGAAGAGTTTACAGAAATGGACCCACTTATACGAAAAGTTACAAACGAGATTTCATCTCTCCTAGATAAACGGAATGTTATATTAAAATCTTGCGAAAAAATAATTTTGTAAGCTGATGCAAATTATTAAGTCAGTACAGGTTCTAAAGTTCTTGTGGAAAGTATATTTTCTTTGTGTCGTAATAAATGGAATGACAATAGGAACAGATTTGACATAATTGCAGCAAAAGCAGAGCTGCAGGTGAAAAGCAACTATCTTTCTTGTAAAGACTTTTATAATTATGTTCTTACTAATGAAGATCTTCTGAAGCACAAAAAATCTGTGACAAAAACTATTTGTGAATATGTTCTTAGTATTGTGTGCAATTTAGTTTTATTATTCAAGAATAAATGTTTTGTTCTTTTTATTTACTATGTGTTTTTATATTGTGTAGGTTTGTTTGTAAAACATAATTCTTTCTTATATACTTTCAAAGAATATTTTTTGTCTTAATTTCAAAGTTAAAAAAAGTCCCGTAAAACTTTTAATAGTCCCGTTTTTTAAGGATCTATCTCTTAAAATAGTCAACCGTATGTGGTCACCATAGACACTCCACAGTTAAAGTCAGCAAGACTACCTACGATGTTTTGAAGATATGCTTCAGAAGGCCTTACAATTGATGGTGCTTATTACAGACCATATCTATCTCAAACCCATGCTATAACGTCACATGTACGCATAAAGAAGTCAGAATGCTCTCTATGAAGCAAACAGTCTCGAGGGCCTCGAAATAACATTTTCTCTTCGGTCAGCACATTTAGTTTTAGTTTACAAACACACGAGCCTTTACAATCATACAGTTAGAAGAAACACGTCTAATTTGTGAAGCACGCATGGAAAAAATCTTATCGCGTCAGCAGCTAAAACTGTGGGTGACTCGCATTTAGGTGTAAGATATTTTCTACCACCATAACTACGGCAACGACTAATTCTGAATCCCAGCAAATGGCTCGTAGCTCTGATTACTACATTTATTCAGTGGTATTGGATTGGTGGCGCTGTTATAAGTAGGTACCACTGCAATCTTTTGTTGGTGTTCGAGAGAGCTGCCAAGTTGCATGAGAGGGACAAAATATGGCTCATCACATTCACATTTCTATGAAAACTATTTATCTCCTGTGTATCAAATATTTAAAAACAGTAAACATACTCCAATTTCTTCACATATGAGAATATCCGGGTAATATTAGGAAATCTCCGGATCAGATTATGAAATCTCCGGGTCAGATTATGAAATCTCCGGATCAGTAACGAATTTTAGGTGGCAACCCAGGTTACCACCTCTTCATGTCTGACCCAAAGTCTGGGGTTATTGCTCATTCTTCGGGTTACACTCTTGTTTTACTTATATATTTCCTAGACTGGATCTCACTTGTAAACAGTGTTGTACCGACGGGCCAGGGGGTTTGCAATTGAGTTATCTCCTGCCATCTAGCCTTACTCGTACCAATTTCCCATTCAAATATGTTGTATCATGCTTGAGTTTCCCAGAGCCAACCTAATGGGTTAGCAAAACAGGGAATTGCTTAAAGATGCCAACACGCTAAGTTGAGTACAGAAGACCCCGTAAACCCCTCCCCCTGGAATTTGGCGGCAAGAAACAAAGGTCATATGGGCCAGACTGGGAATAATAGCCCCCCTTTAATGGCGCCAAAAAGATGCCTTGCCCCCAGGCGCCAAAGACTCTAGCTACGCCACTGGAACGGGATTCCATTGATGGAATCCCCAAATGGGTGGTGGTGAATGTCACGGCATAACTACACATCCCTCGGATTTTAAATCATCGTCGTTGTGCGTGCTCTATGGAACACTTTCGCAATAAAAAGAAATATTAAGGCAAATGGGCAGTGGCGGATTACCGCTCATTGTCAGCCGCATGAGGCGCTCGCCTAAGGGCTCGACACTCATGGGGGCCTCCAAATAGTCAAGACTTGAGTATTCAATATTATATTTAGTAAAATATTTCACAATCGGTATAATATACTACTTACATACACATCTCGCATTTTTACTTATGTTTGGTACAATGTAACATCCCTTGCATCATTCGAAAACACATCTCACAGTTATAATTAATTTTTTTTTGTTTTTCAATATGTGCAAGTTTATATGATAAATATTAAAATTTCTATTTATGCATTTCTGTAATTCAATTTATTTAACCTGCTGCATACATTTTTCCCATTCGTAAGTTGTAAACATTTTTGTAGATTGAGTACCCCCCGGTCAGTTTGGTGCCTCGCAAAGTTTTTGCACCTGGGGCCTTCAAATACCTTAATCTGCCACTGCAAATGTCTATGGTTAAATCTTAAAGAGTGCTTTAACCTGTAAAGTTAATGAAATGACCGATCGAAAACTAACGTTACATGGTAAGCAAAAAAAATGAAAGATGAATCCAAATTTTTTACCACCAAACCTTTTTGCTACATTAAAACTAATATCATCGATGAAATTTCGTAAAAATATATTTTCAGCGATTAAAAATATGACCACTGTCATAAATGCAATGAACGATTTCAGAATAAGATTTATAAATAGATAGCTCTCTCGCTATATCTCATTCTTCTAGAATTACGCTACATTTAACAAACCGAGAGTTAAAATTTTTTTGGTTGGAAACACTGAACCCTCTTAAAAATAAAAGCGATTGGATTACTCTTTGTACTAAAAATATGACTATATACATTAAATATTCCTGCGGGTATAATCATATACAGTAGAACACGGTAATAACGGCCGCGGTTAATACGACAACTCGGATATAACAACATATTCTTCAGGTCCCATCCCAGTTTCTACAATATTGCAATATATTCACCTCGGTTATAACGTATTAACGCACTCAGTTATAGAGACAATGGAAGTTAGTAAGTAACAATATTTGTGTCAGCACAGGCTCGGCGCAACACGTGCGTGTGAGGAGAAGAGAACTAATATCATATAAATGTCGTTAAATGATTGTTTTGTTATTAATTTTTGCAGATCACCAATACATTGAAGGACCAAAGGCAGCCTCTTGATCGCCCAGGTGGGGAGGGATCCAACAGCGGAAACTCTTTACTCAGTGTGGTTCGCACGAGCCGTTTTCTAAAACTAAGTCACTAGCAGGGCCGCTCAAAAGCGTGATCAACACGCAGGCGGCAAATTGGAAGGGCGGCAAAAATGGTAAGAATTGAAAATGGCAAAATTTTAAAACCGGCACTAGCCTCTGTAAATAGATTTTATATAAATAGGAGCACTAAATACTTTGCTTTTCATGTTGTGTATGATTGTGTCGATTGTTTTGTATATACTTTGTGCGGAATTTGTATTAAATGATTGTGGCGCCAAGTCGTAGACAATGTACTCGTATGTATGTGCACGAGGAGGAGTCAATCGAGACTGGGAGAGACGCGCAGACACGGCGTACGAGAAGGCCCAATATTATCGTTTAGCAAAGCGTTTCTATAACTAATTTTTTATTAATCTAATAATAATAAAGTTGTATGATTAGCGCAAATAATAAGAATAATAACGGTGTTATTAACTCATTAAATAGAAGAAGTCAGTTAAAATACTCAAATATCTTACAATTAGAGAAACATTTAATAAATATTAATTTTTAAAAATAATTAAAACAAAAAAGTATTGCATTAATTAGCCAGGTAAGATGTTTCAGAGGAAAAAATGAAGTGGAGCAGAATATAAAAGAATATAAGGTGGACTTTTATTTTACACTTTTTGATACAGCAATAAATTCAATACAAAGTAGATTCGCCATGTTAGCAAATATAGATGCATGTTTCAACCTCTTACTAATTTTTTCTGATTTAAATGATGAAGACCTTAAAATGTATTGCAGTAATTTACATACAAAATTGACAGATCCTTCTATACATATGTGGAAGTGATATAAACGAAAAAACTTTTTGAAGAGCTGAAATCATTAAAAGCATTAAATATTAGCAGTGGCGACCCAAAAGTTTTATAAAATATGGAACAATAATATAATAAATGCAGTTCCAAATATTGCAGTAGCGTTCAGAATTGTTTTGACTCTTCCAGTTTGTTTCAAGTGGAGAAAGATCTTTTTCTAGTTTAAAGATCATTAAAAATTATTTAAGATCTACAATGCCTCGAGAAAGACTAAGTGACTTTGCAATAATTGCTGTAGAAAATGATAAATCACAGAGCATCAATATGGACGATTTAATCAAAGTATTTGCTATATTTAAAGCACGAAAATTTAATGTAAAATTAAAAGTTGTGAACTGAATAGTACATAAGTATTTTTTAATGTTGTTTTATAAATATTTTTGTACTTTAGTTCTTTTACTTTTCTATTTAAATTCTTAATAACATTGTATATGTGCACCTGTATAAAATTATTGAAATTGAAATAAAAAAATATTAAGCTAAAATTGTTCATTCTTTCCTACTTTAAAAGGCGCATTTTAAAATAAACATGCAGGCGCACATACCCCTAGGAACAGTCCTGGTCAGTAGACATCAATTTTAATGAAACAACACTAACAGAATGGTTGGCCAAGATGAACATAGAAAGTTTAAAAAGTTATGAAGATATCAATTCATATGCAGAAATCGACCATGATATTATAACAACAGAAGCTCAAACGGACCTAGACATCATGAGGGAGGTCACGGAAGGGCAGCATGGGAAGTATAGCGGAGAGAAAAAGATGAAGAAATGGAAGAGGATCAAGACGAACCAGTTCCAGCGATTAATGAAGCTATGCAAACAATAAAAGCTATAATGTACTTTGTATTTAGGTTTGCCAACAGGCTCATTTTGACCTGGAGACTCCGGGTGAAGCAATGTTTCTCCAGGCTCAGGGTTTTACAACAATTTCTGCGGGCCAGTGTCAATATTGGAACTATAAATTTTGTAATGATTCTCCTTCCACAAACACACCAGCAGTCACCGAGCATTTGCTTAGAAAATGTTGATTTTAATGAAGAAACGCACTTTTTACGTTTTTTTTTAATGGACAAAAAATGGTATCTTGGACAAAATATAACATTTCTTTGGGACCTAAAGGCACCCTAATCGTAATATTTTTATTATCAATCGCATTTCCTCGAATTTCGAGTAAATAATGCCTTTTTTACAGTTTGAAATAAATACAACTTAATACAAATTTTAGATCCTGAAAAAAAATCTCCAAGATAATTACTTGAATACATTTTGGTCTTACAAAGAGGTGAGAATAACACATTTACGTACACCATTTATGCATAGAGAAATAAATAATGTTTCAATTTATAAATGAAATTGTTATTGATATAATTTACAATACTTTTTAATTAGCAACTCGTGAACAACAGAAAACCTGTAAAAAGTGAGAAACAAGTTAGGAAAGTGTACAACGTATCACAAATGGGTACGTTTCGTGCAGTGGAGTATTAGAAAGAAATTATATACCTGTACGTGAGGGAAATAGCGTTTTAAAGTTCTTTTCTTCATCATAAATAATCCATTTTCTTCCTATTTAATAATATTACATGCACACGTAAGGAAATTAAACATTTGTTTGTGAGATTGTTTATTTTAGCGACGATGAAGAAGTAACCATGCAAGAAATTTTTTAAATTCAACTCGAATTAAGACATTTTTGTTTGATTTTATCGATAACGGCTACTCCTACGATAAAAATGTATAGGAAAGTTGCTATCAAATGGCATTTCTGGCACAGTTTTGTGAGGGAAATAGCGTTTTAAAGTTCTTTTCTTCATCATAAATAATCCATTTTCTTCCTATTTAATAATATTACATGCACACGTAAGGAAATTAAACATTTGTTTGTGAGATTGTTTATGTTAGCGACGATGAAGAAGTAACCATGCAAGAAATTTTTTAAATTCAACTCGAATTAAGACATTTTTGTTTGATTTTATCGATAACGGCTACTCCTACGATAAAAATGTATAGGAAAGTTGCTATCAAATGGCATTTCTGGCACAGTTTTGCGCACAGCGGCCAACTTGGAAAACAAATGACGAACGAATTTCTCTCTCTCGCACCCCACCCAACTCCCTCCCAACCCTATTTTTTATGACAAGTTGGGACTTGTTTCGAAAGGATGGGTACGAGTGAAAATGAAAAACAATCGATCTAGTTTGAACAGGTTTTATTTAATCTAAATTTACACACATGATTCTAGCATTTTTAATTTCAATACATCACCAGTTTTCAATGAAAGTTCAATGTCTGGAAACGTATTGTCTTTGATGGCAGATGGTTTACACTCGTTAACACTTAACAAGCACATTAGAGCACCATCGGAAAAATGTTTGAGGAAACCATACACAGGTTCTTCTTCTTTATAGCCAACACATTCAGAGTTTTTCCCAACACCTTGCACGAGATAACCTCTGAATTCTGCAATTAATTTCGCTACGAATCCTTGTAGCACACAACCTCTAAATTTTGCGTCGGCCTCTTCCAAAACTTCTATTGCGAGAGACGCGAAAAGCTTGGGTAAATGGAGGATGCAGCTTCCAACAGATAACATTAGTGATATCTCTCTAGGATCTCCAGTGCTTGGTTTCAAGTCCTTAATCTTGAAATATTTATTTCCACCCAATGAGTCAGCCATTAGATCTCTTTGCCTAATCTTGTTTCTTCCTAGGAACTCAAAGGCTGTTAGTTTTTTATTCTCCATCTGCAAGCACTCTCTCAAGCTCTCTCAAAGGAATAATGACACCGTTTCTCGAGATTTTTACTCTAGGGGTCTTATCTCTGACCGCAGTTGCAAACGGAAGTCTCCAAGGATGGGGAACTGTGAGACGAGTGAAATGAAAGAACGTGTACTTTTTTAAGGAAAAAATCATGATGAGATTTTAAAAGAGATCAACTGTTGGTTTAACGATTCCCAAAATGAAAGTGAAAGTCTTGATGAATTCACCTTTTTCACATTTTACTTCCACATAATTCATTCTAGATTTTTCATGAGTCGAAAAGCAAACTGGTTTATTTTCTTTTAGTCTATCAAACACTAAAAGTCATATAAAGTAAATTGAATAAGGACATCGAAATACCCAAGATTGATATTTATCACAATTAACGTCACAGACAGCTACTTCTTTAATTATATATTTTTACTTTCTCGTACGAAGTATCGAGAAAGTATTGTTTTCGCGAAAAATTCGACCTCAAGAATTTTACGGAAATACGCGTTTTAGGTGTTGCTGAATCCGAAAAAGTGGTTTTCGCAATGCCGTCTGTCTGTCTGTCTGACTGTTACTGGCGCTGGAGCCTAGACGGTCGAACGAAAATGAATGAAATCTCGTACTTAGGCATTTTATCATACTGAGCAGCGTATACATAGAAATGGTTGACATTGATCAATAATTAAGAGTAGTTTATTCTACGCATTTTTAACAACAATCCAATTTTCTCGAAAACGGCTCTAACGATTTTGATCAAATTTCGCACAGTCACTTGAGTTTACGTCTTCAATAATACTGTATAGTTCATATTTCTCAAAAAATGAATATAAGGCTAGTTTATTCTAGGCAACTTTAACAATAATTCGAATTTCTTAAAAACGGCTCTAACGATTTTGATCAAATTTCGTACAGTTACTTAAGTTGACATCCTCAATAATAATGTATAGTCCATATTTCTCAAAAATAAATATAAGGCTAGTTGATTCTAGGCCACTTTAACAACAATTCGATTTTCTCAAAAACGGCTCTAACGATTTTGATCAGATTTCGTACAGTTACTTGAGTATACATTTACAATAATACTACGTATTTCATTTTTCCCAACGAATGAATATAAGGCTAGTTTATTCTTGGGCAACTTGAACAAAAATTGGATTTTCTAAAAACAGACTCATACGATTTTCATTTTCTAAAGATAACTAAATGACGCATTAGTACCCATATATGAGAAAGTTTGTACAATGTATGTTGTACCGATTTTTTAAATGAGGCATGGTTTGCGAGAGTGTTAGCTCCATCGCCAGTGACTATAATTTCCATACTGAGACACACACACAGAAGTTTAGAAGGTATTTTTTAACCCACTGCCAGTGACTTCTCAATGTGAAACTTATGGAGGGGAGGGGAAGGTAAAAAAGTGGAAGGGGGCGCTGGAAAGAACAAAATCACTCAACACTCATACAGTTAAGGAACAATGTAAGGGTATTTCTAAACTTAATCGATCAAAATCAATTATATTTTCACAAGGTTTATCTTCTATTTTAACGTTATTAATGCCAATTGCATAAGCTGCCTGTATGAATTGGGAAAATAATTTATTAATTACATTAAGTTGATCATTAAAACGATTGAAAAAATAAGTTAAAATTTCCAAATATGTGATGAAAGTATCCCATTCAGAATTGTTTAAGCTAATAGAGTAACTATCGTTTTTTATTAGAATATCTTTTCCCAAAGTATTTCTTAAATTCTAAGAAGGATACAATGTAACTAGGTTTTTGACCAAATTGTAGGTAATCAGCTATTGAAAGTGTACGATTAATTAATGCCTTCCATTGAGAGTAATCTAAATCAAAAACACTTCCATCAGATTGACGAAATTGCACACACACATCACAAACATTATCTATGCGTTTTATCCCAACACCAACAGTTTTCTTTCCTAATTTATTCAACCAGTACTTAGACCCAAGCAATAGATTATTAACTTTGACTTTTTTTCTTTTTCACTGCTTCTTAGTCTTTTGCTTTCCTTCTCACTCTCTGGTGGCTCCTGGGATGGGACAGTCTTCTCCTCTTGGACCGCCTCCTCCTGAGCTGGCTCCTCTGATGAAAGTGCCAGATCCTTTCCCCCTCCCCTCTTTCTTTTTCAAGGAGGAGGTCTGCTCAGACACTTCACTCACAGGTTTCTGCATAACAACTGATGAGCACGTATTTATGGAGGGATATATGCACTTCGATGTATTGAATCAAACATGGAACAACATCTTTGTGAGTTGGGATGACAGCACCGCTTCCGGTTGATGTCTCCAAACTGTTGATGGAAAAGTTGTGCGACTCTACAGTCGTTAAAGGATGGTCGGGTAAATTTGGAAAGGAACTGGGATAAGGAAGCCCCAACAGATTTGTAGAGAGTGTAAAGGCAGCAAAATTCTCCACAGAGATCTGAGTGATTGTTTTGAAGGCGAGTGGGGTTGAAAGTGAAGGTGAATGGGTGAAGGAACTCTAAGATACCTCGGACGAAAGGAGGATACCCATAAGAATCGAAATATTCTGCACGACGAAGGGTTTTGACATGAACTGCTACCCAGTGGCTCCCCGGTTTGTTGGTAGGGTCAAAATTTATTATATGCATTCCAGATCTTGGTTTTTTCAACGGTAATTTATCTGAAGGAAAAACTCCACGAAAATGTTTCCACGTTCGAAAATCAGCTGTTAAAACATCTGAAATCTCCAAAGTATTCATCTTTTATGCGAAATTTATGGCAATGTTTCTGTCTTGATCGATTTGCAATACCGAATTATATACCGCGCAGATTATACAGGTAACTCTTTTTGATGATGGTTCATTAAATTTAGCATCAATTCTTATGTTTCCTTTCTTAATGATACTGTTGTGAAATTCATTACCGGAACCATCAGATGATAGATCAAAGGTTAACATGAAATAACCATGACCGAACATATCATAAGTAATTTGATTACCCCTATCATTGTGGTGAATACCTAAACCAGCATACAGTGAACGGTACGCACTAACCCAAAAAGAGTTCTCAGGTTTAAAGTTCACTGACAAAGCTTGTGAAGGAATCTGAACACCATTCACAAAAATATCCATATAAAAATGTTGGAATTTGAAAGGATTTTTAGTTCTCTTTCCAACGTATACATCGTCATCAACAGTGATCATAGTAATCGAATTTGGGATGGTTGAAAATACATCCAAAGTTATGTTATTGCTGTTTGCAGGTACTCTTTGTGTTTTGATTTCAACTCTTTTATAGGGATACAAAGCTGGTAAACCTTTAGATAGTGTCATGTTATGAGCTAATAAAATCGATGGATTTATTTCTATATGATTCACAAACGACGTTGCATCTCATATTTTTAAAATTGAATTTGCATTATCTCTCTCTTTTATGGGAATGCTAGGCTTCGCTTAACTTAATCTAATATCTATATTAACACCGTTTATCAAGTATCTTTCAATGTTGAATACATCAGAATGCAGTCTACCTTCCAGTTCTACCACCTTACTGTTAGCGAACCATATTTTTCTGATTTGAAAACCTGCATTATCAGCTGCTTGAGAATCAAGATCAGAACTGCTATCAAGCTCCCATCCTTCACACCTGAGATGTGTTTTTGCAGCATCTGTCCCGTAATTAACTAAGTTTTCTGTATAGTTACGGTAATGATAAGTATCATCTGAAGATGACACTTGTGTACCATTGAAATAAACTACACATTGATCGAAAATGGAATGTAATATATTGTTAGATACTCCAGGCTGTTCCGCATCTTAAGTTTTATATTCTTCTCCATTTGCTTCTCAAATTTTCTCCTTAAGATACAAAATGCAACTAGATAAATCTTTATAAGAACCCCCAGAATCTTTCATGGAAAAATCAAAAACGGATGTGTTAATCAAATGAGGAAAGAGGTTTGTAAGCGACCTTACGAATTTCATAGACGCTGAATTGTATGGGTTGTTTCTGAAATAAATCTAAAGAACTGAGCATAACCTCACCCATTATGAAAATATATCAGTACATTTAATCTGAGGTTATTTCCTACCTCTAAGCTTTCTCTTTATCGAATGAATTTTTGAGCTTGTACTCAAGAGGCGTAGCGAGTGGTGTGCAGAGGGGAGCAGGTGCCCCCGGTCGCAGGGCTTAAGGGGCGCAAAACTCACGGACCGAATTTTATCGGTGAAAGCAGATCCGCCAGTAGGTCGAGGAGTAACGTAATATCCTATCGGATTAAAACAAAAGAGTCATCAATAATGTTTCTGGGAACTGGCCCGAGATGCAATGAATCGGATATAGTGGTACCATAGCTCGTTTACGTTTAGATGGCCTCTGAGACTTAAGAAATGGCAATCGTAAGCCAGGCAGAGAAAAATATTTACAAAATATAGGTGAAGTCCCGCTTTGGGTTGCCACCTCTCCGGTTTTGACCAGGAGTCTCCGGGTTAAGGGTAAAATTCCCCTGGTCAACAGCATACATGGACCAGAGTGACCACATGTCTCGTATTTTACGGGATGCCCCGTTTTTCGGCCAATTTTTCTTCAAATATCCCACATCCTGTGGTAAATCAATACGGGACACACTTTGTCCCGTATTTTTTTATGAAAATAGATATATTGATTGAGCCAGAACGAACCCAGACCGCACGTATCGAAAATATCGGAGATTAGTTCCGAATTGTAATATTTTCCTCTCGAGCGTCCCGTTTCGTAATATTTTCCATTTATGTGATGTGATGTAATGCATGAAGAGTTTACAGAAATGGACCCACTTATACGAAAAGTTACAAACGAGATTTCATCTCTCCTAGATAAACGGAATGTTATATTAAAATCTTGCGAAAAAATAATTTTGTAAGCTGATGCAAATTATTAAGTCAGTACCAGGTTCTAAAGTTCTTGTGGAAAGAATATTTTTTTTGTGTCGTAATAAATGGAATGACAATAGGAACAGATTTTACATAAATGCAGCAAAAGCAGAGCTGCAGGTTCTAAAGTTCTTGTGGAAAGAATATTTTTTTTGTGTCGTAATAAATGGAATGACAATAGGAACAGATTTTACATAAATGCAGCAAAAGCAGAGCTGCAGGTGAAAAGCAACTATCTTTCTTGTAAAGACTTTTATAATTATGTTCTTACTAATGAAGATCTTCTGAAGCGCAAAAAATCTTACGAGAAATATTGTTTATTTCTTACTGTCACGAAAACTATTCTTTGTGAATATGTTCTTAGTATTGTGTGAAATTTAGTTTTATTATTCAAGAATAAATGTTTTGCTCTTTTTATTTACTATGCGTTTATATTGTGTAGGTTTGTTTGTAAAAAATAATTCTTTCTTATATGCCATCAAAGAATATTTTTTATCTTAATTTCAAAGTTAAAAAAAGTCCTGTAAAATTTTTAATAGTCCGGTTTTTTAAGGATCTTAAAATAGTCAACTGTATGTGGTCACCATAGACACTCCACAATTAAAGTCAGCAAGATTAGCTACGATGTTTTGAAGATACGCTACAGAAGGCCTTACAATTGATGGTGCTTATTACAGACCATATCTATCACTTGGGTTTTGTCCGAAGTCGAATCTCAAACCCATGCTATAATGTCACATGTATGCATAAATAAGTCAGAATGCTCTCTATGAAGCAAACAGTCTCGAGGGCCTCGAAATCACATTTTCTCTTCGGTCAGCACATTTATTTTAGTTTACAAACACACGAGCCTTTAGAATCATACTGTTAGAAGAAACACGTCTAATTTGTGAAGCATGCATGGAAAAAATCTTATCGCGTCAGCAGCTAAAACTGTGGGTGACTCGCATTTAGGTGTAAGATATTTGCTACCACCATAACTACGGCAACGACTAATTCTGAATCCCAGCGAATGGCTCGTAGCTCTAATTACTACATTTATTCAGTGGTATTGGATTAGTTGCGCTGTTATAAAGTAGGTACCACTGCAATCTTTTGTTGGTGTTCGAGAGAGCCGCCAAGTTGCATGAGAGGGACAAATATGGCTCATCACATTCACATTTCTATGAAAACTATTTATCTCCTGTGTATCAAACATTTAAAAACAGTAAACATACTCCAATTTCTTCACATATGAGAAATCTCCGGATCAGATTATGAAATCTCCGGGTCAGATTATGAAATCTCCGGATCAGTAACGAAGTTTAGGTGGCAACCCAGGTTACCACCTCTTCATGTCTGACCCAAAGTCTGGGGTTATTGCTCATTCTTCTGGTTACACTCTTGTTTTACTTATATATTTCCTAGACTGGATCTCACTTGTAAACAGTGTTGTACCGACGGGCCAGGGGGTTTGCAATTGAGTTATCTCCTGCCATCTAGCCTTACTCGTACCAATTTCCCATTCAGATATGTTGTATCATGCTTGAGTTTCCCAGAGACATCCTAATGGGTTAGCAAAACAGGGAATTGTTTAAAGACGCCAACACGGTAAATTGAGTTCAGAAGATCCCGTAAACCCCTCCCCCTGGAACTTGGCGGCAAGAAAAAGGGTCATATGGGCCAGACTGGGAATAATAGCCCCCCTTTAGGGGCGCCAAAAAGATGCCTTCCCCCCGGGCACCAAAGACTCTAGCTACACCACTGCTTTTACTCACTCTTTTTATTCTTCTTTTACCAATTCCTCCTCCCATCATATTACTAATTTTATCTACTGCTTTTCTTTTCAGATTCCATTTTGCTTCCCCAAATCGATCGCGTATTGAATCACGTGCGTCGGTACCACTGGCAATGTCGGATAGAGTACTCACATCCACGCTTAACGCTTCTTTTCCAACAGCTTTCAATCCACTTTGAAAAAGAGGTTTTACAAATCTCCAAAGCCCACTAAATAAATTTCCTAAACCCCTCCCTCTCTGCACTCTATAACTAGCATGATAAACTAGTCCAATTTCTCCACCGTATTTATTAATGTAATAATTCGTATATCGATGCATGTCCAACGAAATCTTTAATAATACTGATATATTTAATCTAATTCAATACTTTTTTAAAGTGAAGAACTAAACGTGAAAGAAATTCACTATTGGGGAATGGTATAAGTTCTCCATATTGATCAATTAGTTTTATTTCAACAGTTTCAATTCTTTTTTTTCGATTGGTAAATAGAAATAGGATTAAATATTTGTTGTTTATTATCAATAATTCAAAGACATCTTCCTTGAATGTCACGTATGATCTGAGGTTGAATTATATCGGTGTAAATAAACATGACAGAAGAGTTAGCATTTTTTTGCCCCTTTTCAACTTCTTCATTCGCAACCGTTTTTTCCACTCTCTCCTCATTCTCAACTTTTTTCCACTTTCTCCTCATTCTCAACTGGTTTTTTGGCTTTCTCCTTATCATTGTCAACTGTTTTTCCCCTCCCCTCTTCAACTTTTTTTTCCACTTTCATTTTTAATAATGTTTCGTCAATCAATGTATTGATGGATTTTTCAATATCTTCAATCATTCCCTCTAAGTTATACACATTAGCATTTAATAGAAAATCAGTTATGTTATTGTAAAAACCAGCTGTAAAGGAATAACCATTAACCTTAAGCATCACATCTGTACTCACATCATTAATCGTATACGGAATTTCACTAACATTTTGTTTTTTGTAGTTGAACCAAATCAGACTATAATCTTTGTAGCATAATTTTTTTCATGCCATCGTGGTAACGTTTTAAAGCATCTTTCAAGGGAACATAAAACATTTTAAATTCCCCATTTTTAAGTACAGTAGAACCCCCAAATTCACGGGGGTTACGTTCCTGACAACACTGCGAATTTGGAATCTGCGAAAATAGAAGCAAAGGCTTTATGAGAAAACGAGGGTTAGGTTTGCGACTCTCCATTATTTTGACAACAATAAATGGTGAAAAGGTAGGCTAAAAGTGGTTTTGAACCAATACAGTCCTATATATTATGCACGTAAATGAAGCTGCATGCGTATGAAGCCTCACGTAATTATATCGGAGTATTTCTCGAGTAAAAATATGCGGTAAACAGCGTTTTGTTTCTACTGGCTGTGAGGTCCCTGGAAAAATATTTTCATTTACTTAAGTTTCCCGGGTTCGAATCCAGGCGACATTTTCCCATAAGTTTACACGGGATTTTCGATTTTTCAGATTGCAAGGTTTTTTTCCTTCATTCATTCAAATACATAAATATGGACCGATTTTTCTTCTTTTTTTGCTTTATTCGATGGCTAAAGCTCTATAATATCTTATTCTTGTGATGTTTACATGTTATACGGTGGAATTTTTCATAAATACGCATTCTTTTTCGAAATTTTGCAGATTTTTCATACTCATTCCGGGTGTTGCCAAGAAGACTCTCATTGTTGCCTCCGATTCATTTAAGGCCAATTAAACCTTCAAATAGACAACAGAAAAGCATTATTGTTATCTTCTCTTCATTGATAATCTAAATAAACACTTGCATTGACGTCGCCTTTATAGTAGGTCCTGTAAGAAATTAAAAGCAGTAGTTGATAGACACTTGAAGGAAAGCAACAGTTTGCGTTCGTCTATAAGGGTGCAACGATAATCATTGCAACTAAAGCCGGTGTCCCACAGTCAAATTTTTGAGCAAATAAAATTGGTAAAACATGTTTTGTCAAAAAGTACAATTGCATTTCACACGACGCAACGTTTCATCAAAATTTTGACAAAAATTCACGCTAGTTATGCATTCCGTCGCCAGGGTCACCAGGTTCTGCAAGCATAGCAGCTGCGATAACTTGTTCCAGGATGCAGAACTTCCACTTCCTTCAGGATTTCTGCTAATGAATCCCTCCTGGAATCCCTGATGTGGTAGAGTTTTGATTTTGTATTGTACAAATTAGCGTGTTCTGAAAAACTATCAATCAAAAGTGATTGAGCTTCTCTCGACCAGGTTTTCACCTTTTTTCGACATGTCCTAGCGAATGTGATGGATTACGGAAATAGCCATCTTGAATTCAGCTTCTCCCTAATTGGCTGATTGACCAAAAATATAGAAGCGTTTCTATTCATTTTGAGCAAAGTTATTTTGCTCAAATTTTTTGAAGCGTATTTGCTCAAATTTCATTTTTCTTCAAATTATCGATGTCACATGATACTTAAAAGTATTTGAACAAATTTTTTTCAAAAAGTTTGACCGTGGGACACTGGCTTAAGGTAAGGTAGAATTAACAATTTTTCCCCTTTTAATATACTGCGATATGATGACCCAAGCTTTTCGCATCTCTCGCAATAGAAGTTTTGGAAGAGACCGATGCAAAATTTAAGAGGTTGTGTGCTACAAGGATTCGTAGCCAAATTAATTGCAGAATTCAGAGGTCATCTCGTGCAAGGTGTTGGGAAAAACTTTGAATGTGTTGGCTATAAAGAAGAAGAACCTGTATATGGTTTCCTCAAACATTTTCCCAATGGTGCTCTAATGTGCTTGTTAAGTGTTAACGAGTGTAAACCATCTGTCATCAAAGACAATACATTTCCAGACATTGAACTTTCATTGAAAACTGGTGACGTACTGAAATTAAAAATGCTAGAATCATGTGTGTAAATTTAGATGAAATAAAATGTTCAAACTAGATCGATTTTTTTCATTTTCACTCATCCCCATCCTTTCGAAACAAGTCCCAACTTGTCGGAAAAAATGGGGTGGGGCGGGAGTGGGATGGGGTGCGAGAGAGCGATTCATTTGTCATTTGCTTTCCAAGTTGACCGCCGCGCGCAAAACTGTGCCAGAAATGCCATTTGTTAGCTACTTAGGAAAATAAACATTCTAATTTATTAGTTCTACAAGTTTTATTTGAAAAATATTTTGATATGAGCAATACTTTACGACATGACTAAAATTTAATTTTTTGTCACCAGTAAAGTGGTACCCCTGATTGGCGTACGTCAGGGATGCACAGCTCGAGAGCGTGCGGAGCGCCCGCGGGCGCGCCCGAGGAAAAGGGCGTGCTCTGGCCGAGTGAGACCTATGTGCGAGAGAGAAGCTTCCCCTCTCCCGCTACCACCACAATATATGCTCTGCCGTGCGCCCGCGGGCACGCTTGGAGCGCGCGCGCTCTGGGAGCGCTGTTTGTGCATCCCTGGCGTACGTGATTCATTTTTGCGAGTTTCTTATTATATTTGATTGTAAGTCCTTAATATCAAATTTCATGAAAATCCATTCTGTAGAAGCCGAAAATGAACATGTGAACGGACGGACAGACCGACGATAATAGGCACTCACGCTGGAAGTGAAACGTGCTTAAAAACAGGGTTCCTTCCAAAAATCTCCTGGTTTCAGAGTAAAATCTCCGGGTCGTGAAGGTCTTACAGTTGGTAACCCTATTTGTATTATGTCATAGTATACGGTATTTAATCGATTGTGAGCCAACACCGATTGTAAGCCGACCCCCACTTTTCACAAGGCCACGCAATGAAAAATTATGATTTTAAAGTGCTTAGACAGCTGGGGTAATTTATTTCAAAATAGCAACAAGTATGAATGCCTCAGATTTTCAGTTCGTAATTAAATAAATGATATTCACTAAAATTACGGCGACATAAAATACATTTTATTCACTTATTCATAACAACTACTAAAAGGGTAATTTGACCTCGTTATCCCCCGGGATCTTATTCTCGTAAAAAAATAGCCGTTTCTCTTCAATCATATGCAGGCACCTTATTACATAACATACGTTAGTACTACATGAGTATCACCTGCACATTCCTTTCCACTTTTATTCTTAAATTATTCTCGCAAGTTGGCTGCTATGCCGCTAGGACCCTGAAGAACTTCATCTTCATCGGACGTCAGGTCATCTTCGAACGACTCTTTTTCACTATCTTCATCCCACAAAACATCATCTTCTGTATCATCCAGCGAGTTTGTAATTGAACACGACCGCACAATCAGATCACTTGAAATGTCTTTCCATGCAGCAGAAACCCAGAATGTAACCTCAGACAGACTGGTTCTTTTAACACGCCCACTAGGCATAAGCATACAGTCTTTCCTGTTCAATCAGTCCACTTAATAATTAAGTATTTTGTCATTAAAAGGTTTGTTAATACAAACATCGGGCGACTGCAGTATGGAATTCAATCCACCTGGAATGATGGCGAAATCTGTGCCACATTGTTACAACATTTTCTTGGTGTTATCATTACGGTGGTCATAGCGCCATTGTGCTGCAAGATAAGACGTTTCTTCTGCATATGCTATCACATTCCTATTAAAGTTTGCCGAATAATGTGTTCATCTCATAATGGGTTTATTTTTAAAAAAATACTAAAAAGGTAGAGGATGGAGGGGGAGTAGAGGGGGGGGTTGTAGGAAAGGCAAAAAAGGCAAATGTTTCGATTCACGAGTAAAATGAAACATTGCATACATATGTAGCTTCTTAAGCATACGAGCGCTATTGCTGCGTTTTTTTTTACGACTTTGACGCGCCTCGTATTATTTACATAATTTATTTCTTCGTAGGTATTCAATCATTTTGATTCTTTTTTGCATACATTAAAAGGAGATGGTTTACTTCCACTTTAATACACTTATATCTCGCGTTATAATGTAACTAGGGACATAAATTCATTGACTACTTTTTTACACCGATTCTAAGCCGAGTGGCGATTTCTGAGATGCTAAAAAGGTAAAAATAAAAGGTCAACCTACAATCGATTAAATACGGTAATATAATGTTTTAAGGTACTTATTAGATCATATTATAAAATTTAGAATATGAAAACTAATTCTGAGTTGTCATGCACCTCGGTTATAATGACAATAAATTTCCAGTCCCGTGAATGCTGATATAACCGAGTTCTACTGTATAACATCAGAGGTACACTTAATTTTTCAAAACTGAATATTTTTTAAACTTTATTACAGGAATTGACTGAGAAGTCGACTTTTAAAAGCACCACAATGGAACCACCAAAAGCAAATCCAGCAAGTCAAACTGAGCTGCTTACAGCCCTAAAGAACAATAACCTAGTTGGATTTACTAGTCTACTAGATTCTGATTCTGCAACCCCAGACCACTTCTATGATGCTCCTGACTATGGCACATGTCTCTACATTGCAGCAAGTATGGTACGCTGCATGCAACTGTTTTCCATAAATATTTTATATCTTTGAAACTATAGGCTTGATGATTATGATACATTACTTAATAGCAAACACTGATCACATTAATGACATTCTATCATATTAAATATAGCAATAAAATACATCATTTTCCATGTGATAACTATTTCACCATGACATAAATGTTATTAAAACATGGTGATGAGGGAATTATAATTTTCTATTAGAAATTAAACTCATGCAATGGTGTCAGAAAAAATTCATTGCTCAAAGATGGGGTATGAATATATTCTAAGAATAAAGTTTATGTTACTCAAACAACAAACTTGTGCCAATTTCAGTAATTAATAATTTTATAGTTTAATTTAAAACGAGTTTAAACTGAAAATGTTTTTTCAAACTGATCCTATGAAACAACACTAATACATTTTTTCTGCCAATTTATTTTATTCAGGGCCTAACAGAATTTGGAAAGGTTCTGATTAAAGCTAAAGCTGATGTCAATGGTTACAATAAAATTCGAAAAAACACTCCACTCCATGTAGCCTGTGCCGAGGGACACCCTGAAATGGTCCATTTACTTTTGAGCTTTCAAGCAAACATTTCCGCACTTGATGATTATGGACGCCAGCCTATCCACTACGCAGCCAATGGTGAGGAGGAAAAGGAATACACGGAGAAACACATCGAGTGCCTGAAAATATTGATAGATTCGGGATCCAGCATAAACACCACGGATAGGACAGGTGCCACGGCACTTCGCCTAGCACTCCTTCGGAACCATAAAAATGCAGCTAAAATGCTCCTTGATAATGGAGCAAACCCAGATGCAGACTCTGGTTCAGGAAAGACAGTTCGGGACCTTATCATAGAAAAGATGCCAGATGTACTTGCCATGTTGCCTCCTACTGGAGTTTACAAGCGTGCAGAAGAGGACAGTGTAGAGACGCTTCTTTTCAGATATGAATACAACAAGAAGCTGAACGAATTCAAACAACAGCTACAGGTCGCAGTTAACAAAGGAGTGGACATAGGAAAGATTCACGATGGAAATTTTACCCTCCTTCAGTACGCTAGCGATAATGAAGGCTTGGAAGAATTCATCACTGTCCTACTCAACATACCTACAGTCGACCCCAATGGAACTTGTCCTGGAACAACATGGAATCCAATACTACTTGCAGCCTACCATGGCAACCACAAAGCATTGCATCTATTAGTAGACAATGATAAGACTGACATCACAGTGACAGATGAAATAAGGAAGGAGACAGCACTCCACAAGGTGGCAAGGATGGAGCGAGTTGGGAATGATGACAAGAACTACCTGAAATCCTTGGAGATTTTGATTGGAGCTATCAAACATCAGGGAAATTTTAAAGATTCCCTTCCTCATAAGAGGTTGAATGTGAATGCCATTGATGCCTTGGGGAACATTGCATTGCACTATGCAGCCCAGAACCTGGATGTTGGAAGCAAACAAGCCGAAGAGATGATATCAGTGCTTCTTCGAGCAGGATCATCCGTGGGTATTCAAAACAAGATGGGAGAACTCGCAATATCTAGAGTGATACCTTCGCTTCTTGAGGATTACTTAGACGAGTGCGTGGGAACAAATGGAGATTCACCTTGCAAGGAAGGTTATGAGCTAACCTTTGACTATACCATGTTGATACCACCATATCAGATTTCCACTGAATTCGCTGAGACGACAGAAGATGTCGAAGAATTCTCTGATACCTTTAAAGAAACTGAGCCACTCAGATACCTCTGCCATGCAAAGGAGCACCAAAGGCTCCTGAAACATCCACTAATAACAAGTTTCCTGTATCTCAAGTGGCATCGCATTCGGTGTATATTCTATGGAAATCTCGCTTTCTACATCGTATTTGTAGCTTTTCTCACTTCATACATAGTTGGGGTTTACGGAACAGATCCACCTGATGAAGGTGCTGATGATTCTGCATTAGTGGATTGGACTGGTATATGCTCAATTATAAGTGCTATTTTGTTAGCTATTCTAGGAATCAGAGAACTTTTTCAGTTCATAATGTCACCTCTGAAGTACATAAAAAGCTTGGAAAATATGCTCGAGGTGGTGTTAATTATCATGACAGTAATAATGCTGTTCAGCAGCTTTGAGCACCATGTTAAGCAACACTTTGCAGCCTGGGTTATTCTTTTTCTTTGGATAGAACTTGTTCTTCTCATTGGAAGACACCCAAATCTCTCTACCCACATCACAATGTTTACCACAGTTTCCCTCAACTTCCTAATCTTCCTACTATGGTATTCTCTCCTCATTGTTGCATTTGCTCTCAGCTTTTTTGTGCTATTCCGACATGGAGAGCGTAAAGAAGAGACTCCTGTAAAGGAAGGTGGAACAGAGGAAGGTGGAGCAAAAGAAGAGGGAAAGAATTATTTTGCTGATCCAGGAAACGCAATTTTCAAGACAGTTGTCATGCTCACAGGAGAATTTGACTTCTCCAGCCTTCCACTAGACGCATTTGGTATAACTAGCCATATTGTGTTTCTGCTCTTCCTCTTTCTGATCGCGGTGGTCTTGCTCAATTTACTCAATGGACTCGCTGTCAGCGACACACAAGCAGTCAAAGACAAGGCAGAATTAGTAGGTTATTTGTCGAGAGTAACACTAGTCTTGCACGTTGAAGATATGATGCTAGGGAAGTGGTTGCAATTTTTGAGCAAGTTGAGTCAATGCTTCTGCAAGAAGAAGACTGTCACCCACACCAAACTGCCTACAATACATTGTGAAACCAGAAGTGGACTGCCCAAAGTAAAGAGTGGAACCAGAAGTGGACTGGCAAAGAAGATCTTACTTTTTCCAGAGCTAAGCAAGGTGAGGATATTGGTAAACAGAGGAGGAAAAATCATGCCACAATGCTGCTCCACAGAGAATACATGCAGTCCTTCATGCATCATGGACAGAGAGGTGATTCAGGCAGCCAGGAACATTGTTGCAAAAAGAGCACGGAGAACGGAAATGGGTGAAATGAATCACCGCCTGCAGACTTTTGAGGACTTGTTGAAACAAGTAGCTACAACCCTATCCATCAATTGGGAAAAAGTATAATACTCAATTTATCAAACATGGTCTAATTTATTGTCTTTCTTATCAAAAAAATAGCTTTAGCAGAAAATTTTTTAAATGTTGCTCCTAATGGCAACTAGAAAAATAAATATTAACACAGCCTAATAATAGAACTGAAATGTTTATTACAGGCAAAACTTAAAAAATATACAGGTGACTCCCGAGATTCGACCGTTCGAGATTCGACCAACTCGAGAATTCGACCGGTCGAAGCCCACTTATTCAACCCAGCTGATCGGTTGGTCGAATTAGGAACTAGTTTACGCGAAGTAATTTTGGGCCCACTCAACCACGCAAGGTTTAGTTTCAGTTTAGGCATCGTTATTTCTGCTCTAACTGTTTGAATTTGAGCTGATTTCACTCATTTTTTCTGTTATCTTTTATTTAAATTTATTTATTTAATTTATTTCTTTATTTATCACTTGCCATGGCATATAAAAGGAAATGTAATAGTGATAATGCAAGTGAATCAAATAAAAGAGTGCATAAGACTCATTTATGAATTGAAATTAGAAATTTTATAGCATGTTGAGAAAGGTGAAAGCCATGCTGAAATCACAGGATCATTGGGGATGTCTCATTCAACTATTAGCACTTATGTGAAACAGAAGGGGAAAATTCTAGAACGTGATAAATTCAGGTAATTTGATAAGAACAATAAACAGTTCTAGGTGCAGTGTTGTGATTCCTAAAATGGAAAAACTGAGTAGATGGTCAGTGTCAGAAAAGCATTTCTATTAGTGAGGCCATGATTGGAGCAAAGGCTAAGGATCTGCATGATGATTTGAAGGAAAGGATGGATGAAATTTCTGTTGATGAGCCTTCATTTAGTGCAAGTCATGGCTGTGTTGACAGATTTAAGAGAAGGGCAGGTTTGCATAGCCTTAAATTAACTGGCGAGGCTGCAAGTGTAAATACTGATGCTGCTTCAAGTTATTAATTTCGCTGTGATATATAGTTGTATGTATAGATAGATGTATGCAGAGATGTGCCCGGTCCGGCTCGCTCGAGTTTTTTGCTAAAATCCTTGAAGCCCAACAAGTTGAATGTTGCACATCACTCTTCCATCAACTTTGTTGGTAAAATACTAATACTACTCATTCCTCCATTTAAATAACATTGGCTGCATCGAAATCTTGAATTTGTCGAATCTTGAACAGTCGAATTTCGGCAGTCGCCTGTAATTCATTTCAAAAATCTGATGCTTGCGAGCAGGAAATTATGACAAGCAAAAACTTTCACCAATATCTTTTATATATTATCCCTTTTACTCTCAAGGCATTTTGTTTTATACGTGCCAAAAATCTCATGCATTTTTTTACTAAATTAAACTGCTTTCTTCAAAAAATCACCAAATTTATTTTCCAAAATATTGAACATAAAAATCACTTTTATATAAAGAAGTCCAAAGTTTATGATGAATAATACAAAATCTTCTAATTTGCCAATTTAAATAAATAAAAAACATTTGTTGCAATGAATTATAATTTTTTTTTCAAAATCCATAGTTTTAAGTGAAATGATATCCAGACCTTTTGTTTTCTGTACACACCATGTATGGCAAGTTTGAACACTCAATATGATAGTTTTTCATGTATGAATAAAAGTGTAAAAATATCCCACTCTCACTTTTAACATTTAGCATTTGTGCTCTGGAAAGCACTCTCCATGCAGCCCTTATTGCATCTGGAACACACAGTTCTTGACCCACTCTTCTTTCCTTGAGCAGTGCACACACAGCATCTCCACTCTTTCTTCTCAGGCAGTTCTCTGAGCCCTGGGAATTTTTGTAGGACATCAGTGGAATTGTCCTTTTGAGCAAGCCACTCAGTGGCCAAATCTTCTATTGTGTTCACCGTGAACAGGAGTCTTGATTTCAATTTTTCAGGCCCCTTGAAGTTTTCTTTATATAAAATATAACTATTTAGGACCATTCTAGCAATGATGTTGAACGCAACCTTCTACCAGTACTTCACAGTTCTGCTCTCGTCAAGTTAGGCATACAACATCATATCCAACGTATCAATTCCCCCATGAATTTGTTACACAATGCAATTATTTCTGGCTTACTAGTTGTTTTTTGAATTCCATGGCAAACGACTGTTACTAATCAGTTCTTTGTGCTCATGCTAAAATATATGAAGTTTGGTAATGATATGGCAAGTACTTTTTGAGTTAGAGTGCCCACAATCACATACATCCATCCACATACACCATTCCGAAAATAGTCTAAACGTGTGCTAGGGACTTCAAAACATGTATTTCCATTGAAATCTTGAAGTCGATTTTTTTCGTGATCACAATACTTTCCCATTACTATGTATGGAGAAAGTAAAAACACAGAGATTTCCACACAATGCTCTGTCACACCGACTAAGAAAAACGTCCGAACTCAAAGAATAACCATAAGATAGCCCTTTTAGGCTAAATTGGTTGCAAACACCTGCCACACCAGCTACTGAAGGGAAGGAGTCATAAAACCTAAAAGTAAAGGAACCCTGTCATAAAACTTATGGCTGGGGTGTCTGCAGCACCCCGCACGACCACCACTCCCGGGTTAAAATTGTCCAGGAATAAACTAGCCTTATATTCATTTTTTGAGAAATATGAAATATGTAGTATTATTGAAGACGTAAGCTCAAGTAACTGTATGAAATATTATCAAAATCCTTAGCCATTTTTGAGAAAATCAAATTATTATTAAAGTTGTCTAGAATAAAATAGCCTTATACAGTAAGTCCCCAACTTACACAATTCGTTCTGAAGGCCGCCGTGTAAGTTGAAAACCATGTAAGTCCAACAATGCTTAAATATGATATATTTTTTGACATATTCGTTCATTTCAATGGATAGTTAAAGCTAAAAAAGTAGTGCTTATGTGATGAGGGTTTATAGTTTGTTTATGAAGAGCAGTACGGTAACGAGACATAACTTGCACCCACGGGATAACAAATCTAAATGGCGAAAGCGACACTGTCAGCTGTGCGTCAGCGTACAGTAATCCCTCGGTTTACGAGCTTAATTTGTTCCTCGAAAACTGCTCGTAAGGCAAAAACTCGTAAAACGAAAATTAATTTCCCAATACATCTGATGTTATAACTTTTATAAACAATAGTTACATCATTAAAGTTGGGATGCCGTGACGTTTTGCACATTCGAGAAGATTCAGGAACCGATGAAAGCCGAGAATAGGTGCCAGGAAAGACCACATCGGTTTGTGAGAGGAAGGAAATCGTATAAGCGAAAATTGGCTCATAAACTGAAAATCAGGTATTAATTTGCGCATCTCGTATAAGCGAAAACTCTTAAACTGATTGCTCGTATACCGAGGGATTACTGTACTAGTAACAGCATCTATTGAGTGGTAGTTGAACTAAAAATCAAGCACGCTGATAAGTTGTCATGTATCTGTGTATCTATGGATCCATGTAACTCGGACCCATGTAAGTCGGGAACTCACTGTATTCATTTTTTGAGAAATATGAACTATACAGTATTACTGAAGACGTAAACTCAAGTAACTACAAAATTTTATCAGAATCATTAGAGCCGTTTTTGAGAAAAATTGATGTTAAGAATGCATAGAATAAACTTCCCTTAATTATTGAGCAATGTCAACCATTTCTTCATAGCCTCTTCTCTGTATGATAAAATACCTATGTACAAGATTTCATTCATTTTCGCTCTACCGTTTAGGATCTAGATCCAATAACAGACATATTAGTAGGAGTAAACATTAAATGCTTAAATACCGTTTATCTTCGAGTATAAGGCGATTTGAGTATAAGTCGAAGTGTACTTTTTAGCCTAAAAAAGCATCTAAAATCCAAGACTCGAGTATAAGCCGAAGCAAAGAAAACAAAAATTTTGAAATTAACAAAGAATTAATATATATACAGGTGAACCTCTACTTACGAACATTCAAGAAACGAACAATTCATATTTATGAACATTCCACATACCAATGAATTGCGCCTCGCACTTCATTTACTAACACACCCTCATGCGCTTACAAACATCGGTCGCAGTAAGAACACACAAACTTGTCATTTGCTGTTTGTATTTGAAACCGTACGGGCGCATGTTTATGTACGTTTTGTTTTTTATTACCCTTGAAATATGGAAAACAATCGTAAACGTGCTAAGAGTGGTAAAAAACATCGAGAGCTTTCGATGGAAACTAAAATCGACATAATAAATAGTTCAGAAAAATGTGAGTCGCTTGCTTCGATTGGTCGTGTTTATGATCTCAATCGTTCAACAATTGCAACCATTTTAAAAGACAGAGGAAAAATTGGTGATAATATTCGTCCGTGATTATCAGTAAAAAACGAAATGCTGTCGCTTAAGAAATGGAACGGTTTAACAACTTGCAATCAGGATCAAAGTAAAAAAACCAACGCTTGAGTACTGAAATGATTCTTCTCTTCAATCCACTCATTTGGGCAAGTTTTTTAAAGAAAAAATACAAATTTTAAGTTTTCCTTTCAAACTACGTAAGTACAGCGATGCTGTATAATTTTATCATTAGTCTTCGCATTTTCTGCTAGTTAGCGTAAATTTTTCATACTAATGCGCTTCAAGTCAGTCAAATGTTGTTTTTCGACAGTCATGTTTAATTATTGACCCAGAAAAATGTCCAGCTAGTTTGGACTCAAATATAAGTCGAAAGTAGGGTTTGATCAGCCTAAAAAAGGAAGAAATTTCTCGACTTATACTCGAAGATATAAGGTACACTAAAAAGTATTTTTCCTACATATTCCCTGCTGAAACGGGGATGCGTCTTATATGCCGTAAAATATGGTATATACTAAATTAAGGACCTGAAATCTGGAAAATCCTTAAATCTGGCAAACGTCTGGTCCCATGCTTGCTGGATAAGGGGTCCAGTACTATACTGCAACACACTCATGTCTACATAATACTCTCAAAAGACTAAGAATTCTACGAAGTATATGCACATCTTTACGACCAAGCAAATGTTTAGGGTTTAAATGCACAGTTTATTCTGCCATTGGTACAACTTCAGTATTGAGATGGTGTAATATTTTTATAATATTAAAACTGTACCTTTTAATTCTTTTAAATTTATTATTGTTACTGAAAATATGCAGTTCTTTCATTAAAAGTTTACTATCAATTTCTAACTATACTTATATCAGAATAAGTTGGCATCTGGTATATATATTTGCCGAATTCAACATGAGCTGCTGACACTCCTGTAACCTGGGAAAGAATGCACCTATGGGGAGTCCCCACACTTGATTTTTTTCCAATTTTCCACCACCATAGACGTCAACTTATTTCAGCACAAATTAATTTTTTCCCTCCAAACTGACCCAAAAATAGTGGTGCGCATGGTACACAAGGGCACGGGTTATGCGAGTAAATACAGCATTAAAATGAATTATTTTAAATCTTTTAAAATGTCATAAAATGTAAACACTGCAGCAGCTGATTCAAAATGGTGATAACCTACACCAGGGATGGCAAATACCTGGAAAGCATGCCAGAAATGGCATGCAGGCAATTTTACTTGGCACGTGTAAGGTTGTATTTTTATTTTATTTTACAACAATAAACAGCCCAAAGGCCTTAATACAAAAATTGGTTACACATTATGAAAAAGTAAATTATTGCATATAGTTAAAGTATATATATAAGTTGATAATAAAAATAACAGACAATAGCTAGATAAGTAGTAGCTCAAGAACAGTGGGTATAATACAGTCAAATTAGGTTATTCATCGTGATGCATAGAATCTTAAACTGATAATTAAATATTGCACAATGTAGGTATTGTTAAAAAATTATTAATAATTATAAAATATGAAATATCATTCAATGTACACAGGTACAAGCTAAATAACTGATTTAATGCTTTGTTTAACCACTTGAGTGGGTATGCCGTATATATACGTCATGGCCTGTCGTAATCTGTGTGCGTATGCCATATATGTCTGTCATGCTGTTTTATGGGCTATCTGCTATGGGTATGCCAAAACAGTCTGTCATGAGGCTTTTCCGGTATCTCTCTGCATCCTTTTAGTACAGGTTAGAGCCCACAGATGGTGTTATCTTCCCTTTGCTGAGAAAAAATACGCTTCATACGAAAACCCTGCGTTTGGAATGCGGGAATGCCTATGCCTGCCCCTGCAGTAGTAAAAGTGGGGGTGCGACCTCTTCTGCCTTTTTCACGCCCCCGTGTGAAATTTAACCGGTAGGACCTTTTTTTTCTTACTGTGTAGAATATTTTTAGGCATCTGGAGCAATAAAATCTTCCTCTCCATTGCAGTAAATATTTCACATGCAAAACGTGAAGAAAATCTCGGTCAGTTGGCTTTTGGGCGTCATAGTAGTAGACGGTTTGGCATTTTTCGTAGTGTATCTTAGTAAGAATAATGCGTAAAAATTTTATTTGCATGTGTATAAATTTCATCATCTTTCATCTCTTCAAATATTGGAATCAGGAATGGCATCATCGAGCAAACGTGCAAAATATTCTCAGATCGAGGAGGATATTCGTGACATTATGGATGAAAGTGATTCCAGTGAATATTTGGAGGACCTTTATATAAACACTGATATAAGTGATAGTGAATCAGAGGGAGAAATTGATAACACTGAAGAGGAAGTGACAAATGTTCCTGGACACCCTATGTGAAGTATTGCGACATCAATTTCCATTCACTGCCAATACTGGGATAAGGGTGCCAATTGAAGATAGTGAGAATGTGTTGGAGTATTTCGAAAAGTTTATGGTCAATGACTTGTGTGAACTTATAGCTAATCAGACAAACATTTATGCAAGACAATTCCTTGATGAAAATCCCAATCTGGAGCGCCGATCAAGAGCACGTGAATGGGTGGATACTAACGCGAGTGAAATAAAAACTTTGTTAGGTGTGTTCATCCTCCAAGGTATTGTGCTGAAGCCTGATTATTATGTGTGTTTCTCCACACGTGAAAGCATTGCCACTCCCTATTTTAGGAAAATTTTCTCTGAAAAGCAATTCCGTCTCCTCCTAAAATTCCTACATTTTGTAGACAATAAAACTTACAATGCAGACTGCCCTAATAAAAAAATATTTAAAATCCAGCCAGTGCTCCAGTGCTTGAGAGAGAGATTTTCCTCTCTTTTAGTTCCTGATCAGGCGATAGTAGTGGATGAGTCGCTACTCATGTGGAAAGGTTACACCGTAAACATGGGTGGAGTTGATAGGTGTGACAGACTGATGAAAATGTACAAAATTGCACGAGAAAGGCCAACTAAATATTATCAAAAGATATTTCGACATCTGTTGGACATGGCAATGTTAAATGCGTTTTGTATTTACAGAAAAAATAACAGAAAGATGAACAGGAAAATTTTTTTAATAACCCTCGTGGAGAAACTGATAGAAAAGTATGGTATATTTCCCAATACCATCCAAGGAAGACCCTCAAAGTCACCACGTCCAAGCCGCCTTCTTGAAAGACATTTTCCTGATGTGATTCCTCCAACATCAAACAAGTTAGGAAAGTGTACAACGTATCACAAATGGGCGCGTTTCGTGCTATGGAGTGTTAGAAAGTAATTATATATCTGTACGTAAGGGAAATAGCGTTTTAAAGTTCTTTTCTTCATCATAAATAATCCATTTTCTTCCTATTTAATAATATTACATGCACACATAAGGAAATTAAACGTTTGTTTGGGAGATTGTTTATGTTAGCAACAATGAAGTAACCATGCAAGAAATTTTCTAAGTTCAACTCGATATGACATTCTTGTTTGATTTTCTCGATAACGGCTACTCCTACAATAAATATGTATAGGAAAGGAAATACTCTAATTTACCACTTCTACAACTTTCATTTGAAAAATATTTTGATATGAGCAATACATTACGAGATATGATGAAAATTTAATTTTTTGTCTTCAGTAAAGTGGTACCCCTGAGTGTCGTATGTGATTCATTTTTGCGATTTTCTTATTATATTTGATTGGTAGTCCTTAATATCAAATTTCATGAAAATCCGTTCAGTAGAAGCCGAGAACGAACATACGGATGGATGGACAGACGGACGGACCTACCGACCGACGATAATAGGCGCTCACGTCATGGGCGTCGGCAGAGATTTTTGCAGGGGGGGCAAAACACAAAAATGCCTATTACCCAGGGGCGGACGAATTTTTCCCAACCCGGGAAAATTTTACTTAACCGGCCCCCAACTGACCACAAATCTACATCAATGAATCACTATGAATTATATTTTCACTGTACTGAATATCCTCTCGAAATTAACTTCAAGCAGTGGTTCTAAACCGGTGTGCCGTGGCGCATTAGTTTGCCGAGAGGAAGGGACTAGTGTGCCGCACACTCCGAGTATATTTAATTTTTAAAAGCGTTTTAAACAAACAAACTCGAATTAATTTTATGATGCAAGGAATTTATCATGAAACTACGAGAGGAATTGATTGACCTTAGCAACGATCATACTACTTCAAATTATTATGCTACCTATAGATGTATTTTGGCTTAAAGCTAAAGGTGTGAATATGCTTCAATATCTGAATATGCCATCGACATAACGTTCCAAATTCAATAACGTATTTATGCGAATTAAGTTGTTCGTCAACGGCTCTTATTAAAAATATTAAAAGGACATGTATAAAGAACGTAGTTGAAGAACTTTTTCAAGTTCTTTCTATTACTGAGTCAAATATAAAGCGTCTTTGTATCAAAAAGGCAAGCCTAAATTTTGTCTGACATAACATTTTTACACGTTGAATTATGTATTTAATGTACAATAAAATTAAACAATTATTTGAATATTGCTTTACCAGTCGTAACAATCTAATATAACTGCGACTTTTACTTGTTATGCTAGTTTCTATCTTTATAATTATTCCGAGAAATGTCACAATACACCGAGAAATAATTGAAGTAAATCTCTCGAAATAAATCAAATTACTAAAAGAAGTTTAATATAAACAGTAACAATTCATTAAATTCAAACTAACCTCTCCAATGGAAGACGATGTAGTGACAGTGTTGTGAGTGAAGATGTCCTACGTAGTGATGAGAAGATCTGTATCGTTAGGATATCCTTCTACCAAAATTAAAACAGTTTCTCTCACAAAAACTCCAAAAGCGAAACCAAAGAAATTAAAAACAAATAATTAAAATATTTCACGAGTTCAAATACTAACCAGTCCTATTAATTTTTATGCAAAATGCACACACTCTTACTGCAAAAGTACGACACGACTCACTCTTTCTGCGATGTTACTTCTTCCACAAACTAAGAAAATCTGAGGCTCTTGAAGTAATTTCTTTTTCGAGAAATTTTAAAAGAAAAAGGAGAGAGGGTGAAGAGACCAATGTGTAAAACACGTGTCAGAAAGTTTTCTTGGGAACGTCGCGACGTTTGCCGACGCGTCGGTAAGATTTCTTTCTAGCCACCCGTAAGGTCATAAAATCGAAAACCTTCAAAAAGAAAGAAAGATTGCCAGCAGTAACATTTATGATCTTCGCATACGTGTCCTCCCACTCAGAAGAAAGGTGCATGCGGGTGGTCATGGAATTTCCATACAGAAATAAGCCGTCAAAGACGGTACAGCGGTTCCTGTCCTCCAATTATTCTTTTCCTTTAGAAACATCCGAAAGAGTTCTTTAAAATATTTTCTCAACTCGCGTGCAAATCGTGCCGTTTCCCGGATTCTCAGAGAGTTGAAAGGGGAAATTTCTGTCTTCATAATATAAATAAGAGGGAAACAGAATCGCTGGAATCAGGGATGCCGTATGCCCTTTTAGGTCAAATATGCCGATGGGAACAATGTGTAAAATCCCCCCCTCCCCCACTTTCTTGAAAACATCCTTTTTTTCCTTCACCCTCGGAGACAAAGGAGACGGAAAGCTTGTAAAAACTACCTCGCGGATCCGACCCGCACATGTTGCCTTTGTTTTCCTTTATACTTCCCTCCATTTTTCGCAAATATGTCTCTATGAGCTGGGTGGCCGCTCCTCGCTGTAAGACCGAAGTTGGGAGCAAGAATTCTCGCCATCCTTACGCAACGTGTTAAGTTTTTTCGCATGCCCAGTTTTTTTACATTTTAAAATAATATCTAATATAATATTTACGTTTTTACACATTTCCAGGGGGGGGGCAACTGCCCCCCCTTGCCCCCCCCCTGCCGACGCCCATGGCTCACGCTGTAAACGAAACGCGCCTAAAAAGTGTCCCACTAAAAGATGTGTAGTATGCTATAAAAAAGGAACTCGTCGGGAAACTAAGTATTGGTGTGAAGATTGCAGTGTGGGTTTATGTCCAGCACCATGTTTTAAAATATTCCCCACACAATTGTAATTTATAATGTTTATAAATTTTTGTAATAAAACATTATTATTATTATTATGTGTGATTCATTGCTTATCTAAAAAGAAAATAAATTGTTTTGTGAAAATTTAATGTTTTTTTAATATAAAAGTATTATTTGAACAAAATCTCTTTCCCAGAATTAAATACCCAAACGGGTTGTGCTATCTGAAAAAAAAGTACCCACTCAAGTGGTTAAAGCAGTCAAGAGAGGTGTTAAAAAAATCAATATGTGGGGATACAACGTTTTCCAGTCTCAACATCCTTGGAATGGGGGCATAAAACTGATAATTTTGAGATACATAATGAATAAATAAATGAAACGATCTAGTGTTAGCTGATGATGCATGAATATTGATATATTGTAAGAGATCTGGGCAATCAATGAAGTTATTTAAGATTTTGTACAAAAATACAAGAGCAGATTGATTATGTCTGTCATAAATACTGCGCAATGAGAGTTCGTTAGAGTAAATATAATATGGAACACTGTAATAGGTATAACCATGTCTAACTGCAATAAATCTGATAAATCTTTTCTGAATTTTTTCATTCTTTTCGATATATGTACTATAATATGGAAACCAAATAACAGAGCAATAATCCAAAACAGGCAAAACTAAGGTAAAGTATAATGTTCTAATTACATTTATGTCGCTGAAATCTTTTGAAAATCTAAATATAAAGCCTAACATTTGAAGGGCTTTAGATACGCGCTTTTCAATATGTACATCAAATGTAAGATCTGATTTGAAAATAACACCCAGATCTTTGATCGTATCAACCCTTTGGAGACTGACAGTGGAAATACTGTAATTAAAGTTAATTATGTTTTTAATCCTTGCAAATGTTATAATTTTACATTATCTATATTTAGGTGGACTTAATTTTTTTAAACACCAACTGCTGAGATTATTAATACTGGTTTGCAAGATAGAAAAATCATCAATTGATTTAATAGTTAAAGCAAGCTTCATATCGTCAGCAAACAAGTAGGTATTGACAGGACCAAGGGAACAGACAGAATCATTAATAAATAGATTAAATAAAAAATGACCAAGGTGGGACCCTTGGGCGGCACCTGAAGTGGCAACAAAAGAAAAGGAACAAGTGTCTCTCACTCTGACTCTTTCTTCACGATTGTCAAGATAGCTCTTGAACCAACTCAGTAATGAATCTGAAAAACCATAATACCCTAACTTAGCAGTGAGAAGACAATGTTTGGCCTTGTCAAAGGCCTTAATAAAATCATTGTACGCTACGTCCACCTGAAAATTTTGATTGAAGAATGAAATTTTGAAAGGAAAGAAGGTTAGCTGCAGTGGATTTTCCCCGACGAAAACCATGTTGAACTGGGACGATGACATGTTTGAAACGGTTCTAAGTGATTAAGAACTAGCAACTCCAAGATTTTGCTAAGACTAGGCAATATACTCACAGGCCTGTAATTTTTAACATCAGATCTGTCACCTGATTTAAAGATTGGTACAATATGACTAGGTTTTAGAGCAGGGATCGGCAAACTATGGCACGCATGCCACTGGGTGGTACGCGAAGATGTTTTAGTTGGCACACGAAGAGATTTTGAGATGCACCATCATCTAATGACGAAAGTACACAAAATATATTTTTAAAGAAATACATATACAACAAAAAAAAGTATGCCATACACTTCTCAAAAAATTCTTTAATTTTTTGAGAAGTGTATGGCGTACTTTTTTTTGTTGGCAAACTATGGCACGCGTGCCACTGGGTGGTGTTTTAGTTGGCACGCGAAGAGATTTTGAGATGCACCATCATCTAATGACGAAAGTACACAAAATATATTTTTAAAGAAATACATATACAACAAAAAAAAGTACGCCATACACTTCTCAAAAAATTAAAGAAACAAGTATCCCTAACTTAACGTTGTACTTATATTCCAAAAAATAGCTTAAATTGAAAAATAGCTACTTTCCTGCAAGGAATAACTAAAAGAGAAGGTGTGTATGCAGCCGTAAAGCCACGGCATTAATGACATTGCCTGTTTGACATTGTTTGCACGATTTTATTCAGCAAAGCTTGGCTGTGATAGAAGAAGAGCATGGAAGTGGCATAGCAAACTCTTATGGTGCCCCCATGCAAAATTCGATTTTGGGGCCCCTATCATTAATTTTATCATATAAGATGTCATGGGCATTTTGGGGCCCCCTTTGGTTGGAAGCCCCGGTATATTGCACCGGTTCGCTACATGTATGCTACGCCTCTGAGTGCGTGCTGTTTCTCCAATGCTCGGAACTACAAAAGGGGAAGATTTCTAGATTCATAGATTTTGATTTAAAAAATGAACTGTTTTGTGTGATTATCGATGGTTTATCTGCAATGATAAGTAAAAACATTGGTTTTGTTCAGCTACTCCAAAAATAGCTAGATAGGCCTATTTTAGCCCTTTCGGTGGCTAAGTAGGGGAAATGTCCTCTCGTTTTGTCAATTGTTTTGATTAAAGTAAAATCTTTCTCCGAGGAATTGAAAAATCAGTTGGAGAATAAAGAATGGTTTGTAAACCTTATCTTTTTATCAGACGTAACGGCACATTTGAATACGTTGAATGACAAGCTTCAAGGTAAAAGGCTGACCGGGTTATACTTGTATGAAGGATGGAAGTAATTTTGTAAGAAATTGCAGATCTTCGAGGATGATCTTCAGACTTGGAATCTGAGTTACTTTCCCAAATTGGAACTATTTATTAATAGTGATGAAAATTTAAAATTTGCATAAGTATATAATTCTCTTGAAGGAAGAGTTTTTGTGGCGATTCCAAGGACTCCAAACTCAGGGTCCGATGTTTACATATACATATATTGTATCCTGAGAAAACAACAGAAATTTATCTCGAGCTGCAGTATTTCGAGTTTCTTGGGATTGAGATGGAGTTAATTGATTTCCTGAGTTCAGACGGGTCGGTCGATAAGTTTTCATCTATGAAGGACGAGGTTTAAAAAAAACGAAAACCGTTGCTTATTGTTAGACATTTGCTCATGTATTCGGTCTCAGCTTCCAACAAAATTATCGGCAATGAATAAAGTTGCATTCTCTCTTTTGTCTGCATTTGGAACTGTTGCGAGTAAGTGTTTTCTTTAAAGAAAAAATACACTTAATCCTGTTCGCAATCAACTGACAGTAGAACATTCTGGAAGCTTGTCTTTGTCTTCAGACTACCAATTATCAACCAAAATTGACAAAATTGGCGTAAAAAATGGAAGGGTAAGGAAGTCATTAATTATATTATATTAGTTTTCTTCACTTCAAAACAGTAAAATCTATTAATTTAAAAAAACATGCTTGTAATTCACACTGAAATGTCTTATTAAAAGGTTTCATGTTGGATGCATTTTTAGATGGCGCTGTTAATTATGAAGAAAATGTTTTTAAAATCGTTTCAATGAGAAGTTTTTAAAGCGATTCATTAGTAATTATTGTAGTTTTATTATAAATAAATCCTGCTTATCAAAAAATTAATGTTTTAACCTGTTTTTCATAAAGTGGCACGCGAAGAAGGGCACAAAGAGAAATATTAATAAAAGTGGCACGCGACAGAAAAACGTTGCCGACCCCTGCTTTAGAGCATCAGGAAAGATTCCAGATGGGAGAGAAAAGTTAAAAAGAACAGTTAGTGAATAAGTCAAAGCAGTACAACAGTATTTAAGGACTGAAGGGGAGATGCCATCAGGGCCCGGCACCTTGTTCAGGTCTAGATAATACCTTCAGAACATTGCACTCGGAAATCTTAAACATAGGAATAGAATCCATGCTATTGAATTCAAACACGGGTGCAGGGGGTTGAATATTATCAAACACACTAGAAAAATAGGTAGCAAACAAATTAGCAACATCTTGAATATTAGCTGCTTCCAAATCATTGAAAAATATTCTCTTAGGGATGTGGTTAGACTTCTTGAAAGTATTGACATAATTCCAGAAGAATTTAATATTTTTCGGGATTTAATTATGAATTTTTTTAACGTAATCATTGTAGCAGTTTTCATTAAATTTTTATTGTTTGCGGGCAATAGAGAAGACATTATAATCATGAAGTGAGTGGTGTTCCTTATATAACTGATGCAATATTTTTACTTTCTCATACGAAGTATCAAGAAAGTATTGTTATTGTGAAAAAATTCGACCTCGATATTTTTACGGAAATATACTTTTTAGGTGACGCTGAATCCAAAAAAGTGATTTATGCAATGCCGTTTGTCTGTCTGTTACTGGCTCTAGAGCCTAAACGGTAGAGCGAAAATAAATGAAATCTCGTACTTAGGCATTTTATCATACAGAGCAGAGTATATGAAGAAATGGTTGACATTGCTTAATAATTAAGGGAAGTTTATTCTACGCATTTTTAACAACAATTTGATTTTATCAAAAACGGCTGTAACGGTTTTGATCAAATTTCATACAGTTACTTGAGTTTGTCTTCAATAATACTGTATAGTTCATATTTCTCAAAAAATGAATATAAGGCTAGTTTATTCTAGGCAACTTTAACAATAATTCGATTTTCTCAATAACGGCACTAACGATTTTGATCAAATTTCGTACAGTTACTTGAGTATACATCTACAATAATACTACGTATTTATTTTTCTCAATGAATGAATATAAGGCTAGTTTATTCTTGGGCAACTTTAACAAAAATAGGATTTTCTAAAAACAGGCTCATACGATTTTCATTTTCTAAAGATAACTAAACGACGCATTAGTATATGAGAAAGTTTGTACAATGTATGTTGTACTGATTTTTTTCTGAGTAACTGATATTTTTAATTCAGTAGTAAACCAACAGGGATAAGTTGAAGGGGCTATTTTCTTTTTTGGTGTCACCAAAGCAATATTATTCAATAAAATACTAATCAATCTAATGAAACAATTGTTTACACCTAAACCTAGGAACTCAGTTTCCCAATCACAGTTTAATAAACTAGAGTTAAGCTTAGTGAAGTCACATTGGTTAAAGTTGAAGATTTCACAGCCATTTTCAGTCATTGTGTTGAGTTCAGCACTGATCTTAAAAGTAAGCGGAGGGTGATATCTTTCAGCTGGTACAATAGTATCAACAACAGCTAAGACAGTAGCGTTTTCATCGGATGTAAAGACTAAGTCAAGCAGATCAGAGTGAGAGTTGAGAATAGTATTTAATTGACGTAAGCCAAAGAACGTGAAGTTCTCGTTTACTCCCTTAGCAATAGATCCAAGTCTATTGTCCACGGAATCAAGAATATCGTTCCAGTTATTCCCAGGAAAATTGAAGTCACCCACAAGTGTCACTGACAGGTAAAAAGGACTGAATGCAAGAAGATGTTCAACAGCATCACAATAGGCTTCATAGTCAGCTGAACTGCTTCGTGAAGGTAAGTATACAGCACCTATCAGAATTTGAGAATCCCGTGTTTTAATGCTGGCAAATGCATGTTCGACTGAGGTGAGTGATGTAAATACTTGGATAGATTTCAAGCGTTTATGAATAGCAGTCATCACACGACCGCCAGATGACTTATTGCTGCTTAATGGGATTCTGTCATGTCTATACACATTATAGTTAGTAAATCCTAGCTCTGCATTACTAATGGACGGACAAAGATTAGTTTCAGTGAAGCAAAGGATATCATACTCAACCATATAGACTGAGTTGCATAAAGTAGGCAGTTTAGATCTTATGCCATTAACGTTTTGATAGTAGACACTCTGGTGTTTGTTCATACATCGTTTTTTGAATTAATTAACACAATCTTAGGACAACCATTTATATATCTAATGGTTAAGTTAGACTCGCCTTTGGATTTCCTATTCTCGAGTTCTAATCAGAGTTCTCTCATAAATTCTCTTTGCATGGGAGTTTGATCTGAGCTGATCAAGTATTTACAGTCACTTGGTAATGTTTTCTTCAGTCTGATGATCCTCGAAGCAATTGAAGCACTAGGCAAGATTACCTTAAGTGGTCGTGGTGAACCAGTATTCCTGGGTTTTCCAAGCCTAAAAACCCGAACTTCAGATGATGGCACAGGATTATTAGGAAGAAGACTACAGTCTGGAGGAAATTACTTTGGGATTGACGGTTTAGGCAGCTCGAGTGTGATGTTGCCAGCATGTGCATAACAGAACCATGTTTCAAATATCTTTGCGACTGAGTGAGAGAGAGAGAAGAGAAAGCATCTCAAAACGTGACCAACAAGAACCAATATGAATGAAGGAGGCGGAGCGTCACTGGGCTCAATTTCATTTTCTCTCAGGCCTCCGTCATGTCAACTTCAAGTCTCTCTGTGCTGTGTTGCCTTTTGCTTCACAAGTCCACCGAAAGGTGCATTCCAGTGTAGTAGATATGGCAACACTGAGTTTGAGTTTTCTCCCCAGAAGACCTCCCCCCACCTCCTAGCAGCGGAGACACACGAGCGGTCCCGAGTAAGTATTTTGTTTGCAGGGTACATAGTGGCAATGCAGCGTGGTTGCTCTTAGCAACACTTCCCTCCCTCCGCCTGTGATTGGCTGTGAGGGAGGGGAGTCTTCCCTGCCAAGCCACCATCCCTCCCCTACGCCAAAGTTTCAGTACCAAAGTAATTTCGTCCAGACTATAGATATCATTGACGAATCAATATGGAGATCTTGGGCAATCCTTTCGTCGGTAATAGAGGAATCAGGTTCGGGAACATTGAACATCAGAATGTTGCACTCACGTCGACATTGTTCATTAGCTTCAGAAAAAAACAGTTCCATTTGGCTGCTTAAGGTATTGGCTGAATGATTAGTTAGTTTATCCTTCAACTCTGCAACTTTGTTCTTTAAGGAAACGATAAGATCGTGGAAGTTTCTTTCAGAGCCAATGCATCAGCTTTTAACTTAGCTTTGAAATCGTTCAATGTTTGAATGAAATCTCCAGGTAAATTACCCTGTAAATTGAAGCAATTATTACAGATAAAGTCAGAGTGAGAAGAAATAACCTTCTGAACATCTTGCGTGGAAGCCATAATGACACTTAATATATAAAAGTTGATTACCAGCATGAATGGAGTTTCCACATTCTCTGCAAGTATTCCTGTCAATAATCGGCATTTTAAGGCAGGAATTTAACAAAATAATGCACAATAATATAGTAAAACAAAAAAAACAGAGCAAGGACACTTGGTAACCATTTGCGATTCGATCAATCAATAAATCTGTATGAAACATGATGTTCTTAGAGAAAGAGTAAACTAGTGGCACACGAAGAAAAATTCTGATGGTTCTTGGCATGCAATTCGAAAATCATTTGTCATCCTTGGCCTTCACTGAAAGATCAACTGTCTTCATAAATATCGATGTAATTCATCTGTAATTTAAGGTTCACATTTTATATTCAGTATATAAGTTTACATTAAATCTTAGGAAATTTTTTTAAAGCTTCAAAGGTCGACTTATACACCGCAATATACGGTATGTAAAAACTTGCAAGATAATTAAATGTAGATCAATCAAAGACAAAAATACACTTGATTTGTTTACAAATTATAAGTTGCTGAATTTATTTGGAATTCAAAGAAATAAGAATAAATCCATTTCAGCCTCATATTAATAATATTTCTCTTTATAGGCAGGACTTCTTTGATAAAAATCCCAATTCTAACAAAGAAGCTTAAAGATGTACAATAGAAATTTATTTTAATTGCAAGCTACCTTCCTGGGATACTTAATTTTTAGTTGAATTCTTCACTTATATTTCAGCATAAAATTTTAAGACTAAATTTGTTAAAAATTGCAACTGACTTAGCAGCTTAATTCATAACATTGGTCAAGAACAATTTTAACACCAAAATTGGCATAAACTACGGCAACCAGATTCCAAGGAAGAAAAGTCAGAGAATAAAAGGTTTTGCAGAAGAAAAACTATTACATGGCATGTTCTTGTGAATGTTAAACTATGAAATGATAATTTCTGAGGAAGAAAAGCCATGACATGACAAATCACGATTTTGTTATTCATTTATGCTCAACCTTCAATAAATCAACTATGATCAATCTAAATAATTTCGTTAAATGAGTCACAATAAATTTATGCATTCATGAAATTAGAATTTGACCTAGTTGCTAAGACTTTCCTAGAAAAATCAGATTCATACATTTAATCCAGTTAATTCCAAAAAGGAATCCTTATCACATGTACAAAAAGCACTTGCAAATTTTATCACAATGAAAATAAAATGTAAATATTTGAACAACAAAGTAATTTTGAAAATTTTAAGCCTTTATGGATGAATTTGTTTCAAATATGAGATTAATTTTATATTAATATATCAGTAAAGGTAAACAATGAAATATCCAATATTATAAATATCCTTTGATCTATGCAAAATTGGAAAGCTATAAAATATTATGATTAGTTCATTTAGCAAAGTAAACAAATTTTCATCGTATGATCTCCAATTTGTTAGTGAAGGAGAAATCTCCAAGACTGAAAAACGAAATTTAAGAGATTCTTAAATTAATGATCAAATTAATCATAGGCTGAATTATCAAATATCTAACAATTAATTTTTCTCTTAAAAACTAATACAGTAGAACCTCATAAATCAGGCATCCTCAGGACATAGCACGCGTCGGATATTTGAAATTTCTGGTTTTTTGAAAATTATGCAAATGGCCTATGTATCCAGAGGCAAATTGTATTACAGGAAGTCCCTTACCTTCGTACATAATGTGTTCCTGAAAACGTGTACAAAAGTCGAATGTATGAAAGTTGAACAATATGCTTACATGTTATAATGGGTAAAGGCGGTATAACCTTTTCTGGGTCAGAGGAAATGCTGGCCAGCGGGGAGAGGGACCCTCGTAGCTGTGGTGAAGGCTACCCTCTAGGGGAAGGACAAACCCTGATCAAAAAACCCTGGTCCTCCAGGTTGGGGGGGGTTTCTCGGAAAATTCTACTTGCTACGTTTCCCAATCACAATAAGAATAAAACCGGACTGTATTTTAGACAACAACTTCAGCTACGTAAAAGGACTTTGACTTTTGGAATGTGGAATATACAAGGTTTGTCTGGAAAGATAGAAGAGGTGCTGAAAGAAATTAATAAAAGAAAATTAGATGTAGTTATTCTGATGGAGACAAAGAAGAAAGGGAAAGGTTGTGAAGACATAGGGGATTACGTTTCATGTGTGGAGTGGTGTGGATAAAGCAGAGAGAGCCAGAGCAGGATTGTCAACATTAATTGGAAAGAAATGGAAAACAGAAATAATTAACTAACTGAAAGAATCGTTAAACACGTAGTGAGAATGTATGGGAGAGAAGTAATGATTATTGGCACATATGCATGGAAATTACTGAGGACAACAATACCGGTAACCATGGAATTATTGAATTGTTAAAAAAATTACCAAAACTCAAGTATAAATTCAAAATATGAGCGAATTCAAATGAGATCGAGTATTCTATGGTAAGAATAAGAATTCTCATTCATTTTGGTGTGTTTTAGTGCAAATTTTGTGTCGATAACATAATTTTAAGATATTTTAAAGAGAAAAAGGATGAAAGACTTCAAACCAAAAAGTTGATTTTTACGTGTTACCTTATGGGAAACAACATTCATCCTCTGGAGTCAAACCCGTGACCTATTTTGAAATATTTTTAGTCATAACGTAAAGATTTATTAACACTGAAGTCCTGAGAAATTTCAGGCTTCTAAGTTTATTTCTAATCGTGTTATTCACAAAGTTAGACCATTGCGCATGACCATTACGATTTTATAATTTAGAGAGATAGGGCAAAATGCAATAAAATATTTAAATAATTGCACAAATAAACACTGCTGTACAGACAAAGATAGCGACGCATCTGAAACTGTTGGCTGGCAGGCAACACCACCAAGTGGTAACTTGAAATGTTCATTCGTCATTTTGCTGGCATATGAAAGTCCGAATTCGATGTACAAAAGGCAGTTCAGGGGTGTCAATGTATAATGTACGAAAGTGCATGTTGTACGAATGTCGAACGTACGAAAGTTGAGGACCGCCTGTACAATATTAAAAAACATTACACACAAATCTTACATTTAATACATATATTATTATATAGCGTACTTTAAGGTTAGTTTTGTCTTCAGAAACTTAAATCTGCTAGGTCACTTTCTAGAAACTCATCAATGGAGTAGAATGATTTAGATTTCAGCCAAAAAGCCATTACTCTTTGAATTTTATTATATTTATGCATTTTGCTTGATTTGGTAATTTATTAACAGTGTTGGCTTGGCTTTACAATAGCTCAAAATGTATGTTCGTCAGCTGATGCACAAAAGTCCAAATTCGGCGTACGAAAGGCGGTTTAGCGGTAGGAATGTATAATGTACGAAAGCGCGAGTTGTACAAAAGTCGACTTATGAAAGTCGAGGACTGCCTGTATTCTGTACTTGGGAAAGCTCCGGTGAGCATAATTTGATGCAGTCATGATAAGAGACAAAATTTCAAATTTACCGATGTGAATTAGGGAAGAGCCTTCGATAACGTGATAAAATAAAAATGCTTTTTGTTATCTAAATAATCTCAAAATGTTACCAGAAATCACACTTGAAAATTTTTAATAGATAATATATATATACTAAATTTGTAAATACAGAAATTAAATAATGCAGAATATTAAGTAAATCATAACAGATGCTCCCTCCTGCTCCTCATGGCTATGATATGGCATCTTCACATCACATAACTGATAGAAAAAAATAACATTCTTATAGGAATTTTAGCGCTGTCACTATTGACGAAACAGTCACACTTGAAAACATGTGGTCACTTCCAATGCGAGTACATAAATGTCTATCACTGTTGTAATCCTTGGTTCACTTTAAAAAATCTGATCGTCTATCCGCTCAAACTATAGCATGTCTGTAATTTTAAAATGAAATGCAACGTGGTGCTTAGCTGAGAAGGGGAGGGAGGAGTCATTATGAAAGGAGAATTGATAGAAAGAAATTGTTTACTTTCGATGCCTTGACAATGGTTCTCAAGTTCGCTTAATTTGTTGGGATTTCAATTTTAGGTAGCAAAATAGATCAGATCCCTAAACTCCACAGAGAGATAGCCTCCAACATTAAACCAAAATGTGAACCCATATTGAATGTCTTGCAAAATGAATGATTTTACGCATTCATATAGTAACAATGACATACAATCTAGCAAATATAAAAAATCCAGGAAAAATTGGTGATTTGAAAATTACTTCTGGAACATAATGTGTAAATCCGACATCTGTGGAGCTTTCAGTAAGTCCGGCAAACCTATGGCCCCTATGCCCCTGTATGGTTGACTACCCACGGAATTTTTTTCAAAAAATGCTAGGTTTTTGATAATTCCAGATTTTTGAATGCTGGATTTATGAGGTTCTACTGTAATACTTTACATAGGAATTATAAAACTAAAAGTTCTTCCAACAAATTGCTTCCGAATAGAAAATCAAAGCAGAAAGGGTATTATTTTCTTGAAAAGAGGTTTTATGAAATAAAACACCTTGGACATTGATAAAGCTAATTTTTATAAATGCAAACTTTGAACATGCTATATAAAGAATGTACTTCTCAACTATCAACAGCTGTCATTCAGTACAACGGTCTTAAGCTCATGATTTCATTAAATTGGTAATAATTACATCAAAACAGATGTTTCAGTTTACACATCATTATATTCAAATTTACGTTCACAGGTATATCAAAGGCAAAGAAATTCTAGCATGTTATTTATAATGTTAAGATGATTATAGAGCTATTTCTACCTCCAAAAATATTCATTTCCTCTACATATTCCTTGTATTTTCAGTGATGTTTGTTCAATATTGTCATGGCTGTTTGATTTAAATATAATAATAAAAATATCACCAGAAAAATTGTATACCAACTTCAGTTTATGAATGGTTTTCATAATTTGCAGAAAAAAATGCATTCTTCAATACAATTTATGTAGAGAGCGATAATAACTATAGGTTAGTTTGTGGGAAATGTAAATCAAAATATGAGTTATCATCCACCACGAGCTGGAATGCCCCGATTTTGTGTCAAATAGGCCTTATGTTAAAGTTATCCACTTTAAACAAGTGTTCTGACATTTAGAAACAACTATCATATTAATACAGGGATGAACTTTGGATACTGGTTAAATTTGTAAGTAGACATATATGACAGCAGATGTCACAATCCCGAGAGCCAATTGTAAGTACGTAAATACCATAAGAATTTTCAACAGCACAATCACAATTCACTTTTGGGAAAGCTTCATGCTTAATATAAGGTAAATAAAAGGTCATCAATATATTACCACCAGCAAACAAACGTTTGAAGGTTTATATGACTTATATCATTTCATTATTTAAGTTGAGTTTGCAAATATTAATGCTTGAAAGTTACGCATTAACTCCACTCGATCATTTGAATTAAGCATAAAATGGTCCTTTAAAAACGACTATTAATATAACCATTAAAGTTCATCAGCATTATTTACATTGAAGATGCATATACATCTAAATTCACGTTTTCACTGATAAAGACATGAAAGCATATATGGCCCATAACTTATCTAACTTGATAGAGTTAACATAATATAATATACATATAAGGCAAACAGATTTCATTTGTATTTCATTTTCCCAAGAAAACATTGTCATGGCACACCATGTATAAACATGGTGTAAATTTGATTCTATCGCAATAACATGGTTAACTTTCAGTAAATTAGGTAATAGAAATAAATAACAAATGTATGCTATAATGGAACAATATATGAGAATGGGTTATCACTGAACATTATATCACGTCTAATGATTATTGTGTCAATCAATTTATTTATTTGATAATTCCTGTATTTTATCGATCAACCTGAGGTTTGTGCCTTTTTTGATTCTATCTGATACCTTTCTGCAGAGAGCTTCTTTAGCTGCTCAATGTAGTATCCATTGAAATCCAATCTGTAAGTAGCAAAAAGAAACATTAGCCTAAGTCATACAAAACTCTGTTAACTCTTCTGCTGCTCACAACCTCTCAGAAGCCATTGATCATTTCTATTTCAAGTAAGGCACCAAATTTTTAAGGTGATTTCGTTTATTATTAGTTATGCTATTTTAAAACTTCAACAAGTTGAATTATTAAAATGGCCATTTTAAAAATATGACTATGGCAAGTTTTAATCTGAGAAACAGAGGGTTAAATACAAGCAGAAACAGTAAACCACATAATAAGGAGCTATTGTAAAATAATTTACAATTCTCAGCCATTTCTTAATCTTATTTTATTTTTGATTTAAAAAAATGAAAATTTCATAAATAAATGGACACTCATATTTTTTAAATACAAAATTCCATCACAACTTGAAATTCTAAAACTAAATTGGAAATATTAAAAAGAGCACAAAAATATATCCATCCATCACCCAAAATATATTATCCATATAGTACATATCACCCAGAGTCAACCTTAGGGGTGGGCAAAGTGGGCGGTCGCCTGGGGCGCCGAAGGAACCCCGTACAGGGTATAGGTATAACCTTCAGGGGAGTGCCAAAAACCTACTTCACCCGGTATCATATTTGTCCTAAAGCCAGCTCTGGTATCACCATTACATTAGTTAATTACAGGTTGAGCACCCTTTACCTGAAATCCTCGGGAAAGACAGTATATCGGAATTGGGAAAATTTCGGTTTCTGGATATTACACATTAAGTTAGGAAGCACAGCGTTCTTGCATAAGTGAATCCTGTAGTTTATTCTATGAGCACTACACCACTAATGCTACCTTTTACCAGCTTGAATAAAAATGAACAATGTTTTATTATAACACACTATATTAAAATAAAAAATACAAACGATCAATTACCGTAGAGCCGTTAATTTCTGGATCATTAGATCTCCCTAGTGAATTTTTACGGGATGAAAGAGTTTTAGAATAACTGATACAGTCAGTAAACAATTCACGATACACGGTATCAATAAACGGTGATGATACCCACGCCATAGTCCTCGCTTAATCTCTTCAGAGACGCACCATGATCAAGTTTTTGCAATAACTCAACTTTCTGTTACCCATAAGAGTATGATGGTCTTTTTGACATGTTCACTATAAAAAATACGATAAATAACCACAAATGTCTTAAGGTATGTTAGGAACCAACCACTACGAACCGCTATAATGAATGACGCAGTGCAAGCGGTGTCAGATGTCAGGTTACATTGTAATTTAAGTTCATCAACAAAGAATTCTTTGAGCATATCAGACCCAGTGATAACAATTTAGCTATTTTGTCACTAGATTTAGAGCCTTAATTTCGTCTAGCAAATTTTTTTGCATTTAGCGACGTGGCAAAAAATTTGAAGATTTTATTGTACTGTGATTTAATGATTTAAACGTGGTTAATAAGTAAGATAGAGTGCATTTAATTATTTATGTATTAGTTATTACGTATTATTTTGAAGTAGTTTTGCACTTATCTGGCAGCAGCAGCATTATAGTGACATTCCTTTGAGTGTAACACCTTTTTGAGAGCAGACCATTTTTCCTAATCTTTGGTGTTGACGCATCAAAAAAATTTTGGATTTAGGATAATTTCGGTTTTCGGATTTATGGATCAAGGGTGCTCGACCTGTACAATTAGAATGTAATTTATGACAGAATAGATTGTTTGACTTTTAATGTAACCATGTTATGGACAAAAATCAACTAAAAATTCAATATGAGAGGTGTTTTAAAAATTCCCAGCTTGACTTTCAGTGCTCCAGTACGACATAATCTTAAATAAACAAGAGTTCTCTGAAACACACTAAAATAATATATTGAAAGGGAAATTCGGCAGTTGATGCAAGAATTTAAATAGCCATTTCATGCTTACCTGTAAAGGACATTGACGAGCTTTTCGCTGTTATTTATCCTTCCAAGTTCAGATATTTTATCGAGCAACCCGACCAACATACCAGTGAACTCAAGGTCAAAGCGTGAAATACTCTGTTCAAAGCTATCACTTTCCCCAACAACACGCTCTGCGGCAGTAAGGCCTGACCCTTCTCCTGTACCACCCACTGCAACTGCCAATGTCTTCCCACTCAGAGGCGTTAAGGTCGGAGCAGAAGTCTGAACAGATAAAAGTAAGAGTGTCAGTTCTGAGAATAAGAATTTGATATCCCGGATGTAAAAGCCACTTTTTGATGCCCAAAACAATCACGCACACAAGGCAAATTCGATACATATCAGCCAATCACATCCTGTATCTTCCGACAATTCATGCGCAAATGCCCATCAAGCGCAAATAAATGTACTGCTGAATTATGACATGATTGCAAATACAGAGTTATGTGGAATCCTCCAACATAACACACAGAAATGTGCACTTTATCTGATTGATTTTTATCGAATAAAACAATTATATGCATGGAATGGAAGATAACTGCAGACACACATGAAATTATTCATTGAAAGATTCATTTTGGCAATAAACATACTTTATGTTATACCGAGTCAACAATATAACCATATTTTTATCAATTGTGAGAAATTTCAAGCATAAATATATTTACCTATGGATGATATGAGAATAAATGAGAAGTGCAGCCATGCTATTTTCAAAATTTTTACCCATTTTGTAAGAAAATACAAATACCTTGACACTGAGCCCATAAAAAAACCATTTTAATAATGCAAAAAACAGCAATAAATTCAATAGTAAGGCAAATCTTGAGCCACAGGAATGCAAACAAAAATGACATGCAACCAGAAATAAGTATTTCAAAATGCTGTTATGCATATACTGTCGTGAATATGTTTTCTCACATCTGACAACAGTTTTCAATATAAATATTAACGAATAGAGGAGTGAAAGATTTTAAAGAATAAAAGTAAAAAAACACACCAAAAATTCCAAGCTAATACATATTATGTTCTGACAAAAATGACCAAGAGATTATGTCAAGTTGCCAGAAATTGATACCTTCTTCTACTAATAATCCACAGAAAAACATTAAATCACAAACTGACATATAAAGTTAAAAACTCAGAAATCATATAACTGCCAATCATTATAAAGAATGTAAAAAAATTATTTAAAACAAGAAAAATTAGGAATATATTTTGATGGCATGTTTTATAATTTGATTAGACCAGGATATAACATAATGTACTCATTACATTAGGTTAGAAATTTATTACCATGATTAAAATTTACAAAATTTTTAAAACCTATCATGCGTTTCTATTACAATAAAACAGTTAATCCATTTTAAATTTAACTATTATTTACAGTTATTGACTTTGTTTAAAAATGATAAACTTCTGTGTTGAGCAGATTGACCAAAATAATGTCAACATATTAAAGCATTTGCCAAAACGTCTTAGTTACTCAAATTATTTTATTTGCAACAATAAAATAAAATCTCTTACGGCACTGTCTTCTATCAAATGTTAAGTTTTTACCTGGAAACTAATCATAAAAAAATGCATCTTCATCCAAAGAATTTAAGATTAGTGAAATAAGCAATCGATTTGCTAATTAGGAATTTAAGAACCAAATTGCATTCTCTATATTTAAATATTTATGGATCAGTGGTGTAACAATAGGGTGGTGTGGGTGGCCCAATGCCATGGACCCCTGGATTTATGTATTTGTTGGGGTAGGAGGACTATAGATAATATTTTGCCATGGGCCCTTCCGCTCCTAGTTATGCCACTGTTATGGACATAATAAGTTATACATTTGTTTTTTAATGAGTTTTTTTAGGACCAAGTGCAATGTTACGATTGAAAATTAAAGTTTTTAAATATAGTACACTATTTGGCTTTCTTTACAATTTGGAAAATATCAACCAGGATCAACTGTTGAAAAATTGTAAAGATTTACATCTTGCATTGAAGGATGAAAGCAGAAATGAAGCAGATATAGATGGTTTAGAACTAGTGGAGGAAATAAAATCATTAAATATATATATTTAAAAACAAACATGCTTTCCATGAATATATTACAATACATACATGAAAATAACTTTTTGTTGATATTCCCAAATTTATCGATAGCAATTAGAATATTATTAATCCTTCCAGTAACTGTGGCGTCAGGTGAACGTTCATTTTCAAAGTTTAAAATAATTAAAAATTATTTAAGATCCTCAATGTCACAACAAAGATTATCCGATTTAGTTGTAATATCAATAGAAAATGAAAATGCCAAGTCAAATGATTTTACTGGTGTCATAAACACTTTTGCTTCAATTAAAGCTCAAAGAGTGGAATTTTGAGTTATTTTGCATCAATATATTACCGTATATAATTGTGTTTAATGCGCCCTCGTGTATAACGTGCACCCATACTTAATGCCAAAAAATACCATTCGTATAACGTGCACCCTTGATTTTTGGGGGCTATAAGAACAAAATTATATCTTCATGTTAAGTATTAACTAGAGTACCATAAATAAATATGTCAAAGAATTAAATTATTGCCAATTAACAATTTTGAAACTTATTTCTGAAGAAAATAATAACTTTGTTAAATTCCACAATTTTTTATTTTCTTCAGAAATATGAGTATCAATTACCATAAAGTTCAGCCAAATTCCTTGGATTTTTTAAAAATTTTAAATCGCTTGGACTTGCCCGTAAGTAATACGTTCAATAAGTTCCACATTACGTCTTAGAGAGACATCATCAATAATGAAAGTTGAGATGGCAGCAACTTCATACAGTAAGTTGGTCAAAATGATGCCATGTGGAAATCTGCAGCGCCACTTCTGCCAACCATTATAAATCAGACAAAAAGGGATCTATAAAATAGATTGAGTTTTGATTTATAGTGGACGTTGATTCTCTCTTTCCTATCTCATTCTATAACTGTTTAATAGAAGGAATAACACAAAAATGTAACAAACAAATCTAAAAACTGGAAATGCGACAGGTAAGATAAAGTTCATACATGTCATTCTACGAGTTTTAAATTACTTACCTTGTTATTTATACATACTAGAATCATGAACTAAATAAAATTATTTCAATTTTCTTTTTCTGTTTCTTTGTTTTCGATGTGTGTTTTGCAGGAAGTCTATCTGGCGATTTTGCAAAAATTACTGCAATCAGCTGATGAGCTAGTGAAATGCTGAATATTTGGAAATGACGGAATTATAACTGTATAGAAGTAATTAGGTGTTCTTTACGTATAATTAATATATGTGTAACCTGGATTATCAATAATTATTGTGGTTTTCTCCTTAATTCACCCATAAAGCTAAAATCTGGTGCAAGGTAGGTTCACTGTAATTTTCGATTTCAAGTGCCGAAAAGTGTTACCCATGTATAACACTCACCCCTACTTTATGACCTGAAAATTTGGTCTTCAAACTGCGCATTATACACAAGTATATACGGTATTATTAAATCCAAAGTTTTATATTTTATGTACAACTAGCAGGAGTGCCCGTTGAATTTCAACGGATTTAGTGAATCTAAAACTTCGACCATGTAACATGTAAGCAATGCAAGAATAAGATAGTACACAGTTATACCCATTGAACAAAGCTAAAATGAAGAAAACTGCTCCGCATTTTCCTATTTAGATGAATGAAGGAAGAAAATCTTAGGAAATAACGTATAAACTCCCTCCCTTCCATCCTCTCCTTCCCTTCTCCGACTCCCTCCCCTCTCTCCCACTCTCTTCCTCCCCCTCCATCTCCCACCCTCACCCTCCCTCTCTCCACCCCTTCCCTATAATTCCGTCTCTCCATCTCCCCCTTCCGTTACCGTCCATCTCTCTCCCTCCCTATCTCGTATTAAAAGCATTCAAAGCGAACAAACTTACAAACATTCTCCTTTATATGTTAGATTAGAAGATAATTCAATTAAAAACAACAAATATTTCAATGAAATAAACAACAATTTAAACAACAATTCAACAACAATTTTTACGTAAGATATGGAATTTTAGTAAATTTCTATACTTCAATAATGCCATAAATGCAAAAATTATGTTTTACAGAAATAACTGATGAAAAATTTATATTTTTAAACCTATTTCAATTCGTTGCTGAGATATACTCAAAAAACCAAAATTTGAACCGGCCATTACATTAAGACCTTTCGACCCAGTGGACTGATTTGTCCATTTTCAGCTAGAAAATGTATATCATCAAAACATTGATATTGGTGCTGGATTCATCAAAATCTGTCCAATGGTTGCTGAGATATCCTCAAGAAACTGAAATTTTGACCGACCGATCCGTGACCTCCAGGGTCACGACCCCGTGGGCTGATTTGAATTATATTCGGCACTGCAACTCCCATGACCAACCTGAAGCTGCTGTCAATATTTCAAGCTCCTAACTTTATTCTCTGATGAGTTATGGCTGCCACAGACAGACAGATAGACAGACAGACATCCTCTTTTATTTATTAGATTCTTAAAAGTTGTTCGTTTGTTTCACTTTTGAATTATAAGCCTATGTTAAAACGCATTGTCCAAAATATTAATGTACTAATTAAATTAATGTTTATCTATATGGTATTATAAATAAAATCTTTTTATGGTGAAGTTTTTTATACTGTATCAATGGGTAAATAAATGTATTTCGCATATAAAATCTTACTTAAATGAGGGGAGGGGGTGGCTATTTTCTACTTGAACAAAAGCAGTCAACTACCTAGGTGCAGGCCTATTTATATATAAAGTTGAAACTGACAAGATACACGCATGCATGCATGCGCGCACACACGCACGCATGCACGCGCGCACAAATATATATATATATATATATATATATATATATATATATATATATATATATATGGTACATTTTAACCAATGCAACCACAATACAGAGAAAGAGATATCTTCTTTATCATTCAGATCATGAGAAAATTGTGATCTTCTTGTTGACTTCTCATGCTATGAAGTTTCATACACTAAAATATATTTTAATATGTGCAGTTTAATGTTTTTAAATAAATGATTGAAAAATATAAATTATTTCTAATTACATCTAAGAACTACATCTAACTACCTAAGTATTAAATAAATTAACTAAAGTATCCAGTAGTTTCTCTTTAGATATTAACATGTAACTTTATTAAAATTTTGAAATCAGATATGCTCTCAACATTATCAAAATAAGACAATATTTGAAATAGAAATAACTACAGTAAAATAGAAATTAAGAATAAATGAAATTCTCCACCAATGCCTTAAAAAAGAAAGTTTAGTAAACATATTTGATAGTTTATTACATAATATCTAAGTGTAAATAATTAATTAAAAAATCATGTATATTTAGAAATATATTTTCAGCTAAAAATTAAAACAATTTAAATGTAGATTAAGGTATATCAATTAAACACATTTGTCCTAGTTTAAATAACTTTGCAATAATACTACCTTATAAAATCTTTGAAATTGTACCGATAACTATTTTTGATTTACCATGCAGATGCCAATCACTGACAAATCTCACCTTTTAAAATTTCACAATTAAGTGCCCAAGAAGAAACTCAATGACCAGAAAGATTTTGGACACAGAATTTTAAAAAATTACAGCTATTTTTCTTTTTACACATGCTGTCTATTTATCAATTTAAAAAATATAGCAGCCACTCTGAAATAGTAAATTAAACTCTTTGCACTAATAAAGAACATGCTGCTTTGCAAGCAGAGACTACAACACCGATATTTCACTACAATATACACAAATTTCTATGATCTTCTCAGCATATAGCTTAAACACCTGACTTGTTACCTAAAGCCACTTGAAGATAAACAAAGACATTCCCAAAAATTTACATTTCATTCATGAGGCACAGCAGTGCCGTAACTACTGGGGTGCAGGGGGTGCAATGCACCTGGGCCCACTCCTCAGAGGGGGCCCACTCAGTGGCGTAACCAGGACTTGGGCACTGGTTTAGGTTTTTAGTGCTGCATTTTTAGTAAACATAAAAGTCATCCAGAGTAACCAATATCGTACGATACGGAACTAGTCCCATGAAACAAAAATTGGGCAAAAAACAAGAAGATGAAATTAAAAAACATCACAAAATAACATCTTTTGTAAAACAATCATCAAATCACCAAGGACAGGGATTGGGCAGCGATGAAAGAATATTATCTGAATCAGAAACTCTACAACCGGTAGAGAATGAATTCAAATGCCCTTTGGGACTGGATAGATTAGATGAGTTAAGAAATTGCGTTGAATTACCTGATGATACTGATTTACAATCTGCATGCCATAAAGAGAGAGCCCTATACTCCAAAGATATGAGTGAAAATGAAAGACGAACAATTATTTTATGTGAACCAAATCAACCAAATGGACCGTTTCCTAAAGATCACATTAGCTTTGGGGACTAGCCATGCCATGGTCCTCGAGAGGACAATGATGCTCAACTGATCGATTTGTTATATACCTTGTGTTGTATCAACCAATATAGGAAAGCAGCTGTTGATTTGCATTCAGAAATGTTTTTTTCTAAAACGGCATTTGCTATTTCAATTATTTCATTTTGAATTTTTGGCGATAAATACTATATTTTTCCTTGGAGTGAGTTTAAAAGTTGATCCAACACATCATCATACTTTGCTAATAGCTTTATAATTGATAAAAAATTTCCTCTGTTTTTTGATGAATTATTCGCATTCCCTGTGAAATACTACACCAAAATAGTTTTTTACTGACGTTCCTACGGCATTTTGCTATGAAAACCGAGATCCAGCTATATGATACATATCTCGATCGATTATTCTGAAATAAAATTGAGTCAGTCTTCTTTGCCCTGAAATCATAGCTCCTGCTGAGAGGGTTGCCTTCGATCCGAGCGAAGGTTCAAAACCCTCGCCGGAAGTATCTATTGTGCTTCAAAAACTGACCCTACTCCCCTCTTGCCAGGTATATTTCTTTGCTTGCCCCCACACAGAAGGGATAAAGCCAAAATTTCTAATAGAGATTTCTGCTAATACATATTAGAAATTTTGTTAAATTTCATAATCACAAAAAATTGCATATTTTGACATAATTTTGTATTTATGTAATGTTATAAAACATTTAGAGTCAAATGTGTTTCGTTTTTATTAAATTGTTTTGTTTTTAAATTCGATTAGAAACTAATGTGCTATGGGCCCACTTTCTCAATTTTGCACCACGGATCATGAAATGCTAGTTACGCCACTGAGGCACAGTAATCGCTTTCTGAATCCAGATCCTTAGCAAATAATTACATCTAAAATTGTCACATTAAAAAAGAATAGGAAAAACAGCAGGACACTGTAGCAGTAATAGAAAGATAGACACAGAAGAAGTAGAAATTCATTCACATGAGAAACAAAAATAATCAAAGCTCTAGTCATGCATGAAGATGAGCAATCCTATGAAGGGAAAGAAAAACATCAAACACAAAACACACATCACCATTTACAAAAGCATTGAAAAGACAGCTGCTTTTAAACACTACAGTAATTTTGTGACATTTAATGAGAAAATACCTCCAATTCAACGTCTGCACCAAGCATTGACGTCAACTCTGCATCCACAAAATATGTCCTCATGTGCTATATGGGTTAAAGGAAGAAGGAAGGGATTTTGTATTACATTTGTCATACATCGACTAAACTTGAGTTGCACCATAATATATTAATGTAAGTTATGGAGGAGGGATTAAGTCAGCTTAACAAACAATACTTATGAAAATCTTTACCCAAATGCCTCTTCAGCAAACTCTAGAGAATTGAACTCTTCCTTGGTATTTGACAAATTTGTAAATTTTTCCTGCAAATTGCGCGTTGAGAAAATCCAAAAGGACACTGAGCTATAAAATGAGGTAAATTTGAAGATTTTAGTTTCAGTGGAATTTCCGAATGATTATTCAAAAAAAAGCAGTGTAGAGCGACTCTAATATCATGATAAAATTTATTTCTCGCCATTTATTTAGAGTAACATTTCTTACAAAAAGACTTCATCGAATAACAAATATCTATGCCTATCGTGAGCTTAAAACTTTCATCAATTTCAGAAAATAAAGGTAAAAAACTTCTCAAATGAAAAACTGTTCTAAGGATACAATTTTGATGCATTAGCACACAACTTAGATTAAAGAGTTGGAATGTTTTCTACAACAAATACCAAATTGAACTTGATCAAATGCAACAAAAATTTACCCAAGTTAACGTTTCATAAAAAGACCTATGAATATGATGAAAAACAAAATTTAAAAAAGAAAAACTCAACTCACGTGATAAGTTCTGACATTAGTACGGAAAAAATGCAAAAAATTAACCTTTTTCCTTTCTAGTATTTTTCAACAGTGACTAATATGGTTGTACTTAACATCCAGGAAATTCTTCTTGGACCAGTGAATTAGAACGATGACAATTAGTAAAGAAAAACATTCTGCACATTTACAAACACCATCTTTTAAAGGAAAAATGACTACAGTCGTTAGGGCAAGAGGAAGACATGTTAGCCTTTTAACAACTGAAGGAAGCTTTTTCTCAGATAACATGGGTGTACGTGTTACTTGGAATGAATGCTGTTTGAGTTACATGGACCAATGGTTCTTACTTCATAAACATTGGCTTTTTTAATAGGGATCAAAAGAAATCATTTGAAAAATTATAAAGACAACAACAACAAAAGCCAGTGCACTTAAATTGCACACAGAAGAGGTGACTGGTGAGGCAGAGAAAGTCGGGGAAAGCAAGCACAAATAAATAAAGCCTCATAATTAAACACGACTCAAAAACAGGGGTTGTCGGACACAAAAAGCAAATTCTCTTCTTCCAAAAAAACTACTTAAAATACACTGGTATAGCATCTTTGAAACAACCATTTCAATAGCTGTTAACCAGAAAATGCATAACTTACCATGAATAACAATTCATGAAATGCTGTTTCCGTTTAATTTTCACCCTACAATATACACTTATGCAAGTTCATGCATTCGTAACCAATCAATGTAAAATGTCTTTAAACATCTGTAGAAGGATAAGGAAACATCAAAGCATTGGAGTTGATGTTACAGACCAAAAATCAAAAGAAAGACCTTTGGGATTGCTAGGCTATATGAATATATATTAACTTATTTCCACAGCTAGATGGGTAAAATTAATTTATATAATTTAAAAAACTAAATCCCATTACCAAAAAGCTTTAAATTCTAAAAAACGTAACATGATTATTTTACACTAAGCAATTATTCATACCTTTAAAGCATTACTATTAGTGATTACAACTTAAATATATTGTAAATACATTTAAACTAATATTTTATTGATTTTTTAAAATAAAAAAAAGCAAAATACATGATCTAATGACAAATGAATTTTTTTGATAAAATCAACAGCATAAGACAGTATCATCAAATAAAATTTTCTCATTAAATTTTAAATTCCAAAGGCTATAATTCATTCAAGAGTGAAGAAAATTTCTTCAAGATTAACTTTATGTCTTAGTTTGAAAATTCAAAAATTTAAAAGCTAGAGAAATCAGTAATATTGCACTATTTCTCTCATCATAACAGGAGTATATTATATTCAAGTCATAAGGCCAATTCAATAATACAATTTATTACAACAGAGTAAAAAAACAGAAGCGCAGATTGATAAAGGTTATAAAAATAAAGAAACGGAAAATAAACAATGAGAGGAGGAATGTTTCTAAAGGAATATGTTGATAATTCTTATCAACTGCATTTATGAATAGACAGCATTCATAACGTGGTGGAACACAGCCTGGTAACTGCACCCTGACATGGGCTGGAAGGCAGTGCTAGATAGGGTAACTAGCCCTCTAGCTTTACCATAATCATGTGGAGCATCTGACAGAATCAATGTCATTTTCAAATAAAACTTTATAGAACACATTACACAAGAATTATTACCCATTAATTTCTCCAGTTCATTAGAATTTTGACAAAGATTAATTGTAAAATAAAAGAAAGCTCTGCTAAGCAAATCATAAAAAATATGGCTACAAGCATTGAGGATCAAACACTAAAATGAAAAAAAACTCAAATACAAAATATTCTTAGAACAAAAAAAAATTTCGACTTCTAACAAAGTCAGTATTTCTGCCAAACAGATGCAGAAGAGTTCAACCTATGGCCTGTGTGTCAAATTCCAAACCCATAAATCCTTAACGAAAAAACTATCTGTGAAATTTAACAATGGTAATATTATTTTTATTAATTAAAATTAAGCTTCTGTTGAAGTTTTAACACTAAAAATTATTTAGGCTTGATTTTCACCTCTATGCTAACAAAATCTCTATGATAAATTACAACCCACAATTTCTAATATGGCCAACATACTTGTAAACACAAATGTCACCCACCACATATAATAAAAAGTTGTACACCACTGATTTCAAGATATACGCACCATATTTTCTGTAGACATATGAATTTCTAAGAATATGTTACTAGTTAATAAATACCTTAATGAAATCTGCGAATTTAACACACACAGCCAACAATTTATGCACAGTGGGCAGTAGTGTTGCATTGGTCAACATACAGTCATTCATGCAGGTGTCGAGGAAGTTTGAATGGCAGAGAAGGACCTCATCTACATTGTTCACCTGTTAACACACCAATGAACATTAACAATAATTAAACATCCTCACACTTCAAGAGTTGATATCGACATGAAAGGCAATTAAAAATATCACATATATTTACTCAATTAAAAATATCACATATATTTACTCAAAAAATCCTTTAGATTTATAAGTACATATATAAATCACCATATTTGGCAGCCTATAAGATGCAATTTTTTAAGGAAAACATCACTCTAAGTAAAAAGTACCCAGATATCCAGATCAAAGCCCACATGAGTCTTATGAGTGGAAGCATAATCAGGAGAAAGCACAACAAAAAAATAATTTTCTTGCTACAATTCAACTGAACTTTGAGTAGAACCTATAGTAATAACACACTATACTGAGGAAGCTGATCCTTAATGTATGTAATTCCACGAAAAGAATGTAAAGAAAATGAAAAGAATCTAAACCAATACCAAAATTGTTTAACAAGATGTCAATGCACAGCGCTTTTTTTCCATCAAAAAAGGTTCCGGAACACTAGAGAGGTGAGAGGGAGAAAAATAGGAACTGAATAAAATTTGTACACAGAGAGCTATGTAAGATTGTACAATATGAGTAAAACATTATTACATTGCAAATGACTTTCTTTGATCTGTTTTAGGTTATGCAAATTAGTATTTTATTGCAACAAAGGTTCTGGAATGGCATTCCGCTACATTCCGGCATAAAAAAACACTGTCAATGTATATTTCAGCAGCAAAATAATGGTCAAGGAAGAAGATGATCAATTAATAAACAAGATACCATACATATAGCTAGTTTTATACTTTGGAATTGGCTTGAGAATAAAATGTGTAGCATATAGTAATTTATGACACTTTAATCTCAAATGTAAACACTGCACTGTACAGCATGCATTGTACACCTGTTGATTCTCCATATTGGTAATATAATATGAAGTTCGTGGACATTTTGTTGGTACCTGTTTCACGAATAATTCAGGAATTTGTTATACGAAGGATGTTTTAGAGCTACATGGAGTTCTGCAATGAATAAGTTTTTTTACCTGGACATTTTAGTGTGTTATATTGGTGTTTTTTATCTCATAAATAAAATAACGATAAATACCAGCATTGAAATAATTTTTCAGAATATTTTGTATTAAAACATCGGTGCATCTTATAGGCCTGGAAATAAATAAGTACCGCAGCTATAACAGCATTCTTGCATATTTGATTGATGCAACGAGATGATGCTAAATAAAAATATCCAGAAAATTAATAGAGAAGGTGGTCAAGACATTTGAAGCAGGACATACTGGGCTATAAATATCCAGTTTCACTAAACTTTCACACCAGATTAACAATAATGTTTCATGAATGAATATTGGTAACTTTAATTTGTTTTGATAATTTTTTATTCATAATTAAATTTTCAAATAAAAACTACCTTAACAATAAAAACTACTCTTGGTAGAGAAGGAGAGAGAGAAACCAAAACAAATGAAATTACTGGTGCTAAGAAATGCGATTTTATGCATCACTGAAGAGTACACTCACATTGCTTAAGAGTACACCACTGTACTATTCCCAAAATCACCAGGTTGGGAACACCTGACATGGTGAGTCGTCACCTGTCATTCTACAATGCAGCCAGTGAGGTAAAATGACGATGGTCTATCAAATTCAGATTATCGAGGGTCTTAGGATCGTTGTATTGCAAGGATTTGCTCACGAGCCATTTTATGTGCAACATGCTTGCTCTCACCGAGTATGCATACTTATTTCTTATTTGGTAATTGTTGTCTCTTTGAACCAACATTTTAGGTGCCTTGACTGAGTTTCTGTCAACTAAAAAGTATAAAATAAATCTGAGAATGAAAAAGATTTTTGCTGGAATATATCTCGACTTTTAACTTGGAAGTCAAATGGAAAAATCATGATTTTAGAACGAATTTTTCTTCAATGAATATTTTTCAGTACTGTGTGTCATTTGACGAAAGAGTTAACATGAAAAAGTAAAAAGTTAGGAAAGTGTACAATGTATCACACATTTCGCGTTTCGTGCAATGGAGTATTAGAAAGTAATTATATACCTGTACGTAAGGGAAATTAATTTATTAAAGTTCTTTTCTTCATCATAAATAATCCATTTTCTTACTATTTAATAATATTACATGCACATGTAAGGAAATGAAACGTTTGTTTGGGAGATTGTTTATGTTAGCAACAATGAAGTAACCATGCAAGAAATTTTCTAAGTTCAACTCAATATAAGACTTTCTTGTTTGATTTTCTCGATAAAGGCTACTCCTACAATAAAAATGTATAGGAAAAGAAATACTCTACCAGTTCTACAACTTTTATTTGAAAAATATTTTGATATGAGCAATACTTTACGACAGTGGTCGGCAATTAGGGGTAAATTACCCCGGCAGGGGTAATTTCGAGTTTTCTAGGGGTAACGAGCAATATCCGGATTACAATAGTGTGAACACAGCTTTATGCCTAGAAAATGTGAGAGAAGCAATTTTTGGCACGCTGACTGGGCTCCCGATGCCGGACGTACATTTACTATTTTACTTCTTGGAACATCTTTTTGGTGGCACGTTTCATTTATTTTCTTGTAACATTCATGTTGAAATGTAACCTGATGTCTGACAATTATTTTGCTGTGAATAGATCTATTTTCAACACTCAGCAATGTGTTTTTCAGTGACATACAAAGTATTAACCTAACCGAATATTAAAGTGAGGAGTTGGAGGAAATTGGAGTAGACTTAACAGAAAGATTGTGTAATCCATGCCACGACACATTCTCAAAGTTTTTCGAGGAAAAGACTTTCTAACTAAACGTTGACCTTGACTAACTGTGATTGTTTCTGAACTAAGAATGCCAAAAATCCCTTCTTTTATTGCTTTCCAAATATTTTTGTAACCAAATTTTCACTGTGTTACTACTTTTGGCACTTATTTAGTAGCAAAATTTATACTTTGTCCCTCAAAATTCAATTTAAAATGTAACTAGATGAATAAAAATTACGTTTATGTGAACAAATCATAATTCCAGTAATCCACATTGTGTTTATTTCAATCAAAAGTACAATGATTGGTGCTGTCCAAATATTAAAGTGAGCCAATGTAGTTATTTTGCTTATTTAGAAAGTCACAACTCACAGTTTCTCTTTAGTAATCGGACAAGCAAGACGGACATAACGTGTTGTGCTCTGATCCCTGAACCTCAACTCACGCCAACGTACATTTCGTAAATTGCAGTAATAGAATTGCAATTCCAGTGTTCTGCTAATAATTTTATAATAATATGATATACAAATACACTATGGAAATAGATTTAATTTATTGTAATACTGATTATATATATATATATATATATATATATATATATATATACACCCTGCAGAATGACATCGAGAAAGCATGTCTACAAAGACGAATTGTTGGAGTACGGATTCACCGCAACAACCGACAAAGGAGTCCTAAAGCCACAATGCGTCATCTGTCTGGCTGTGCTGTGTCCAGAGTCCCTCAAATAGTCTCAGATGCAGAAGCATCTGCATAACAAACACCCTGAACTTTCGGACAAGCCAAAGGAATTCTTCACCCACAAGGGAAGCCAAGTGAAAAAACAGATGCTGGATCTCATGGTAAAAGCGACATTTGATCAGAGGGATGCTGAAAAAGGAAGTTTGGAAATCGCATGGCTGATAGATCATGCAAAAAAGCCGCACAACACTCGTGAGGAACTAATCAAGCCGGCTGCGATAAGAATGACCGAGATTATGTATGGGAAGGAGCAAACAGCGAAACTGAGGACGGTGCCATTGTTAGCAAGGACGATTTGGAGGAGTTTGGAGGAGTTGGCACAGAACATCAAGGACCAGTTGATAAGTGCCATAAAGAAGAGTGGGCAGTTCGCAATACAATTGGACAAAACTACGGACGTCGGGAGCGATCCTCAGCTTATCGTATATGTCAGATATCGAGGTGAATGCAGGATTGAAGAAGTGATGTTGTTCTGCAGCCCGCCGGAAACTACAACCCGTGGAGTCGATATTTTCAACAAGGTCGACAAGTTCTTTACATCGCCAGGTGTCAATTTGCCCTGGACTAACTGCATTGCGGTTTCCACTGACGGAGCCCCAGCCACGGTGGGGATTCACAATGGATTTGTCGCCCTGGTTAGGAGAGAAAAACCCATAATCTTGTGTATGCATTGCATGATTCACCAACTGGCGTTGGTAGTAAACGCATCGGAGCCTGTTCTGGAACAAGTGATGAAAGATGTGATCAAGATCGTCAACTTCATCAAGACCCAGCCGCTGATCACCCGACTGTTCTGCCAATTGTGCGAAGAAGCAGAGTCGGAGTACTGCACTTTGCTCTTATACTGCGATACGTGGTTGCTGTCAAGCAGCAACGCCCTGGAGAGACTTTGGATGCTGAGGACTGAAGTTGAGATTTTGCTGACGGACAAGACATTGCCTGGCCACCCACTTTCAAGACACCAAGTGGCTATCTCTGTTGGCGTATTTGGTGGACATTTTCGGGCATTTGAACGAAGTCAACATGAATGTTCAAGGTCCAAGACACAATATCATTTCAACCAGCCAGACAATTTGTGCATTACAAGCAAAACTCAATCTTTGGTGAATGAGAGCTACGGAAGGGAAGATTGCATCTTTCAGCTGTCTCGCGAAGTACCTCGAAGACACCAAACATTCTTTCGAGTCAATCAAAGACCTGGTAGTTCAGCACTTGGAAAAACTGAAGCAGTGATTTGAAGAATACTTCCCGGAGGCAGCTACGTTGAAGGAAGGTTGGGTGGGTTCTCAACCCATTCAGATGTTCCCTGCAAAATATGCCAGAGAAGCCATCTGGGCTGGCAGAGCAGCTGCTGGAATTGCAAGGGGACGGAGCCACTCAAGCGGAATACGAAGCTTTGGACCTGGAGTCCTTCTGGATGAGTCAGCAAGCGAGAGCTCAACCATTGGCACATGAGGAGGCGACCAAGTTGTTGCTACCTTTTGTGACTACCTACCTGTGTGAGGTGGGCATTTCGGCACTAGCAGTGATAAAGATGAAATCGCGAAACAGACTCAACCCGGAAAGCAACATCAGATGTGCACTGACTCAACACAAGCCGCAGTTTGAAGAAATGATCAATAGTAACAAGTGTCACTTTAGCCATTAGACTAGCTTGGATTAGAATTAGGTTCTGTAGTTTTATCCAGTTTGTCTTGTACTTATATAAATAAAACAACCTGGTTTTTCATGTTTTTTTAATCAATATAACAAGTAGCTCCTGTAGGTGGGGTAACGGCGATGCGCCGAGCTTCTGACATGGGGTATTGGTCAAATCTAATTGCCGACCACTGCTTTACGAGATATGACGAAAATTTAATTTTTTGCCCCCAGTAAAGTGGTACCCCTTATTGGCGTACGTGATTCATTTTTGCGATTTTCTTATTATATTTGATTGAAAGTCCTTAATATCAAATTTCATGAAAATCCGTTCGGTAGAAGCCGAGAACGAACATGCGGACGGACGGACGGACCGACGATAATAGGCGCTCACGCTGTAAGCGAAACGCGCCTAAAAATTAATGATATTTCAGATAGTATTTATTTTTTCCTGTTTGTTCTCCCCTGACCCGGTTATTTTCACTTGCAACCTAAATTAAATTCTTCATCCAAATTTTTTATCTTCTGTGCAATTGAACAATTCCTGAATGCCACATAAGCCATTTGAACTGAATCCACTCCATCGCTTCTCCTACCCAGATGCGCATACAAAACACACCAACCAAGACCGGAATACCAATCTCCTATGCATTTTCTTCCCATTACCTCTTTTCCGTTCCCTGGGTTTGTTCTATCTCTTCAATCGCATTTCCTTTCCGTTCCCCTTTAATCTCCCCTTGAATTACATCATTTATTTCGTGTCATTCATAGCTCTACCGCATGATTCTCTTGTTACATTTCACAAAGAACTCCCGACTACTCCACTCCCACAACTTCAAACATATGCTCTCCTTCCCTCTCCCTCAAATTATCTCACTCCACAAAGATGCATGAATTGACCTTTGAACCAACTCTCTCCAGCCAATTTCCAATTCTCCCGCGATTACTCACCAACACAGCTCAACAAACTTCTGTGTCTTGCATATTCCAGCATGGAATTTTTCGAACGGCAATTCTAAGGCTGTCACAAAATGATGACAAATATTTATGATGCATGCCACTGGTTAAAAGCAACATGAGATTACTAAAAGGCTAAATAGGAAGAAATATTAGACAAAAAGTGCATATACTTCCATAATAGTTTCAATGCAGCAAGAAAAATAACTCACCGTATCTTAACGAAAAATTGAATGTGATAGATAATAACGGACATCGTTCTAAATTAGCCGCGGAGTCTTTATTACTTTCGAAAAAGAAAATTTTTATTTTTGCAAACCGCTTTCATGCTCAACTTCTCAAATCTATCTCACTGATTACGCTTGGGTAGGAGGACTACCCTTTCCGAACTCGGTTAACTACAAATGACACCGAAAATGAAAACACCCGATTGATCTTTACGGATTCCGCGAAGCCAATCGAGAGAGAAAATTATGGCTGACAGAAAGCCAACAGTGAAGAAATGATTTGGTCATGTAAGTTCAGAACATCACAATTTCCTAAATAATCGCGATGTGAATTACTCTTATCGCTCAAATACACATTTTTAAAACTGGAAGACTGAAAAAAAATCGGTACAACATACATTGTACTAACTTTCTCATATACGTACTAATGCGTCGTTTAGTTATCTTTAGAAAATGAAAATCGTATGAGCCTGTTTTTAGAAAATCCTATTTTTGTTAAAGTTGACCAAGAATAAACTAGCCTTATATTCATTCATTGAGAAAAATGAAATGCGTGGTATTATTGCAGACGTATACCCAAGTAACGATACGAAATTTTATCAAAATCGTTCGAGTCGTTTTTGGGAAAATCAAATTATTGTTAAAGATGACTAGAATAAACTAGCCTTATGTTCATTTTTTGAGAACTATGAACTATTTGGTATTATTGAAGACGTAAACTCAAGTAATTCTACGAAATTTGATCAAAACCGTTACAGCCGTTTTTGATAAAATCAAATTGTTAAAAATGCATAGAATAAACTTCCCTTAATTATTGAGCACTGTCAAACATTTCTTCATATACTCTGCTCTTTATGATAAAATGCCTAAGGACGAGATTTCATTTATTTTCGCTCTACCGTTTAGGCTCTAGAGCCAGTAACAGACAGACAGACAGCATTGCGAAAACCACTTTTTCGGATTCAGCGACACCTAAAACGTATATTTCCGTAAAAATCTCGAGGTCGAATTTTTTCGCGATAACAATACTGCTCAATATACTTCGTATGTGAGAAAGTAAAAACGGAATTTTTCAAATTAACAAATACAAGCTTAGTTTGCGAAGTATAGGATAATCGGAAATAAAAACAGTGGGGAACATCCAGGGCTTGAAAAAGTTGTAAAAAAAATTATCTCCATATAAAATATCTGACGTTTTGATTATCACCAATGCAGAGAAAAACTCTCTCAATTCTTCGAAACCTATTTTTGCGACTAACTTAGAGCCATTTAAAACACGATAATCAGTTGTTTAAGTCGTATAACACCTATTTCATAATTTTAATAAAGTCACACAAAGCCTTCTACAAACGCCTTGGATAAATTTTCTGGTAGAGGAAACTAATCAACGTTTACAATACCATTAATAACATCATCAGTACGCAGAGAAAACTCTACCTGAAAAGGTTAAAATACAAGATTAAAACGCAAGCCATGAACTTCCCCCAATGACGTGTTTAACTTTCTTCGCTTTCACCAACCTCAAGACACCGGCGGGCATTACGCGTTCTTTGTACATACCAACCCATATCGGTTACATTGGTTTGGCCTCTGAGTCATTCGCAACATTAGCCACCAGTCAATATCTGATCTGTGCCACAAAATGTAGGAAGCTGAGTGGGTGCTGCGGAGATTATTTTCCTGCACTTCGCAGCCTCAGTTGATCTTAAAAGACAACCTACCGAAGCAATAATAGAAAGCAGGGAAGCAGACCAAAAGGCCAACGACCTCGTTAAACGTCCGAAGAAAACGCACGCGAAAATATATTTGCATAAAAGAGAACATAACAAATCGACGAGTCTTTCGGAACACGGTACTTGCTCTTTTCCAAGGGGATGTATTGCAGGCCAAGGAGTTCGTTTTTGCAGTTTTGTTATTTTTTCGTTAAAATGCCGAATCTGGTTGCCAAGCAAGTTTCCAAGTTAAGATTCCTCCATGTATCCCGCAGGGCTTCGAACTCATTGCCTCATTGGGGCGGATATGCGGAAATACTTACCTTTAAGTAGGTCTCTGGAAGTGTTTAGAGGTGAACTTCCTTCTTAAGACTCAGATCGAAATGCTTTCAAAAGGCAAACGGATACTGGGTCATTCCGCCGATAAACAACGTCAATATTTCCAGGGAAATATTTATTTTCAATTCAAACGACATTCTCACCTCATTTACTAATCTCGCACAAGTTTTCTATTTTACAATCAAAATTATCTGACAAATATTTTACGCTGCAAATAATTCGGAGAATTTTCTGCGTGTATCGCAGATTGTCATAGAAATATTCACTGACACTCCAAGACATGGTAAAATAGCTAGGATGAGCGGCGCACAAATGGGGGGGGGGTCCACCGGGTCCGGATCCTCATCCCCCGCCTCCCCTTTGAAAATTGTGATTTCTCTAAATTGTGAAAACATACATAGTTATTTTAAATTTCGGCTCAAGGGCTTCATCAGAGAGGAATAGGAGGTGGTTTGCCCCTTTTGTTTTTACTTTCTCATATACGAAGTATATTGAGAAAGTATTGTTTTCGCGAAAAAATTCGACCTCGAGATTTTTACGGAAATATACGTTTTAGGTGTCGCTGAATCCGAAAAAGTGGTTTTCGCAATGCCGTCTGTCTGTCTGTTACTGGCTCTAGAGCCTAAACGGTAGAGCGAAAATAAATGAAATCTCGTACTTAGGTATTTTATCATAAAGAGCAGAGTATATGAAGAAATGTTTGACAGTGCTCAATAATTAAGGGAAGTTTATTCTATGCATTTTTAACAATTTGATTTTATCAAAAACGGCTGTAACGGTTTTGATCAAATTTCGTACAGTTACTTGAGTTTACGTCTTCAATAAAACCAAATAGTTCATAGTTCTCAAAAAATGAACATAAGGCTATTTTATTCTAGTCATCTTTAACAATAATTTGATTTTCCCAAAAACGACTCGAACGATTTTGATAAAATTTCGTGTCGTTACTTGAGTATACGTCTGCAATAATACCACGCATTTCATTTTTCTCAATGAATGAATATAAGGCTAGTTTATTCGTGGTCAACTTTAACAAAAATTGGATTTTCTAAAAATCGGCTCATAGGATTTTCATTTTCTAAAGGCAACCAAACGACGCATTAGAATATGAGAAAGTTTGTACAATGTATGTGGTACCGATTTCTTAAATGCAAAAGATGATAAGTGCTAGATGATGTCTACAGTTAAGACAACGAAGTACGACACACTTGGTCATTGCCGCCGGCTGCAAAAAGAAAGGCCGCCCTTCGAAAATTAATAAATTTATTTCGGCAAAACAATTTCTATTTTCTCGAAACTCTGACGTGAATAAAGGTCGCTTCCCACATTTTAATAATTTCAAGCCAACGAAAAAGAGAAGAGCTCTATTTAATATTCGTAGATAAAATATCAGTAGTATACGTATTTCCTTAGAAACCATGGACTTCATGGATTATGCTTTGCGCGTATGTACAGCCATTGTTGAAAAGGTAGAGATTCGCCACAACTGACAAATTACAACAAAGCAAATGAAAAATGCGTGCATAAATGCTCGAACGCCCACTCGACTGTATCTAGGAAAAGTATTTTTTAGAAACGCTAACGAGACCATGGACACCGCTGCACAGAGATCTTATCTAAACGAGCAAATGCAGCCATTTTGAATGAGTTCTTGAATGCCTGGAATTCCATGCGCATTACCATCCCAGTCACATTCTTTGAGCTTCTTAAACTTCCAACTAATAGATTTACAAGTTATGTTATGTTACTTACCCTTAAATTTATCGTTTATAAAAATTCCAATGAATATAATAATTCGCGCAACCACCAATTTTCTGCAAATTTCTGTATAATAAATATTATCGATTATTTAAACGCTTAAAACAGCGACTCCTTAGTACAACATTATTTGGGTCGTTAAAATGTTGTCAAATAAGTCACAAACAGAAGTACCTGACCTTTTTACCTAATTAATCTTACCGATATATTTTCGCTAACAACCTACAAAGCCGAAATTCATTTATTTTTTTAAAGATTTGTGTGTAACGCTATTCGATTAAGCCGAGAGGTTCTACCACCGATGGCACGTTTAATCTTACTGTCAGAGAAGGAGAGAAAACCAGAAAATATCAGTTGAGGAGAATTACTCTCGCTATATAATGCCTCCTCATGCACTAAACGGAAAATCGTAACAGGTAGATCCGAATAACTTTCCTATAAATTCCGCATGAAAAATAATTTTAGGCAAACAAAAATTTACATGAAATCGTACAAATATATTAAATATTATTACTCCGGGAAACTACCGCGGCAGCCATTTCGATGACGTGACGTGACCATCTTGATCGCGAAAAAACGAGGTAATTTTGGCGCGCGACATAAAATCGAGCGCTAAAACTGTTTGCTAAGAACAGATTATGAAATATAAGAGGCTGATCGCTTTGGAACTCATGTGAATGAAAATTAAAATGTCTCACGTGAATCCCAGCGTCTATACGGTTCTGTATCACACCCGAGTGAAAATAACAGGCTAAAAATTGCGGTTCGAGAATAAATAATGCGTTGATTTAACGTTTTGCTCACAATCAGTTTTCTTAAAAGAACAACTTTTTCCTCTCGCGTCAAACACAGAGAAAATTAGCTTCCGCCTAAATTGTCCTTCCGGTAAGATTGAGTTATTTCCACATTCTAAATATGAACAATACCATTAAAATGACGCAATAAAATTGTAATAACGAGATCGATTTACGTGCTAGTGTTGATGAGCAGGCCATCGATTAATTACGGATTCGCTTTGGCATACGAATGTATACTATGCAAATAACAAGAATAGGACGTAGACTTCCGGCAATCCGAAGGCTCCGCGTGTTCTTCAAAACAGGTACAGTCAGGGGCTGATACAGGCTAGGCGACCATCTAGGCCCTAGGGCCTCGCGCCTAAACACGAACGACGAAAGAAACGTGTTGATGGTGAGGCGCGCTCGTAACATCGTCCTTTATTTGGAGAATAGAGTCGAGCGATAAACAGAGTCTCGCACCCTCTTAAGTCCGCCTCTGGGTACAAATTTTCTCAATCATCTCGCATCATCAACCAGAATGGAATGGAACAGGGGTGACCGAACTAGCTTACCCTCGGAGCCGCATACGACAATCTTAGAAAGTTCGAGAGCAGCATGATTCACATTCTGTGCTCACAAATTTACAAACAATATACAACCTGTATCCTAAGCAATTCAGATATATTGCATGCCCCTTAGGCATCCAAAAAAACTTCTCAAGTCACATTACGTCACTATATTCTGTGGTGAAAAACGTTGAGTGGATATTTAAAAGAGCCGCATGTGGCTCGCGAGCAGCGGTTTTGCCACCCCTGAAATAAAACCATGGACAACCAATCACTCATACATCTTCAGTTCGTATACATTACAGTTTCGCTAGCTATTAAGCCTTCTGAAATGTTGGCAGAGCCCACCTCCATCACCATCGCTTCTAGCATTTGACTTTTTTATTGTTATAGTTTTGCAACCGTTAATTTGGATCACCTGCAATAAATTCGCGGGCCACATTTAGAGAATCCCGCCTTTAACTTGTGATTCTCCACCGAAAAAAACGAGACGAAAATAGGCATAATTTTATCTCGATTCAGTAAAGTTCTTCATTACAAAAGGAATGAATTTTAGGCATACGCAACCGATTACATGAGGAAATCAATTTCAACTTTTAGTCATGTCAGTGCTTATTTGGCCAATACATTACACATGAAGATAAAAATACTCAAGCTATAACTCCAAATTCAGAAGTGAACTACTCCCCACTTATCTCTATTAACAATCTTTACATTGTGCATCATGACAAATTTTCATCATAAATAAATCAATAGCGAGAGAAATACTTTGTTTACGAAATTATCCATAAAAGTTACACTTAGGAAAAGTTCTCTAAATAAATGGACGAGTAATTCGAACGCAATTTTTACAGATTTTCTTACAATCTGAAGTCTAGCTCAGCACGGCCTCGTGTTCTTATGCCTACTCTAAATTCTATTTGTAGCAATAAAAACTTCTGGGAAGCAAACTGCACATGTTTTGGGTCTCCAGGAATTCCCAATTTTAATAAAACTAAACAAAAATACGAAAGATCCACGCAAGGAATGCCTAAATGCCCTCCCTCTAGTTCCAAATATTTGTCGCTCCATATGTTTCAAATTGCGAAATCTCCTGAATACCGCGGTATAAAAATATATCACCGAATCACCTTTAAAAATGACAGAGAACGTCCTCGGTTCTACGAAAGGAGAGAAAATGCTCCATTAAAAACAGAAAAAAATTCTTAAAATTACCAACTGCATCAGGTGAGAATTTTATCATACGTGAAAAAATTAGTAAATCGGAAGTGTACTTGCATAAGAATGAGAAAAATAAAAGTTTTAATTGACATAAAAAGCCCAAAAGCCGAGTGAGAGCTCATTTCACAACTTGCAAATCTGATAGTAATTTTTTTGGCGAAAATAGAGCGAATATGAATAAAGCTGCATGATTTTTTTTATTCGAGGGAAAAAAATTATCCGCGGAAAAGTGGAAGTCCTTAACAAATTTCGAGTCAACGACTTAAGGATTCAAATCACGTGTTCCAAATGAAAAATCTGAGATGGCCAACACATGACTTTCACCATATTTGGGTATAGATATTTAAATTATTATGAATAGCATTATGAGGCTAAATTATTATTTCGTATCGTAAAAGAATACAGTCGTCCTTATTGCCGTAAATTACGTATATTTCGAATATGTTTACAGAATTCACCGCTACATGGTGTTGGCGCTGTATACTACAATTACGAAAAAAGTTGAATATCTCGTAAGTGGATAGTTCTACGAAAATTTGTTTCAAACAAAACTTGGAAGAAATATTATTCTCTACAACTTTGGTCCTCACGAAGATTACCAATCACGACGTTTTTAAGGAGATATTTGACGGAAACCGAAAAAACTGATTAGTTATAAATAATTCCTAAACAATAACTGCTATATAAAATTGTTTCAAATGAAAGATGTAGGAAATTATATTTTATACGTTTTTTGTAATGGTCAATGTATACAATAATTACGTATTATCGGAGAAATATCGCAAAAACCGAATCGGGTTTCGAATAAATCTCGACTTCCGGTTAACCGTTATTGTCCAAAAACTAATCAGTTCTTTGTGTTCATGCTAAAGTGTTATATATGAAGTTTGGTAACGATATGGCATGTACTTTTTGAGTTAGAGCGCCCACAATCACATACACACAAACACGCACGCCCACACAGACATCATTCTAGGGACCTCAAAACGTGTATTTCCGTTGAAATCTCGAAGTCGATTTTTTTCATGAACACAATACTTTCCCATTACTACGTATGGAGAAAGTAGAAAGCCACCTGCATACAAATCAGCCGTCTTTATTCAGTGGTAAATATATTCTAATTCTAATGTTATTTTAGAAACTATTTTCGGTGTATTACCACTGAAGGCGGCTGCTTTGCCTGATTTTTTTATAATCTTGTTGTGGGTATTGTAGATACACGAGATAAGCATTTTTAAAGCTCTTGTTCTTGAATTAGTTTTTGAGTTAGAGCGCCCACAACATTCCTATCACACACAGACAGACAGACACACAGACTTTGTCGATAAAATGGCGAAAACGTACTCAGGTGATCTCAAAAAGTGTATTTTCCGTTGAAATCGCGAATTCGATTTGATTCGTGGTTGAAATACTTTATCCTACAATACGTATGGGGAAAGTAAACAAAATTATATCATAAATGCGATAAAAAAAAGAACCGCGTCCTGCTATACACGCGTACCAAACGTCTGAAAAGTAGAAGGAGAGAAATGGAAAGGCAAAGGGACAAACTAGGTTGAAAGGAGACACTTATAAAAGTTGCGAGGGTGGAACAAAGGGTTAAAAAGCATCACATCGCATGCGTGTCGCTGAACGAGATCTGGCAACAGAGACAGAAAACCAACTCACGTATAAAAGGCCAGCTAGGAAAAAAAGAACCATTCTGTGCATGAGCGCGCCGCGCCTCACGGCCGCCCGTGTGCAAGTCTCTCATTGGCTGCCCGTGTGCAAGCTCTCATTTGCCGCCCTTTTTAAGCGTTCTTTACAAAAACGCCTTACGGTTTGATAAATTTCCATAGCTTATAAATATGTAAGAATATACGGCATATTATAATACAATCCGCATTACTGTTAAAAATACTGTCTGACGATAAATCGGCCGCCCCCGCTGTTTGGCCGCCCGTATGCGTCGCACACATGGACCGCGCGCCCCCGAGTCTGCTGAGGAAGGAAAAGTGGAAGAATGTGAGATGTGAGCGAAAGAGGGAGGGAGGGGAGGGAGGGGGGAGAGAGGGGAGGGAGGGGGAGGGAGGGGGGAGTGAGAGGAAAGGGGGGATGGAGGGGGGAACAACCGGCTCCATTTATGAAGTCCAGCCCCCACCTCTACCCCTATCACCCTCCCCTCCACCGCCTCCAACAAGTGGTGATGCTCGACGCCGTTGCATAGATGATGTAGCCGAGGAGCGTCCGCCAGTTGTTAAGTGCGCTAGTGTTGGCGTGAGTGAAAGAGTGGGAACCGGAAAGATCACGTATTTCATGGTTATCCTCGACGACTTCGGTAGCCGTGGTCCACACGCACGGGACTTTCTGCGACTGCAGCCTCTCAAAGATTTCCGGACGCGGATTGGAAGACCAGGACGGAGAGGAGACTTTTTTTTAAGAAATAAAAAAGAGGTAGCTGCTCGTTTGAACGGGTGAAAGCAAACTCCGTTAGGAAAGGCAAGTAGAACGAAATATTTCGTTGATACTTTTCGGAGATTGAAATCGTATAGACTGAAATCCGCAGTTGGATGCGTTATTTTTGTGGAATTTATTCATTTTATGGAGAATGAAAATTGAAACGCTTGGTGCTTTGTCCACAATTGTATAGTGATAGTGCATAGGTCCTCAAACCGTGTTCCGCTGAACCCAAGGGTTCATCAGAAGCTAAATGGGATTCCGCGATAGACAAGAGGAAGGAACCCAATACGTTCTTCCTTCTCTTATTTACCGCAGGAAACTTGAACTTCACTTGTAAACTGTATAATGTAAGATACATAAATTATGTAAATAACAATTACAGTGGCTATAAAATAAATTTTATTGCGATTAGGCTTACCACCTTAGGGCCACCAATAAAGTCAAGGCCACCAAATTCGTCAGTTACAGAATGGACGTCGAAGAGCAGTGACCCGTCTAGAGCTCTGGAGCCTAAACGGTAGCGCGAAAATGAATGAAATCTCGTACTTAGGCATTTTTTCATACAGAATAGAGGCTATGAAGAAATGGTTGACATTGCACAATAATTAAGGGAAGTTTATTCTAGGCAATTTTAACCCATAACTGGGCGCGTCAAAAAATGTCACGCAACTGGCCGCGTGGCGTACTGAGTGCGCCGCTGCATTGTGTGGAAAATGCGAACGTAAACAGTAATAATAACGATAGATTCATTCTAAATTTTGTTTATTCAGCCTTTTAATGCATGTTATGATTTATAATTCTCATTGTTGAAGTTGTTAGGATTTTCTAAATTATATACGAACTAAATTTTCAAGATATATTAAGTACCATATGACATTATATCATTAAATTTTTTTATCATAATATATTTACATAAGCGTCATTTTAAGCACAAAGATGTAAAAATAGAAGAAATAACGCTAAAAAAATTACGTTGTAGAAATATTTAAACTTTAACAGGCAAATCGCGATGCGTATTTAACACAGCGGAAGCGACGCACATAGCTTTGAGTCTGTTTTACTCCTTAAGAAAAATAGCTAAAAGGTTGATAACAACTTGTTCGATTAGTCAGGCAATAAAGATAGGATAGATATGAGAACATTGTATATGAAGCGTTCTTTACAAACTGACAGCATTTTAAAAATATTTGGCACACTCCGTTCGTGGAAACTTAAGGGTTAAGAATTTGATTTTCTCAAAATCGGATCCAATAATTGTAATCAAATTTCGTAAAGTTACTTGAGTTTACGTATACAATAATACTACATAGTTCATATTTCTCAAAAAACAATATAAGGCTAGTTTATTCTTGGGAAACTAATAACAATTGGATTTTCTAAAAAAACGGCTCATACGATTTTCATCAAATCTCAAGCGCGGAGGAGGTTTTTAAAAATTTGCGAAAATTCGCAATTTCGATTCCTGAAGATCGAAAAATTCGTAACTTTTTTCATTTTTATTGGATTTGTACAAAATTTTTTGAGGATTTTAGTAGAACATAACATTTATAAACATTGTCTTTTACATTATCTTACATTAAGTACACTCTTTACAGGAGAGAAGAGTTAGCGCGCACCCGTGCTTTCATATATCTTTCAGTATTGCGAAAACTATACACGGCATTGTTATGCAGTCTTTTTCAAAATAATATTTCAGCTTTTATTAACATTTCATTCGCTGAATGTACCTACCTAAACCAAATAGGAAAAAAGTTTCTCGCATGTCAACCTTATCATGTCTTGACTAAAAATTTGAAATAAATTTTACGTTTCATATATTTTTAAAAGACATTTCATAAAGCTTATAAAATTCTGAGTTGTACAGTAGTCATTCATAGTCATTATAGAAGTTTGGTGAAATTTGTCCTATTTCGTTGAGTAAAAACGGAGATATGATGTTGTGTCAGAATGAACGCGTGATAAAAAATTAGAAAAGTTAAGTTTTTTTAAAACGGCATTTGCTTTATCCCATTTACCATGAAATTTACAAGAAACTATAACTTAAATGAATCATCTATATTGAATTTTTTTACTAGCATTCACTTCAGACTAACTTCTTTAGAGCGACACGAGAATATTTCTCCTGCGACGACCCGAGCTAACGGAAGCGATGGCTCCGAAACACTCCGTTGATGGTTTTTCGTCTGAAAGCGCTGATGCCCTTTACATGTATCTCGACTGGTCGCGCCACTAGTTGAAGTGGGCCACCACAAAGGTACAGTCATGCCTCGTTTAGCGCAAAGGATACGTTCCGAACGGTATTTGCGCTAACCAAATTTGCGCAAAACAAACCGATTATAACATGTACTTAGTAGTGATCAGTTCGCGAAATTGCAAGGTTCGCTAATGTTGCTTTTTTATTTATTTAATATTAATTATCATAAAAAATCAATATTAATACAAATTTAAATCTTTCGCCGCGGTGCTCGCATTTATGCATAGATCGCTAGGTTGTGCGAGTTATCATTTTCGTCATTGGAGCGCTCAAATCTAGGTGTAAATTACTTATTGGATGTATGTGTGGGGGTATTCACCATTTCCAACAATTGCTTGAAATTCGTCAGGAAACTTTATAGCTTCATCTTTATCAGCGCTTGCTGATTCATCTGTAAAACGAACGCTATGTATATTTGCGCGGCGTTTAAAATTTTGAAACCAACCGAAACTGGCATGAAATGTTTCTGAAGAATCTCCACTCTTTTCTTGCTTTACACATTCAAACAGGGAAAGTGCTTGACTAAGGGCCATGTGTTCATTAGAACGCGATAATGTATATTCCCTAGCGTGAGACGAGGAATTCGAGAAAATTAACCCCAAACACGTCTTAAATTCTAGAATAAACATTCGAGATGTTTTTCCCCTTCATGCGCGGCTAATCGAAGCGTTTAGCATAGACTTGTAATTTTATGCCCGTATGACTCGTTCACATCAAAACACGTGTGGGTGAAAATTTAAACGGCATATTGATTCTCGCACCGGATTGCATCCGGGACACGAATTGTTATCGAAAAATACCGCCACGACGAAATTCTCGGAATATTCGTTATTATTATTAAAGTCTAACTGCTTGAAACGCCGCCAAAACATCTCAAAAGAAACTTCGAGGAAAGGAAGAGGCGGAGTGATGTTTTTTTCAAAGGCTTACGTAAGAGGTTCGCTTTTTCCTGGCCTGAGTAATTTCCTCGAACCGAATGGGGGAGAAAGTGGGAGAGATACGCTCAGGGCGATCCAAGATCGATCTTTTTACAAGGCCGATTCGATTTTTTCGATCGATCTTTTGTTCTACGATTTTTATGTGGATCGATTCTCTTAGCTCAGAATCGAGAATCGTTCGACCCCACCTGGTGGGGTGCCTATGAAGGAGAGGGGCAGTGGTGATTGGTGGAAGTGGTGAACTCTAGTTGTGGGCATCAAACCTAGTCGGCAACTTAACCTTACTAGCTGTACCCGCGCAATGTTTGCGCGGTTTTTTTCAATTAATTTATAATAAATTAAGAAGTGTGTGAAATAAATTGATCTCAGTAATTCACATTTTACTCTAATAATGCATTTCCCCAGTATAGGATTTTAATGCATGTATTTTGTTTCCAATGTAAGGTTCGCGGGTTCGAATCTCGCTGAGGGCATGGCTATTTATTATGTGAATAATAGTCAGTCAGAAATCTATAAAATTAAAAATCATATTAGAGAGGAAATTAATGCTACACAGTAATTGATCGCGAACTTTTATGTTTTTAATTTTCTTTGTTTCTTTTTATTATGATTATAAAATGTTCATGTAAAATGTCGGTTCTTATGGCTTGAATCGAAGATCGATCTTTATTATAATAAAAAAATTGCAACACGAAAATTGTTTTGGTTTATAACCTTCCTTGTGGCTAGAATCGAAGATCGATCTTTCTTGAATCGATCTTTTTGGTTCGATCTTATAGGTAAATCGATCTTTATTAATACGATCTAGATCGATTCACAGAATCGATCTTTCAGGGTAAGATCGCCCATCCCTAGCTCAGGGCCAAACAAAAGGATGTTTGAATGCAATGTTCCCTCTAAGCTGCGCGGCCGCGCACCAATTTCTAAACACCTGCGCACTGATTACAGTACTCCGCGCACCACAGACTAGAAGAAGTGACGTAGGGGTCACGCCCGCAGCCCCGCGCGGCGGGGGTGGGCAGGGACGAATGGGTCACAAAGCAAACCAGGCTGAATGATCTCACAAGCAAAGGAGGCCAAGAAAGAGTAATAATCTTAAGAGGGAGAAGAAAGAAAAGATGGTTGAACCATACAAGAGTATGATTTGTTTTTACTCCTTACTGTAGGAGCCGTTTGCTAACGAAAATTCTAACAAACGCATTTCCTCAATTTCAGCCCTTGCCTAAGATGTCAAAAAGAAAGAAAAACGGTTCTCTCTTAAGAAAAATAAGGCCTGTGTGCTTTTTAAACACGAATGGCTTTCTCAGTCGATTGAAACCGAAATGCCATTTTCGTCACAGAAGGTGAAGGTGAAAATAGGAGAAATTTTTGTTTATCGTCGTGATACAGATGATGTGATTTGCAAATGCTGAAGGAGAGTTTATTTCTGGGAAAAATGGATCGAATGGAAATTGGATTACGTGAAGCGACATATCAACCAAAAAGCGCACACAGATTCCGTTAATACTTTACGTAACAGAAACAAAGGTGGAATTTTACGAGTTTTAACCGAAAAACCAAGCAGATCGTGAGAGGAGAATAGAACTCTCCGGGCGAAAGAAGGCCGATGCTAATATGATAAAAAATTTAATTGATAATGTTATACTTGCTATAACCATTAATTCATCCATGCTCTCCGTGCAGGATATTCATGATCATGTGGCTAAGTATGTAACCATTCCGGAATCCTGGCGCAGTAAGAATTATGCCTTTGAATTTGTAGAGTGTATTAACTTGGTCACACAAAAGGAGTTCACGGATGAACTGCGTTAATCTTCTTTCCATTCTCTGGTAGTAGACGAAAGTACAGACATTTCTGTACATAAAATGCTGATTTTCTACATCAAGTATCGACCGAAATCTGAACTTCTTCACAAGACTAGGTTTGCAGGCATCTTGAAACTGTGCTTGCGACAGCATTTCTATTGTTAAAGCAATTAAGTAATTTATGTTGATAATAATCTAGATTTACAGAAAATGGTAATGTTTACATCAGATGGAGCTTCAGTTATGTTAGGAAAAAATAATGGCGTCGCAGCAGTACTTCGACGAGAAATTAAGCATTTAACGGAGCAGCATTGCGTAGCTCACAGAGAAGATCTAGGAACAGATGATGCTACGAAACATGTCTCAATTATGCATGATAGTGAAACTCTTTTAACAACTGTTTATACATTGTTCAGCAGATCATCTGTAAAGAAAGCGCAATTTCAGGAATTGGCAAAAGGTACAGAATATCATGCGCTGGCATTTAGACCCCCAAATGAAGTTAGATGGCTTTCAAGACATTTTGCAGTAAGTGCACTTATTCGAAATTATAATGTCTTCATTGACTACTGCACACAACAAGTCAATTACTGCAACGATCCAATAAACAAATATTGTCTGAATATTCTTGAAAATCCACAATATCGCGTTGCATTAACAGTTCCGAACGATGTTCTAGATGAACTTTCATCACTGTTCAAGCTATTCCAAAGAACTTGTTTCACTTCAATTGAGGCAATGCAATTCGCAAAAGCTAAAATTAATAAACTGAGAAGCCAGTATTTACGTGAAGTTGTTTATTGGAGTGATGAAGCCAAGACTGCTCTGGCTTCTGTCGATAGAGATGTTGACACTGCTGCGATTCTTAGATTTGTTGAGGTTCTATGCGATCACTTAGATAACAGACTTCCAGAAGAGGAATTGAAGGACTGGCATGCATTTGATCAGAATGCAATCAACTACACTTCAAATTTTGAATATGGAAAGGACAATGTGGTAGAATTAACGAAGAAATATTCTTCCCTTATGCCAAACTATGAAGAAAGTACACTCACAAAAATGTGTGGGCAATACAGTGATTTTAAATTTTTAGTAAGTCAAACATTTTAAACGGGTTCAATTCAGACATTTACTGATTCGGTGAACTATACTTTGAAGGATGACCAATTTAAGGAACTATCAAATCTTTTGGATATTTGTGCAACCTTTCAGGCATCAAGTGCTGGCTGTGAACGTGGTTTTAGCTTAATGAACATAATTAAATCTAAATCTAGAAATAGATTAGAAACGAATCATTTAGACAACTTGATGAGAATCAAATCCTACATTTCACTTGGCTAAAATTTGAATTTAGATGAGATCTACAAACATTGGGTTGATAATAAAGAGAGGCGCGAAAAGAATAAATGAAGATACCATGATCCCACAGAGATACACTTCAATTACATATACGTCTAATTTCAGTTTCATGCTTAAAAACTCTTTATGATTAGTCACTTAAAATATATTTCGTGCTTACTTTTACATTTATTCAAAATGCAATATATTTCCGATTCTAGTTATTTTACATTTCTTTAGGAATCATAACTTGCTATATTACTCTAAAAACTTAATTTAAATTAATTTAAATAAAAAGTACTTACTATGTAACTCTGTAAACTAGTTGTAAACTTCACTCTGTGATTACTATACAGTAAAATGGAAACCTGTCTATCCTCTTTGTTAACTTAAATTCAGAAATAAAATTATTGTATTTAACATTATTATTTTTGTGTATGTATGACTATATGGCACGATAGAATGAGTACGAGTTTTACATAATTAATAAATTAAAGTTCCTATTCTGTTCCATTTTTAATACATATTTCCTTATCACTGCCTTATACAGTCCCCGTTGACACAAGGTAACCAGTGAGGCCGCTAAAAGCGACACCCCCTCTGTACTACTTGTTTTTATTACAATTTTCATAAAATGGCTAATACAAAGTAAAAAAAGTATCTTAGAATAATCTTATAGTAAATTTTATAGATGAAATTAAATGTTAGATATTTTTATTTGTACCTTATTTTCATATAAAAATGTAAAAACTTCTTGCATAAAAGGCCGCTCAGTTCATGGTGTGAGTTTACAAAGACCGCTCAGACTCCTCCGTTTCCGCTCAGATAGTCAGCCCCATTAGAGGGAACATTGGTTGAATGTATGAAGAATTTGATTCATAATCGTTTTTTCCGCCGCAGCTGAACTCGTCGAGCATCCGGCCGGCGCCCATCATAACATCCTGAGTCGAGGGGGGACACCATTTGACACACAATCAGACAAATAATTTACGACAGCATGGAGATGCGAGAGAGATCGTCCGTCCATATTAGGCGATTAGGTGCAGAAATGTCCATGTTAGTTTATAGCCAAAGCATTCGTTTATTTAATATTCACAGTAGTAGAAATATAAACTTCACAAGCCTTTATTTTATTTTCAACCGCAAAAAAGCGAATAAGGATATCGCGGAAGGATATACTGATCGCAAATACAAACCGCGAAAAAACGAAAATTGCGAAACACCAGGCCCCTATATACACACTAATATTAAGAGTTCTTGTTAATGAATTGTCTACAAGCTCCCGCCCATCCTTTTCGCGCCGGCCCCGCCATCTCGGCGTCTCTGTTTTGGGGATAGGGGGCAAATGCTCGGTTGACCTCCATACCCTGGGTGCGCCACTGACCCTAACCAAAGATACGTAAAATATTTCTTGAAGGTCTTTAAATTATAGTGGCAATTAATTTCTCAGCCAACTTAATGTATCAATTTAACTCAACTTCCACACTTTTGGTGAGATGTCCGCATGCACTTATTTTTTGCATCGGTCTTAGACTTTTACGATGTTTTTATTAACAGTAACAAAGACAATCATACCCATCAACGCTCCGAAAAGAATTCGAAACCGCGACCTTAAAATTGGGTGGTGGACAGGTTAGTCTACCGCCCGCCAAGGCCTGTATATGCCCAAACCAATTCTCGTGCCGAAGAATAATTTCCTGTGATTTACGAGATACTCCAAATGCCAAACGAAAACATTTCGCGACTGTATATTCATTCCAAAAACAAAATGTAACACTCGAAAATAAATTTTTCCTCGTGGCAGGATTCAAAATAATGATCAATATGATTCCTTTCCATATCAACAAGTCGACGCGCGTATCTATTCCAGCGGCAATTCACCTGCCCTTGTTTCTCAAAAATAAAGGAGGGAAAGCACGCTGCCATTAAGAATCAGCTCGAGTGCGATCTATTATTAACGATTACTAATAACGCCAGTTGAAAACCCTTTAAAATGTCTTACAGCTCGCAACGGCCTAGACTTTTAATTAAAACTTGGCAGGCGGTATAAAGCGGGGAACGTAGATGATGGATCATGGATGATGGAGAGTATCCGGTGATTGATTGACAGACGCAGGGACTTTGGTGTCGCGTAAACAACCAGCTTCTCTTTATTTTAAAATTTGGTGAGCTCAGGGTGCTCGCGGCGCGTGCCCGCAGCCGTGTGCACCTGCTACCGCCCAAGACCGCCTCAGTTTCAAAATCAGTCTGCCGCTCGGATTCGCTAGCTGCTTCCCTGCCTTCCCCATCCGTGAAGTGTTTACACCGGCAAATAAAATGCGCCCCTTTCATTTGAACGAGGATAACAAATACATAAATAACACATTTCGAATTGGAAATGGCTTTTTGCAATTTCAGTCAACCTCGGTTCTAACGGATCGCCGGGGGTGTCAGGCAAAAATCCGTCATAACTTAAGTCCGTTACATCCGAGATGCGGGAAAATTACGTTTCAAAATGTACCTAAGTTAAAGAAATACAGTTAAAATGACAACTTTAAATTTATTTCAAATGCTCCTAAAGAAATACATATTTTATTATATATTCTAAGACATGTTGGCTCAATTTTTTTTTACTTTTTAAAATAATCAGTTATCTGGTTTTGTTTTTTCGAGCTTGATGACCGCGTTTGCAGATCCTTTTCAATATAGTACGTCTAATTTTTCATCAGAGCCACAAGAGTTATAGTGAAGTTATGAAGTGAAAGGTTTCTTGCGTCTCATCCACGTGGACTCAAAGCTTTTTGACCTCTACGCATGATTGATCTGGTGGTTGAAAAGGCGGAAGGGTTGTTATTCTAGTTTGTTTGGTGGGAAGAGCCGCACGAGTTATTTGTTGTCAACAAATAGTCATTACCTGACACCCAACCAGATGCCTCAACTGCTGCTTTGTTTTTGTGCTCTGCCTCAAACGATTTCTAAAATCGAAAAACATTTGGTCTTTCTCCTAGCAATCTCAAGTAAGATTTAATATATAAAGTGGTTATAATATAGAATGGCATATATTCTTAATATTTCTGTTAACCGAGTAATATTGTATGCTATACCGGATACAATAATGTTTAATGCGTCATAGACACGTATCGGGCCGTTTTTCCTCGAACTATATGTTATTTTGTCAAAAAACGTTAATAGCCGAGGAAAATTTAGTTAGGGAATGCCGAAGAAATCCGCTATAACTGAAGATCCGTGATAACCGAGGCCGGAATATCCGAAGTATCGTAGTTACTGTTATATAGAACAGCAAAACGATCAGGGAGTGAGAAAATATCCGTTATAACCGACGACGGTATAACCGAGGTTGACTGTAATATGGTATATTTTGGCCCAATTACTATTGCGTCTATTAATTGAAAATTAATCACAGCGCGGTGGCGAAATTGCGCGATTTTAATTCCTGTCAAAAGAAATTACATAGCAAACACGTGGCTTTAAAAAATTGAAAAAATATTACTTGCCTTAGGTATCTTCAATAACCATAAAAAAGTTATGAAAAAACCAGATGCGCATTTCAGCTACAATGCAGCCATCTTCAGTGGTTATTCACCGGAAGCAGTTTTTAAAAAATCTGCTTTCGGTGAATAATCACTGAAGACGAATGTCTCTTGGTCGAAATGTGCGTCCTATTTTTTTATAAACTTGTTATGGATTTTGGTGATACCTAAGACAAGTAATTAATTTTTCAATTTTTTTATACCGAAGCGCTTATTCTGGAATTTCCTTTCAGTCATGAGAAGAAATCGACGATTCTCCGGAAATTATCGCAATTATGCGATTACAAACTCAAAACTGGGATTAGTTTTCTCCCTAAAGAGACTCTTCCTAAACGAATTCAATACAGAAGGCACGTTGTGTTTACAGATGAACAAAAATCGAAGTGCGAAGTATAAAAAGAAAAAATCATCATCGGACCTTCAGCGCTCGTAAATGTGGCGGCGCCACGAACTAGGTGTCAATATTTTAAGGAATGCCAAAAATATACGCGGACATCGTAACATTTTCCGTTAAAACTTGTCAGCTGACATGAGTTTCCTATAAAAAAAAGGCTAACTTTAATGGCATATACCGCTCACAAAAACAAGTAATTCTAAATAATGACATTTCAACGTCGTTTCATTCTTTGACCATACGATTGAATCATCCTCCACCATTTCCTTAGTTTATTTACGTTTCTTTATGCTTTTTGGAGGCATTTCCTATTAATTTTATCCCTAATTTTTTTTAAATTGCGTATTAAATGGCTTACCATTGAGACCTAAACGAAACACGAATTATAATATACGTATACGATGTTTTACTTACTTTTGGAAGAAAATTTTTCGATTTTTAGAGAGATTCGAAATGTTATTTTGTCCTGGAAAATTGTCGGTTTAACGATTTGTTTTACGAATTGTTTATATTTTTCCGCAACGCCTTTACGATTTAACTAGGGCTAGGGTTGTTTTTTTCTCGGGTATAACTATATACCCCATGCGCCCACTGGTGTGCGCGCATACTTAAGGATTAAAGGTTCAGGAGGAAAACTTTCCACGTTTTCTTCGCGTACCGGGGAGTACACCTCATCAGGTGAAAACGAAGTATGACAGGCGAATTTAATTATCACCTGCTTCCCGCCTTTCCTACGCAAGTTTTACTCGTATATTTTTACTTTCTCCATACGTCGTATAGTGAAGGTATTGTGATCACGAAAAAAATCGACTTAGAGATTTCAACGGAAATACACGTTTTGAGGTCCCTAGAACACGTTTAGAATATTTTCGGAATGATGTCTGTGTGTGCGCGTGGATGTGTGTGATTGTGGGCGCTCTAACTCAAAAAGTACTTGTCATATTAATACCAAATTTAATATATAACACTTTAGCATGAGCACAAAGAACTGATTAGTTTTTGGACAATACCTGTTAATCGGAAGTCGAGGTTTATTCGTAACTCGATTCGGTTTTTGCGATATTTCTCCGTTAAAACATCATTATTGTATATACAAAGGTAATAGAGAATGTAATTTCCTACAACTTTAATTTGAAACAATTTTTCGTAACAGTTATTGTTTAGGAATTATTTATAAATAATCGGTTTCTTCGGTTTCCGTCAAATATCTACATAAAACGGCGTTATTGATAACCTTTGTTAGGACTAAAGTTGTAGAGAATAATATTTCTTCCAACTTTTGTTCGAAACAAATTTTCGTAGAACCATCCATTTCGGAGATATTTAACTTATAGTTAAATTTCCAGTATACAGTGCCACCAACTAGCGGTGAATTCTGTACGGCAATAAGGACGACTATTCCTCTACGATACGAAATAATAATTTTGTCCTATAATGCTACTTGTAATAATTTAAATATCTAGTATACCCCAAATATGGAGAAAGTCATGTGTTGGCCACATCAGATTTTTTAGTATTAGATACCAGCGAATCCGCTATACGTACTCCTTTACAAGCGAGTAACCAATACACGCGGACCAAGAGATTTCTTGTCTATAGTATTTGCGCAACTCCGACCGCTTTCGAAAGCTCCGAGGAAAGGGAATTCTCAAGCCTCTTGAAAGAGCTGCGTAAATTCCGATTCATCACCTTCCTTCTCTTCCTACGCCACGTTCGTGGAGGTCAGGTCGCCCACCGCGAAATCCTACTGAGCTGGCAGAATGCGACGAAAAAGGAGAGAAGAAAAACGCGAGATTCCAGGGACGATAATCGTCCGGCGGGATTTTCAAAAAGGCGGCTGGCTGTCCCAGATTCAAGAACAGTCACGCGTACTCCGCTATCCGCCGAGAGCTCTGCCAAATAGCGTTTTTTTTAGCACCTGCTCGGTTGAACGATTTACCGCACTGAATTTTCATTTGTGTATTTAGAATCGTACGTAATTTTTATATACAATACGTAAGATTCCATAGGAAATAATAAAAAGAAACGATATTCGATCCGTGAACCTGAGGCGATAGAAAACTCATCCCAATTCCTATTTGAATTTTAACTAGAACACGTGATGGTTATAAGTTTCTAACAGAATTCACTCGAAAGAATAGATTTGAACTATATGGAAAAATATGTACCTTGAGAATTTTACATTACGTGCAACTGCTTCACAGTAAAATTATTTCAAGTCATCAATGTATTTACATATATATGGATAAAGATAACACAAAAATTACAAATTTACACGATTTCGTGTCTGGCAAGGATTCGAATGCGTAGTACAGTGTGCTAAAAGAAATTTTAAACCAAGGTTTTTTAAGGAGAAAACCAAGCGTAACTCGATAATTCAAATGGATCAAACCAATCCCTACATATATCAAAAGAGGCAACGTAGCGAGTGGATGCCAACGCGATCTACGATCCGAAGTTTTTTCGCTAAATATTCTTAAAAATACCCCAGCCGAATATATCGTAGTACATATTAAAAGATATTTTACATTTTCCTAACTCGAGATGCAAATGAGAAGCTATTATTTCTTTAAAATATTAAAAGATTGGCGGCAGTGTTTTTCTCCCCTCCCCCCTCCAATGCGCCATCCTTTCTTGCTACATAACTTCATCGAACATGAACACGGCCAGACCCATACCTACAGCCAAGTCTCTATCTAAAGAAAGTAAACGAACGGTATTATTCACCGCCTCTTGAGAAACCTTTTACTACTCTGAATGTGAGTCATCTGGCGTGGCCTCTTAAAAAGATTCGCCTCCTGATCCCTTTGCCCTCGAATGTCTGTCTCTACCCTTATCCTGTTTATCTCAACTTCCGCGGTTTAACCCTATCTAAACTCACTCTCCCAGTCGAAAGGGGGAAACCCGAGAGGCATTCTTATTCGAAGTGCTGTATCAAGTCCCTTCTAACGCGGCTAGTTGCAACGCGGATGAAATCAAGTTCCCCGATTAAAAAAATCTGATGTGGCCAACACATGACTTTCTCCATATTTGGGGTATAGATATTTAAATTATTACGAACAGAATTATAAGGAAAAATAATTATTTCGTATCGTAAAAGAATACAGTCGTCCTTATTGCCGTAAATTATATTTTGAATATGATTCTCTATACTACGTATACGGAGAAAGTAAAAAGGGAAAGACAACCACGAAACAAAAGAATGATACGCTGTAGAAATTCCTTAGCCTTTTTAAGTAAATTTTAAACAAAATCCTTCGGGTAAGTCACCGTTTTCCGTTTTTTCCCGGAAACCCCATTGTTGACAGAATGAATTTTGTCCCGATATATCCCGCAAAAAACGGGATTTTTCTGTTTGATACAGTGAAATTGACAAAGCTTTAAGAAACTTTCGTTATAGCAAAACTTTCCATCGTAGACCCGATTCGCTATAACGTTATTTCAGTGCACGCACTCAAAACGAGGATAATACCCCTTCTATCCGCGAGCTCCTACTATGGGGAATTCCACATTCCCACCGGGAGAAAGGGAGGGAAAGAACGAAAACAAACCTGGTTTGAGGTAACCACTAACAATAAGACCGCGTAACCGAAACCTTAAAAATAACGCATCTCTTTCTATGAAAAAGTCCCGGGTGAAAAAAAACCAACTTTCTCTCCTCTCCGAACGATATAATAGGTATGCATCCTCTCTAAGGCAGTCCACTATACCAGAAGGAAAGGATATGGTCGGCGTTTTCAAACAACCTTGATGCAACGCCCATGTTTAATATGCATCCTTGAATCGAGATCTACTTCAAGAGGATGCCTTATGGAAATCAGAGCTCAATGCAAGACGCTTCCACTAGCTTAATAGATGGCATTTTTCTTTTTAATAAAACAGATTCAATCGAAAGCGAAATGATTTCGTCAGCCTACGTCAATTAGGAAGATTTGAATAATTATTAGGATCAAGGACACTTGTTGTACGGCTAATCACGTCTCGTCATCGACTGATTTGACGCGGAGGGCGCTTCATTCCGAGTCAACAAGGCGTCATTCCTTCCAAGTTAAAAATAACTTGTATTCAAGAAATATAATTTAAACTACATTTTTAGCTCAAACAAATTTTGCTTCCTTATATTAACATTAATACGTGATTATATATCAATACCTTGAACGTGATAATTAAATTTATAAATGCGATCAACGGTGGGTTATATCAAATCCGATAAAAATGCGCACGGTGAAGGAGAAATATAAATTTCTTGTCGTCGTCGATGAGGAGATCAAACTTTTTAATTCGAGAAGCAATAGCATGAATACCGCCATCAAAATTAGTAAACCTCATTCGTCTTGGGCGCGCCAAAGAAACCAAATCTCAAATCGTCAAATCGATACCTCAGTTCTGATTCATTTAAAATTGCAAATTTACCATTTTCTGCATTAACACATAATATTACCGAGGCCCCTCTTATCTCTCACCCACCAAATACGCGTCCAGTTAAAAATTAAACCCATTGCAAAACCTAACAAAGTGCCCTCACTCAATTATCAGTGATGTGTGTATTGAAAAGATTAGGATATTTAAATGAAACCTGTCAAGAAATAATGATTAATTGGAAAGTCATACATAAATTAGGACAAAAATGAGAAATCGCTAAAAAATAATCTCATTTTTTCTACATTTGTAAAAATTGGAGAGCCCCAAATTGGGCCACTCTTTTGTTACGCCAGAGTGCTGTTCAGAAACTCAGTTAACCTACAACTACATTTTAATCGTGTACATATATGAACATCAGAGAGAGGTTTTGGAAATTTTGTTCTGGAATATGATGCCTGAAGGGATATTGAACCCATCCCTCCTTTCATTGGCTAGGTTCACTTAACACGGATTCACATTACACGGTACGCTTCCTCAGTGTTATAAGAGGACCAAGTGTATTTGGAATGTATTTGCCAAAGGTCAAGGTTTAGGAGGCAGTTAAAAAGTAAAGATGAATATATATCCAACAGTAGAAAAATAATGTTTAATTTTAGGTAAGGAGAGATATTTTTCTCTCGTTTTTAACCTCTTTCTCGTATTTACTTGGCAATTCGTCGTCTATACCGGACGTCTCCGAATTCATCCGTAAAAATTTATTCGTGACGCGCCTTCGAGAGGGCCATTGCTTTTATTTTCTCCATATAGGTAGTATAGAGAATGTATTCCCGATGCGACGGAAACGTGGGCGTACTAGGCTATTATATCCTGCTGAATTAGTATATCGAAGTCACATCCGCAAATCGCTAAATAATTCAACATACGGCTTTATCGAGTTGCGGCGACGATGAAGTCCTTTCATTGGCGATGCAAGTGAATGATATTTCCGCTTTAGGGCGCGTCGACTGTTCACACACATTTCGAAAGCGTCACTAAGTAATTTTCTCAGCAGCGGCTCCATGGTCATTCATATCACAGTAAAAACAAGTGCAATGTGTAGCGGCGAAAAATGTTACGTAAACGTCGTGGTTATTTTGAACACGTCTAATGCTGTATTATTTTGAATCATGCCTCTATGAATTAATGAGATTCAATAGAAAACGTTGCAGCCGTTTTCGAGGATATCGCCATTTTGTCTTTCACTTTTAGTTCCTTCAAGTGATGAGTAGAATACGCCTCCACTTTACAATGTAGAGGTGTTTTTTTCTTATCAACTTAAACGCTACCACAGAGATTCCCAATTTTCTGGATGTTAAGAGCGCTAAGTTATTTTCTAGGATACTATGTGGTGCCGCTGTACCTTAGCGGGAATTTGGATTAATCATGAATAAAAACAAACCAAACTCAACTTTATAACTAATATTTCGATAATTTAGAAATGAAACAACTTCAAAAATTAAGTTATAATGCAATTTCAAAGACTAAATGAAAGGTTCTACGAAAATTTGTTTCAAACAAAACTTGGAAGAAATATTATTCTCTACAAATTTGGTCCTCATGAAGATTACCAATTAAGGAGATATTTGACGGAAACAGGAAAAAACGATTATTTATAAATAATTCCTAAACAATAACTGCTATGGAAAATTGTTTCAAATGAAAGTTGTAGGAAAGCACATGCTCTATAACCTTTGTATCGAATTGTATATACAATAATGATGTTTTAACGGAGATATTTCGCCAAAATCGGATCGGGTTTAGAATAAACCTCGACTTCCGGTTAACCGGTATTGTCCAAAAACTAAACACCTCTTCGTGCTCATACCAAAGTGTTATATATATATGAAATTTGGTTATGCTGGTGGTCCTAGATACACCAAACTTTTTACTTTTTTTTACTAGCTCTCATATATAGGTACCAACTTAACCTGAAATTTTGGCTTCCCCGGGCTGCAGGGATATTGTCAACACCGACGGACAGACAAACCGAAAACATACGCGATTTGTTAGACAATAAAGCGCAAAAATGTAAATAAAGCGAAAACTACACTAATCCGGAATTGTATAGGCAAAGTATACTTAATTGGCGAAACGGTAACGACCACACCGATGGCTATTTTCTCATTAGGGTTTTCACATTACCGAATATTAGGATTACGTATAAAATGGAGGCGCACAGAACGTCGTGCTGTAATCAGGGTTGCCACCTCAAATTCGTCAATGACCTGGAGAATTTCTAATCTGACTCGAAGATTCTCATAAGTGAAAAAGGAAAAGTATGTTTTTGTTATATTTTAACGTTTGATACACATTAGTTCAATAGTATTCATACAAACGTGAGGAACGTATTTATTTATTGATCCATTCCTCACTGTTTCATATATGTGCTGTTGATCCGGACAATCATACCCTTAATACGAAGACTCCGGGCCAAACACGGAGAGTTGGCAACCCGGGCTGCAATATGGTCCAGCAGGCAACGGGGACAAAAACGCATATGTACTACAGCCCGTGCGCGCTAACTTGGCAGTGCGCAGAAAGCACACTAACCGTAACACGAGTCCATTCTCGACGAGGGACCGTCTATAGGGCAAGTGGTGTTTAGGCTTGGGCAGTAGATGCGCGTCGGAGGGGAAGAAGGAATGAGAATTCGCCCACTGCGCAGGTACTCTGACGTCAGCTCCCCCTTAAAGCTTCTCCTTCCACTTCTTTACATTCCCTGGGATTCCATTGATGGAATCGCGAAATGGGTGGTCGTGAATGTCACGGCAGAACTATGCATCCCTCGGACTTTAAATCGTCGTCGTTGTGCGTGTTCTATGGAACACTTTCTCAATAAAAAGAAATATTACGGCAAATGGGCAGTGGCGGATTACCGCTCAGCAGCATGAAGCGCTCGCCTGGGGCCTCGACACTCATGGGGCCCTCCAAATAGTCAAAACTCGATTTTTTCAATATTTTATTTAGTAAAATATTTCACAATCAGTATAATCTACTACTTACGTACACATCTCGTGTTTTTACTTAGGTTTGTTACAATGTAACATCCCTTCCGTCATTCGACAACACATCTCACAGTTATAATTAATTTTTTCTTTGTTTTTCAATATGTGCAAGTTTATATGATAAATATTAAAATTTCTATTTATGCATTTCTGTAATTCAATGTATTTAACCTGCTGCATACATTTTTTCCATTCGTATGTTGCAAACATTTTTATAGATTGAGTACCCCTGCTCAGTTTGGGGCCTCCCGAAGTTTTCGCGCATGGGGCCTTCAGATACCTTAATCCGCCACTGCAAATGGTTATGGTTAAATCTTAAAGAGTGCTTTAACCCGTAAAAATTAATGAAATGACCGATCGAAATCTAACGTTACATTGTGAGCAAAAAAATGAAAGATGAATCCAAATTTTTTACCACCAACCTTTTCGCTACATTAAAACTTATATCATCGATGAAATTTCGTAGAAGTATATTTTCAGCGATTATAAAATACGACCACCGTCGTAAATGCAATGAACGATTTCAGAATAAGATTTGTCATCATTTATCATCATTCTCATTCTTCTAGAATTACGTCACATTTAACAAACCGAGAGTCAAAATTTTTTGGGTTGGCATCACTGAACCCTCTTAAAAATAAAAGCGACTGGATTACTCTTTGTACTAAGAAGGGGTTTGAACGAGAACAAATCCGAGACGAAACTTAACGGGAAATTTGGACTGTTTCGAGGAAGAATAAAGGTTTCCAGAAGAGCTCTTTCCAAACTGCTGGTTTCACGTCTCCCCTCAGTCTCGCACCCATTTTTAGGGCGTTTTTTCCCCTTATTTTAAATTTCGGTCGCGTATCCCAATTGGGCGACCAGTCGATCTTCCGCCAAGCCACTCCACCTCCTTATTTTTTTTGGACGCTTCCGGGCTCGTCCGTGCGCGGCGCCTCGTTCCACATCAAAGGCCGCCAATAGGAGCGTGGGAGAATGATTTCGCCAACCCAAAATGTAGCCCCAAATAAGAGATGTACGGAGGGTGGGTTCGCTGTACCGATTTTATCCGCCTAAGGCTATCGAAATGGATAACACAATTCTCATATTCAATAGAGAACCACAATAAACACAACCATTCTTGGCTAAGGTGGTCTTAATTGCATAATTCTTGCCTGTAGATGTGACTGGAAAGGAGAAGCACTAACCATGTCCCGCACATACTCCCTTGAACTGCAAAAGTGCGACCATTACATGCATTAGTTAAAAAAATGGCCAGAGTGTTTTAAAAACAAATCACAAAATATTCGGCTAAGATTATTTTTTTAAATTCTCGTGGGCCTCCAAATATCTTTTCGCGCACCCCTTGTTGCTCGTCTGTTGGGGAAACCTACTCTACGTAATTACAGTCATACCTCGGGCTAACGAATCCGCTGGGAAGAAGTTCCTTTATAACGAAATCGCCAAAATGTTTGCAAAACATCGAATTTTTATATTCAGAAACTTAATGAAAATCGATTTTTAAAAAGAGTAAAATATTATTATCAGTGGCGTCGTAAAATTTGTCCAGGCATCGGAATAAGTCGCCGACGCGTAATATCTGCAGGATAGCACTTCGACTCCCACCGCTGCCAATTCGGATGGGCAGGACTTCAACAGAACCCATTACTGATCTATTGCCTAATCCATTGTATTGTTTTAACTAATTAGCATATCTCATGTTTTAAGACACGTTTGATATATTATTTCTGTAAGTATTTAACGATATTTCAATGTATCCCTCCTTATCGATCGGCAAATGTCACTTCCCTAACAAGAAATTTCGTTTCGCCATAAATTAACCAAGCACGATTCATGAGTCAAAGTTAAATCGGTGATCTCACCCTTCGGCTGGTACCAAATAGTACGCGATGGGTGACTAACGGTTGGGTGAATCAAACTGTAGTTTCAATAACGACGCTTCGGTAATCAGCCATAATCTAATGCAGTATTCCTCAATCAGTTGAATCCGAAGTTTCGAAAAGTAATTATAAATATTTTTATCGACAAAATTATTGCAATATTTAACGTCCTTAAAAATTTTCATTAGTGATAAATATACTATAATGCATTTAACGTAAGTATCCGCTTCTTGGAAAAGGTGGGAATTGGTATTTATCGTGGTGGGACCCAGGTTATTTGACAAAATAGTTGGTGGGACGTAAGATACTAAAGTTGGGCACTACTAATATAATGGTTTAAATCTATATCTTCCCCGGGGCAAACACGACAGAAATATAACATAACATCACAGACTTAAAAGAAATGAATGCGGACGCATTAACAAGAGACCTGAAATTCAAATGCGACACGAAACAAATTATGACAAACCATTTTTAACAATTTAATGAAAATGGTAGAGCGCCTAAAAACCGTACGGAATATAACATTCGATTAAGATATATAAATATTATATATTTCGCATGTCATTTTGCAAAAATTCGAGTTTTTTTCTACATTTCGGCACTCACCCGTTGGCACGCATTTAAACTGCATACTTCCGCCATTTAGCGGCAAATTGCTTCATCCCGAGCGTCTACCATGGAAGCACCGACCAATTTAAATTCTAATTTGGACGAATTACACCGACTCAAGGGCGATTACGAGCGTGCCCCATACAAGGTCTACCTTCAATGGAGATATGATATTAATCGAGAAAAGGCTCGAGGATTTAAATGGAGCGCAATAGAAATCGTCTCCATCAACCCATTAGATTCCATATCGATACGTGAATGTAAAAAATAAACAAAATATTTTTGATATGTTAAATTGCCCACACACAAAATTTTCATATCGACTAAAATCTACTGAAGATTCTTAAACTATACAATTGCTATAACCTTTCACGTTCTACATCTAAAACTACTGTGCTTTAGTGCAGTGCTTTCCAACCGGTGTGCCGCGGCACATTAGTGTGCCGCGAGGAAGGCACTAGTGTACCGCACACTGAGGATATTTATTTTCACAAAAGCGTTTGGAACTAACAAATTTGCATAAATTTTATAATCCAAGGAATTTATCTTGAAACTACGAGAGGGACTGATATACCATAGCAACGGTCATACAACTTAAAATTAGTATTCTGTCTTTAGATGTATTTTGACTAAAAGCTAAAGGTCAATATCCTTCGATATCTGAATATGCTATGACGTTCCAAATGCAACAATGTATTTATGCGAATTTAATTGTTCGTCAACGGCTCATATTAAAAACATTAAAAGGGCACGTTTAAAAAACCTAGATGAAGAAGTTCTTGTAGCTCCTATTATCGAGCCTTTGTAATAAAAACAGGAAAGATTAAATTTTCTGTCGAAGAGCATAACATTTTTACACGTTGAATTGTGTATGTACTTAATTTACAATAAAATTATTTGAATATTACTTTACCAATCATAACAATCTAATATAATTGCGAACTTTGCATTTTATGCTAGTTTTTCTTTAAAAACGTGTATTTATCTAGTGAAATTAATTAGGAGTGGTTTGGTGTGCCGCGATGTTTTTAAGCATGCAAGAAGGTGTGCCGTGGAGCAAAAAAAAAGGTTAGGGAGCACTGCTTTAGTGTATGCGAGAAAATAAATCAGAATTACAAACCAAGAATGGAAATGAAGTTCAAATTTGTCATTTACAGGATTATAAACACTGTCCTTTAATTTAAAACCCATGTTAACAATAAATAAATAACTGAACGCTTCAGGGACACCAACAGAAAAATTAGTGGACCCAAACTTCAAATGCATGACAGTAACTTCCACTAAACTTTTACCAGGTAAACTATCCCTTGAAATGTTTGTCATGAATAAGAGTAATATTTATTAAATTGTGATTTTATCTAATACGAGGTGGAGTGAGATGTATAAGAAAATTATACCGACTTTTACAAGACTCATAAAAAATATTTCTTATCGTCTACTTAAGTACAAAAATATGAATATACACATTAAATAAATGAATTCCTGTGGGTATAATCATATACAGTAGAACACGGTAATAACAGCCTCGGTTAATCGACAACAATGATTAACCCCGGTTGACCAAACCTTGACCATTCACTAAGTTAGGATGTAAGGAAGAATGGTACCAAATTTGGTTATTCTAGCTTTTATCGTTTGGGAGGAGTTTAAAAGATATTAACAATTTAAATTCAGGTTTAAGCATGGATACATCATATACCATTAACCTTAATGTTACAAACAGAATCGGCGATAGCCGAACAGGTAGAACGAATGACCAGTAATACGACAGGCCAGGGTTCGATCCCAGCTGCATTTTTTTCACAAATTTTCAGAAATGGTCTGTATATATATTTTAACTAGTAAAATTGTATTGTTATTATTGTTTTTATTGTATTTTTCTGTTTTCCTTTCACATATTTTTTTGTGAATAGTTTGTCTTTTTTTCACGCACTTTTTTGTAATTGATTTATTTGCATTTTCCACATATAATTATAACGTTATAATTATACATAAATAATATAATTTAAATGTTATAATCATTATTTGATTGTTTATTAAAATATCAATTCTTTAATACGACATGTATGAAATGGTTATTATAAATAATTACCTTGTTTTTTAATTGTATCATCTGAAATATTGTAATGCTGTAGAAATAAGTGAGAGAGAAGAGGTACACTCCGATCAGAATTAACCATACTAATTGCAAGTTATAATTATATGTGGAAAATGCAAATAAATCAAGCACAAAAAAGTATGTGAAAAAAGACAAAAAAATAATCACAAAGTAAGTCAGTAGCAGGGCCGCTCAAAAGCGCAGGGTATGCAAGATCAACACGCAGGCACCAAATTGGAAGGGTGGCAAAAAACGTAATAATTGAAAACGGCAAAAATTGAAAACCAGCACTAGCCTCTGTGAATAGATTTTATATAAATAGGAGCACTAACTACTTTGCTTTTCATGTTGTGTATGATTGTGTCGATTGTTTTGTGTATACTTTGTGCGGAATTTGTATAAAATGATTGTGGCGCCAAGTCGCAGACAATGTACTCGTATGTACATACATATGTGCACTAGGAGGAGTCAATCGGGACTGGGAGTAAGAGACGCGTAGACACAGCATACAAGAACGCGGAATATTATCATTTTGCAAAGCGTTTCTATAGTTTACTTTTTTATTAATTTAATAATAGTAAAGTTGTATGATTAGCGCAAATAATAAGAATAATAATGGTGTTTTTAACTCATTAAATAGAAATTAGTCAAATATATTAGAGAAAAATTTGCTAAATATTAATTTTTTTAAATAATTAAAACAAAAAATAATTGCATTAATTAAGATAAGATGTTTCCGAGGAAAATAATTAAGTGGAGCAGAATATAAAAGGAGAAGAACAGAAAAAGAAGAAGGAAGAATGTTAAAGTATTGCAAAAGTACTACAACAACTATTGCACATGCAGAAAAACATGATGAATCAGAGAAAATTTCTGATGAAGATGAAGTAATAGGACAACCTATAGTGGGGAAAGAAAATTATGCTGCTATTGGAGGTGAAAAATCAGAAACGGTGGATGAAAACATTCCCATAGAAGCCCTGAGGGATCCTGGTTGTTGGTCCGAAATTTTATCAAGAAAGTGGATAGACATGTTGGTGGAAATTGAACCTAAACAACTGAATAATGTTTCATTTCCTTCAAATGAAAAAGGACGATTTTCAAGTGTGTATTATACACACTTGAAAATCGTCCTTTTTCATTCAAGAACAAGAACATTATACAAGAACATTATCAAACAACGAAAAGGTAAATCGTTACTGGTTAATATATTCACTTTCAACAAATAGTATACAGTAAAACTCGTTTAATACGTATTTGACGGGACCGACTCATTGCTTCGTTATAAGCGTGACTACGTTATATACAAGAAACATGGTTTTTGGCCTATACATCCCATATAACACGTATACATATACAGTAAAAGCTGTGCTATCTGGCTATTTAGAACCGGCCAGCCTTAGATACCAGCAATTACACAAATACAATTCATTTTGTATTTTTTTATGAATTTTTGTGTGAATTGTATGTGTGTAATACCACAACTTCCACTTTAAAATTTCTTAAAATATAAGATGTACATATTACATATTTGCTCCGTATACTTCTGTGGCTGCCGAGTAAGCATGGCGTTTTTGGTTACGTAAGCCATTTGCATTGTCTAGATGTTTTGGTGTACTTCTACAATTTCCAGTTTTACCCCTTTTTATTATTTAAAAAATTACCCATCCATTGAATATGGCGTCAAAATAAATACCTAAAAGCAAGGAACAGGAGAGAAAAGGTTGGTTTAACGCTAACACAAAAGCTGGAGCTGATTAAACGAATTGAAAAAGGAAAAAATAGAGCAGCCATAGCAAAAGAATTCAACATCGGATCTTCCACGCTCTACGATATCAAGGCTCATAAGGCTAAATTAATGAAATTTGTGTCATCTTCTGAGACGAGTAAATCAATTAATAAACATCATACGCTTCATAAGCCAAAATCTGAGGAACTGGATAAAATATTATATGACTGGTTTTCACAGAAATGTTCAGAAGAATTAAATAATTTCGTCCTTCTCTAATAGAGTAAATACTTTACAATAAAGTCCATGTTAAAAAACAAACAACTTAAGATAAAGAACAATGTCACTTGTATGAACTAGAGAAAAAAGCAGTGGACGGAAATTTTAAAATGAATTTTTGCTATTGTTCAGTATTTAGCTGGCAATCTCTTGCATTTTGCGGTTCCTCAAGTGAAATGTACGTTCATAATGATGGTAACTTTTTCAAAGCAATTGAAATGTTAGCAAAATTTGATTTGTACATAATGAATCATCTTTACAATATCAAAAAAAGTATTAGCTTTATGCCACATTATCTGGGAAGTATATTTCAGAATAAAATTATTTCCTTAATTGCTAACGAAACATGGAAAGAAATATTAGAAAAGGTCGAAAATAGCATATATATTTCGATTATTCTAGATTGCACCCCAGACACTAGCCATGTTGAACAATTAACATTTATCACACATTTGTCATACGATAATGTCATAGAAATAAGGGAACATTTTTTAGGATTTCATCAAATTAATGATACAACAAGAAAGAGGTTATTTACCTTAGTATTAAATGATTTATTGCCAAAATATAATATAACTCAAAACTAAATAACATGAGGGGTCAAGGTTATGACAACGGTTCCAATATGAGTGGAAAATATATTGGTCTTCAAAAACTTATCAAAGATGCAAATAGTCATGCAATGTTTGTACCATGTAATTCTCAAACTTTAAATTTAGTAATCAACAATGAAGCAAAAGTCACTTTGTAATTGTATGAAAAGCAAAATAACTTTGATAACACGACCCTCGACTGCAGCACCATCTGATTCCAGAAAAATGAACTATCGAAGTATGCGTACGAGTAAATGATGCCCTTTGAAACTTACTGATGTTTACCCAAATAAATATTAGCAACAATAAAAAGAGAACGCTAAGATGGCCACTGTCCCATTATGACCCCGCAAATTATTACATCGCTAGGGTCACGATTCAGATTTGAAGGATCTATATTTTATTTGTAGATCGAGTTAGTTTGGATTGGTTTCTACCAAGATATCTGTAGTCTACAGAGGAATTATATCTCGCTTGACTGTTGCGCCGCAAATGGAGAGGATATTGGCGAGCCTTCGGCTTACTCTGTTTTTATTTCAGTTGTTGTCTCCGGCTGCTACCACACCCTTCACCTCGCTGGAACCAAACTATCCCTCCCCGTTGTCCGGTGATCTCATTTTTGCTATTTTTGATGGTTAAAACTGTACTACTATCTTATTCTTGCAATGTTTACACGTTATGTGGTCAAAGTTTTAGATTCACTAAATCCGTTGAAATTCAATGGGTACTTCTGCTAGTCCTTAATAAAGTACAACATTCTTAGTAAGATGTTGCAAAATCCTAAAATAAATACTACAGAATGTACAGAAACGTTCAACAATTTGATAAAATATTTTGAAATGAAAAGGTCTGACGAGTATTTTGAAAAGTGTATTTCTGAGGCTTTGTCGTTATCTTATGATTTGGATTTGGAAACAACATTTCCTACAGCGGCAGCTTTGAGAACAAGATGCGCAAAAAATCAATTTGTCAGATGAACCAATCACAGACCCAAAATTAAAATATAAGGTGGACTTTTATTTTACACTTTTTGATAGAGCAATAAACTAAATTCAGCATGTTAGCAAATATAGATGCATTTTCAACTTCTTACTAATTTTTTCTGATTTAATGAAGAAGACCTTAAAATGCATTTCAGTAATTTACATATAAAAATGACAGATCCTTCTATACATGTGTGGAAGTGATATAAACGACAAAGAACTTTTTGAAGAGCTGAAATCATTAAAAGCATTAAATATTTGCAGTGGTGACCCAAAAGAGTTTTGAAAATGATATGTAACAATAATATAATAAATGCTGTTCCAAATGTTGCAATAGCATTGAGAATTTTTTGACTCTTCCAGTTTCTCTTTCAACTGGAGAAAGATCTTTTTCTAAATTAAAGATCGTTAAAAATTATTTAAGATCTACAATGCTTCAAGAAAGATTAAGTGATCTTGCAATAATTTCTGTAGAAAATGATATTTTACAGAGCATTGATATGGATGAATTAAAGTATTTGCTACATTTAAAGCACGAAAATTTAACATGAAAAATTAAAAGTTGTGAACTGAATACATAAGTATTTTTTAATGTTGTTTCATTAATATTTTTGTAGTTTAGTGTCTTTTAGTTTTCTATTTAAATTCTTAAAAATACTGTTTATGTGCACCTTTATAAAATCATTGAAACTGAAATAAAAAAATGTTAAGCTAAAATTGTTCATTGTTTCCTACTTTAAAAGGTGCATTTTTAAATTAACATGCAGGCGCACATACCTCTAGGAATGGCCCTGGTCAGCAGACATCAATTTTAATGAAACAACACTAACAGAATGGTTAGCCAAGATGAACAAAGAAAGTTTTAAAATTTATAAAGATATCAATTCATATGCATAAATCGACCGTGATGTTATAACAACAGAAGCTCAAAGGGGCCTAGACATCATGAGGGAGGTCATAGAAAAGCAGTATGGAAAGTGTAGCGAAGATGAAGAAATGATAAAGATCAAGACGAACCAGTCTCCACAGTTAATAAAGCCATGCAAGCAGTAAAAGTGATATCATGGTTTTACAATCGAAGGAGACTAATAAAAATACATTTAGTACTATTCACTGATTTGAAGGGAACCTCGAAAAACATTTCAAGTTGGCACATACAACACAGAAAAAAATATAGGATTATTTTACTAATTATTAAAATTATTTTTATTATGTTTAATGTACTTATTATATCATAATATAATGTACTTTGTATTATGTCATAGTATATGGTATTTAATCAATTGTAAGCCGACACCAATTTAAGCCGACCCCCACTTTTCACAAGGCCACGTAATAAAAAATTTTGATTTTAAAGTGATTAGACAGCTGGGGTCATTTATTTCAAAATACCAAGTATGAATGCCTCAGATTTTCAGTTCGTAATTAAATAAAGAGTATTAACTAAAATTACGACAACATAAAATACATTTCATTCATCGATTCATAACAACTTCTACTAAAAGAGTAATTTGGCCTTGTTATCCCCCGGGATCTTATTCTCATAAAAAAAATAGCCATTTCTCATCAATCAAATACGGACACCATATAACATAACATACGCTAGTACTACACAAGTATCACCTGGACATTCCTTTTCACTTTTATTCTTAAACTAGTGTAATGCCCGTTGAAATATCAACGGAAAAATTATAGACAGACTAGCTGAAACGCCCGGCTTCACTTGGGAAAGAGTGGCAAACGATTTTTATTGCTTGGGGTAAACGTTCCCCATTCCTTAATTACGCAAGCGATGCTTACATTATTAACATTTACTATTTTATGTATTGTATTGTACGCATTAACGTTTTACTTAATATTAACATGGATAGATGCACCGAAGCCTTTAAAGCGATAATAAAATTATGTGGATTATGTCAATACTATTAGCCAAAACATAAACAATAAACAACATCTTGGTTACCGAACAAATGTAAGTAGATGTATCAATTTATGTTGCGATAAATCTTTCAATGTTAATAATAAAAGATAACAATGTTCTAATATTCCTTAAAAATCATTTGATTCACTTTAAAAGTATTCATAGACTATATTTAGGCATATCTTGGCGTTAGCTATTCTTCCTCTATAGCGTGCCATGGCGTGGATTTTCCTTGCATTAATCTTTACGTGTATATCTCCCTTTGAAGAGCACAACAATTAAGAAATTTAACTTAGTTGCCGCCTGGAAAATGGACATCTAAACTGATAAATTTTGCGCATAAAGGAAAATTTCAAGCGATTTAGCATGTAATACCATGAAACATGAACAGAATTAAAATATTCAGTCTTTCGTGCGTAAAATAATCCATTTCCCATGATCATAAGTTAATATTTAGGTATATTTATATCCACATCAGTGAAGAGCTGCATGGCATTTTGGGATTTCTCCACACCATTTCCCATTAATTCTTATGGAAATAGTATTTTATTGACCCCATGGGGTATAAGAGACCCCACGGTCTGCAAACCTAGACCAAGTTCTTCCTTTGGTCCATAGGATGGCCCATGAAACTTTTGAGTTCGATAGCTTCAACGGTGTAAAAATGAACATACACACACACACTCTAAAATATTTATAAGATTATTATTATTTTAATTTTAAATAATTAATATCACACTTTTACATATGAAATATTTTGTCATATACAACACTTCTAGTGAATATTCTGTTGTTGACGGGCTATCTTTAGTTAAACTTAAAATAGTTGCCTCTTTCCATCCCTCTCCCCCCCTCTCTCCCCTCCCCATCGTCCCACCTCCCTCTTGCTCCCCCCTCTACCTGTCTCACCTCCCCCTCTCTCTCGTATTAATAGCATTTACAGCACGTTTATACCCATAAGGATTGAATTAACAATATGATATAGTGGTCTGACAATGAAATTGGTAGGCAAGGCAACATCCCCTTAAAATGGCAAGATTTTCTCAAACTGTGTGAATTAAACGTTTATATTGAGAAATTTCGAAATGTAAGGGGAAAAAGATGAACAGAATAAGAAACTTTATAATGTTTTCTTCAAAATGGTTTATATACGAAGATTGTAGGTCAATTATTTCTAATTTTAATCTAAAAAAGAATGAATGCCTGCACATTGAAATGTCCCTTTTTACGTGTTGCCTTATGGGAAATGGAAATTATCTCCTGGAGTCGAACCTGGGTCTTTGATCTCGAGTTTGATACATTAAAACTTTTTGGTGTTATATCATAATGCTATCCTAAAAATTTCATCAAATTCGGTTGAGTTGTTTGCGAGACATTAAACTTCAAAAAGCATTACATGACAAAGTGACATTGTGACAATGTCTTTTATTATTGTAGATTATTCTCCCAATTTGGCTGCTATGCCGCTAGGACCCAGGCGTCACGTCATCTTCACACGATGACTCTTCACTCTCCTCATCCCACAAAACATCGTCTTCTGTACCATCCCGCGAGTTTGTAATTGAACACTTTTTGAATGACCGCACAATCAGATCACTCGAAATGTCTTTCCATGCAGCAGAAACCCAGAATCTAACCTCAGACATACTTCCTCTTTTAACACGCCCGCTAGGCATAAGCATACAGTCTTTCCTGTTCAACCAGTCTGCATAATAATTACATATTTTGTCTTTAAAAGGTTTGTTAATACAAACATTGAGCAGCTGCAGTATGGAAATCAATCTACCTGGAATGATGGCCAAATCTGTGCCACATTGTTACAACATTTTCTTGGTATTATCATTACGGTGGCCATAGCGCCATTGCGCTGCAAGATTAGACGTTTCTTATGCTATCACGTTCCTCTTAAAGTTCGCTGAATAATGTGTTCGTCTCACAATGGGGTTATTTAAAAAAAACTGAAAAACTCGCTAAAATAAATGACAGAAATCTATGCTTGCTAAGGCATGAGGAACTGACAGTTCCCTCGGGAAATCCCAGTATGCGCATACTAGACACACTGAAACAAAATAGGTAAAGGATGGAGGGGGGGGGGGGGGTGGTAGGAAAGGCAAATGTTTTGATTCATGAGTAAAATGAAACATTGTGTACAATTGTAGCTTCTTACGCATACGAGCGCTGTCGCTTCGTTTTTTTTACGACTTTGATGCGCCTCATATTATTTCTTCGTAGGTGTTCAGTCATTTTGATTCTTTTTTGCATACATTTAAAGTAGATAGTTTACTTCCACTTTAATACACTTATATCTTGCATTATAATGTAACTACGAGCATAAATTCATTGACTACTTTTTTACACCGATTCTAAGCCAAGTAGCAATTTCTGAGATGGTAAAAAGGTAAAAATAAAAGGTTGGCTTACAATCGATTAAATATGGTAATATAATATTTTAAGGTACTTATTAGATCATGATATAAAATTTAGAATTTGGAAACTAATTCTATGTTCTCATGCACCTCGGTTATAACAACAATAAATTTCCAGTCCCTTGAATGCTGTTATAACCGAGTTCTACTGTATAATATCAGAGGTATGCTTAATTTTTCAAAACTGGATATTTTTTTAACTTTATTACAGTAATTGACTGAGAAACCGACTTTTAGAAGCACCACAATGGAGCCACCAACAGCAAACCCAGCACGACAAACTGAGTTGCTTATAGCCCTAAAGAAGAATGACCTAGATGAATTTACTAGGCTACTAGCTTTTACAAACCCAGACCACTTCTATGATTCTCCTGACTACGGCACATGCCTTTACATTGCAGCAAGTAAGGTAAGCCGCATGCAACTGTTTTCCATAAATATTTTATATCTTTAAAACTATTATGATTATGATGCATTACTTAATAGCATTACTGAATTCTACTAGATATTTTAACCGGTATAGCAGACACTGATCACAATAATGAAACTCTATCAAATTAAATACAGTAATACCCCGCTATACGTTGGAGAAGCGTTCCTGAAAAATGCGACTTATAACGAAACAACGTATAGCGAAACAAAGATTCCCATAAGAACTATGATAAAAGTAAGGGTTACGTTCCTGGCAGATATTTTGTGACAATTGTGTCCCAAATAATACATATCAATACAGTACATTAGACATACTATGTTACCACTATGTGTTTATCACTCATTGCTACTAGGGTTTAATATACATTTAATCATAACAACGAGTAACCAATTGCGATAATAAATTCAGAAATCACCGAAAATAACTGTCTATAGGGTGATTGAGTGCAAAAATTGTTTCTTTACTTACTCATACACTGATATGCACTTTAGAGTACTTTTCATGCAGATTTCGCAATCCAAAGTATATCTAATATCTCATGAGATATCAACGTAAACGTAAAGTGAGATGAAAGGACACAAAATGTTAGACAAAACTGTTCACAAAGCCCTCTTATAGCTGACTGTCGCTCAGAAATAGGTTTTTACTCATCGTCATTAAAATTGGGATAGTCCCTTTTATCCCGTGTGACTTGTGAACCACCTAACCCATTGTGATCTCTCAAACACATGGCCAGATATGTTTATTCTGAGTATGATTTTACATGAATTGATAAACATGAAATTAAATTAATTCATATAAATAATAATAAACATCAAATAAAAAGCCGAATAGAGGGTTTTTACTGTTATAGTTATAATTTATGCACCACAATTGGAATGTCCGAAATTTTGCTTTTAGCATTTCACAAACGACGTATATGCGAAGCGACACAACTTATAACGAAACATATTCCTTAATTGATTGGCGACGTATATGCGAAACAATGTATAGCGGGGTGACGTATAGCGGGGTTTTACTGTATAGCAATAAAATACATCATTTTCCATGTCATAACTATTTCACCATGACATAAATGTTATAAAAACATAGTGATGAAGGAATTATGATTTTGCTATTGGGTCATTCCATGCTACATGTCCAGACTCGGTATGTGATGGGTCCTTCAAATCAAACCAAATTTTCAGGATCGTTAGTACATCTGACTACCTTCTAAAAATGCACAAGGGTTTCCCCCTGCGGCACCCCCCCTCTCCACCAGATCCGTGCCGTTCTCCAGTGCACTGTCAGCCTCCAGGAAATGTACTCGTGTCGCCCTTTCGTCCATTGCACAGAGATAACTTTGATATCATTTCATTCAGTAAGGATTCCACTACAAGTGCATATATAGGTTTAGGGGTCTGACACGTAAAAAAACACCGCTTAGCCACCTTTGAAATCCGGGTAAAAAATTCGAGATTTCTCTATTTTTCCAGCCTCACAGACAGGTTGGGAAATTTTTGAAAGGGCAGACACACACATCACCGAAAACTAGAGCTGGGGCACTCTTAACTCGCGCAGTACAAAGCTTCAAAGGCATCTCACGTGGAAGAAAATTGGCTCTGAACATGGTACAATTTGAAAAAGTGCCAACTTGGCGTCCCAAAAAAGCCATGTTTGCATCCCCGCAGAGAGGACTGGTTTGCACTGAGAGATCAGATGTACTAGCGATCCTGAAAATTTGGTTCGATTCAAAGGACCCATCCATTACCGAGTCTGAACATGTAGCATGGAATGACCCTATTAGCAATTAAACTCATGCAATGGTGTAAGAAAAAATTCATCGCACAAAGATATGGGATATGAATATATTCTAAGAATAAAGTTTATGCTACTCAAACAACAAACTTGTGCCAATTTCTGTAATTAATAATTTTTTAGTTTAATTTAAAATGAGTTTAAACTGAAATGTTTTTTTAACTGATCCTATGAAATAACACTAATAAGACATTTTTTCTGCCAATTTATTTTATTCAGGGCCTAACAGAGTTTGGAAAGGTTCTGATTGATGCTACAGCCGACGTCAATGGTTACAATAAAATTCGAAAAAACACTCCACTCCATGTAGCCTGTGCCGAGGGCCACCCTGAAATGGTCCGTTTACTTTTGAGCTTTCAAGCAAACACTTCCGCACTTGATGATTTTGGACGCCAGCCTATCCACTGCGCAGCCATTGGTGGGAAAAACGAATACACAGAGAAACACATCGAGTGCCTGAAAATATTGCTAGATTCGGGATCCAGCAGAAACACCACAGACAGGACGGGTGCCACGGCACTTCACCTAGCACTCCTTCGGAACCATAAAAATGCAGCAAAAATGCTCCTTGATAATGGAGCAAACCCAGATGTAGAGTCTGGTTCAGGGAAGACAGTTCGGGACCTTATCCAAGAAAGGATGCCAGATGCACTTGACAGGTTGCTTCCTACTGAAGTTTACAAGCATGCAGAAGAGGACGATCTACAGAAGCTTCTTTTCAAATATGAGTACAACAAGAAGCTGAACGAATTCAAACAACAGCTACAGGTCGCAGTTAACAAAGGAGTGGACATTGGAAAGATTCACGATGGAAGGTATACCTTCCTTCAATACGCTAGTGATAATGAAGGCTTAGAAGAGTTCATCACGACCCTACTCAACATACCTACAGTCGACCCCAACGGAACTTGCCCTGGAACAACATGGAATCCGATACTACTTGCAGCCTACCACGGCAACCACAAAGCATTGCGTCTATTAGTAGACAATGATAAGACCGACATCACAGTGACAGATGAAATAAGGAAGGAGACAGCACTCCACAAGGTGGCAAGGATGGAGAGAGTTAGGAAAGATGACAAGAACTACCTGAAATCCTTGGAGATTTTGATTGGAGCTATCAAACATCAGGGAAATTGTAAAGATTCCCTCCTTCATAAGAGGTTGAATGTGAATGCCACTGATGCCTTGGGGAACACTGCTTTGCATTATGCAGCCCAGAACCTGGATGTTGGAAGCAAACAAGCCGAAGAGATGATATCAGTGCTTCTTGAAGCAGGATCATCCGTGGGTATTCAAAACAGGATGGGAGAGCCTGCAATAGCTAGAGTGATACCTTCGCTTCTTGAGGATTACTTGGACAAGTGTGTGAAAACAAATGGAGAAGCACCTTGCGAAGAAGGTTATGAGCTAACCTTTGACTATACCATGTTGATACCACCATATCAGATTTCCACTGAGATGACAGAAGATGTCGAAGTATGCCCTGATACCTTTAAAGAAACTGAGGCACTCAGATACCTCTGCCATGCAAAGGAGCACCAAAAGCTCCTGAAACATCCAGTAATAACAAGTTTCCTGTATCTCAAGTGGCATCGCATTCGGTGGATATTCTATGGAAATCTCGCTTTCTACATCGTATTTGTAGCTTTTCTCACTTCATACATACTTGGGGTTTACGGAACAGATCCACCTGCTAAAGGTGCTGATGATTCGGCATCAATGGGTTGGACTGGTGTATGCTCAATTATAAGTATTATTTTGTTATCTATTCTAGGAATCAGAGAACTTTTTCAGTTTATAATGTCACCTCTGAAGTACATAAAAAGCTTGGAAAACATGCTCGAGGTGGTGTTAATTGTCATGACAGTAATAATGCTGTTCAGCAGCTTTGAGCACAATGTTAAGCAACACTTTGCAGCCTTGGTAATTCTTTTTCTTTGGATAGAACTTGTTCTCCTCGTTGGAAGACACCCGAATCTCTCAACCTACATCACAATGTTTACCACAGTTTCCCGCAACTTCATAATCTTCTTACTATGGTATTCTCTCCTCATTGTTGCATTTGCTCTCAGCTTTTTTGTGCTGTTCCGACAGGGAGAGCGTAAAGAAGAGACCCCTGTAAAGGAAGGTGAAGCAGAGGAAGGTGGAGCAGAAGAAGGTGGAGCAAAAGAACAGGAAAAGAACTATTTTGCTGATCCAGGAAGAGCAGTGTTGAAGACAGCTGTCATGCTCACGGGAGAATTTGACTTCCTCGACCTTCCACTAGATACATTTGGTATAACTAGCCATATAGTGTTTCTGCTCTTCCTCTTTTTGATCGCGGTAGTCTTGCTCAATTTACTCAATGGACTCGCCGTCAGTGACACACAAGCAGTCAAAGACAAGGCAGAGTTAGTAGGTTATTTGTCAAGAGTAACACTAGTGTCGCACGTTGAAGATATGATACTAGGGAAGTGGTTGCAATTTTTGGACAAGTTGAGTATATGCTTCTGCAAGAAGACTGTCTACCAGACCAAAGTGCCTGGAGAAGAGAATGAAACCAGAGGTGGACTGGCAGAGAACAAATTGCCCGAAGTAGAGAGTGAAAGCAGAAGTGGACTAGCAAAGAAGATCTTACTTTTTCCGGAGCTAAGCAAGGTGCGGATATTGGTAAACCGAGGAGGAAGAATAGAGCCACGATGCTGCTCCACAAAGAATCAATGCAGTCGTTCATGCGTCATGGACGGAAGGGTGATTCAGGCAGCCAGGAGCATTGTCGCAAAAAGAGCACAGAGAACAGAAATGGACGAAATAAAGCACCACCTGCAGACCATTGAGGACTTGGTGAAACAAGTAGCTACAACCCTAGCATGCATCAATCTGGAAAAAGCATAATACTCAATTCCTCAAACGTGATCTAATTATTATTTAAATATAGAGTAAATAGCACAAATGCATTGAAAACAAAAAGTAACCATAGGCTTAGTTTATAAGGCAGGCCTTAGATTAAGAAGTCTGCTAACCCTTAAACCGAAGTATGTGTCTGACAGACATACGATTTTTTATTTTGTTAGTGTGGCTTCACTGATTGAGCTGGCAGCCCAAACCTCACAGTACCTTCCTCAAATTACTTCCTGCTGCAGGTGATACATTGTTTTTGCAGTCGCAATTTCTCAACCGATCGTAAGAGATCGTTTTTCAAAAGTAACACTGTCTCGTGGACACATACTTCTCATAACGTATATTTTTTGCATGTCCGGTGGACACATACTTCGAATTATGGAAGAATTTCCTTCAGTAAGATAGAAACAAATTATTATTATTACAAATAAATATTATTTTTATTTATTTTTTTACCAAGTTCTCTCTTAATTTTGTTTCTTTACAAACACAATCGGAGCTTAACTTGTAATAGACCACCTTCTAATATAAAGTACTTTTACGTAATAAATCGAGCTGATTCATATATGAGAAATTTTGCGCAATGTGTTTCGCACAATTTATTTCTTATATTAAATACAACTTTTAATCTAAAAATCGAAAAAAATCTGGGCCAAGGTGCTTTTATAAGTCCGTAAAGGGCGGCATAAACTGCTTGCACCTGGGCAGACAATATGCCCAGTGCAGGCCTGAGTATATTATGATATGTATATACTTACAGAACAAATTCATCAAATGTATATTATTTAAAGGATTCATATTATTCATATAGAAATATTAATATTCTCTGAAACTCTTAGTAGTCTACATATGTACCTATTTTTTATGCGAATATCTCAGATAATTACTGAATTTTTCCTTATAAATATCCGTAAATCATGGAAATGATTGTCTTCCATTAAAAAATATCCGTAAAAACAGATAAAATCCTTGAAAACGGCAGCCCTGGTCTAATTTAATGTCTTTCTTATAAAAAAATAGCTTTAGCAGAAAATTTTAAAAATAAATGTTAACACAGTCTAATAAGAGAATGGAAATGTTTATTACAGGAAAAACTTAAAAAATATATTTTTAATTTGATATATTGTAAAAAATTTTATAAAACCATCACTATTTTATTAAATGTGAAATTTTTGCAATAAAATTAATTAACCAACTATCTCTATCTTCACATATAAGAATTCCTTTGATGCAAAATCTATATATATATATATAAAAGGCTTAATGATCTCCGAATCTACTGGGCCAATTTTCACGAAACTTTCACTGAAAGATTCAGCGGTATCTCAAATAGGTTTTAAGCTTAATTTTATTCTTCTAACATAAGCCATTTCAAAGATATGGCGATTTTTCCACAAACACCCATTTTCCATCAGCGAGAAAAGCAACTCCAGGCGATGTCGGCGTGCGCCAATTACTGCACTATCTAGGTACTTCTTCCCGGTGGCGATCTTAGGAACTAGGATCTTCCTCCTATCCCCGCCCTCCCCTCTCGCACTCTCCTCTCGCGAGCTATGAATTTCATGTGTTTATGTACGAGTGAACACTTTTTAATACATTCTTCTTACTTGCCTAACTTTTCTTTTGATATACCTATACCTACCATACATCGTTGATGTTACTAAAATTTCTACTGTTTAATTTAAATTACTGTTTTGACTAATAAAATTTTGTGCATATACCTTTAAGAAAATACCCGGAATTGGGTGATTGTCCGGTTCAGCAAGGCGAAGTCGCAGTTTTAGAGAAAATGAATCTACAACTTCATACCAAAATCGTCTAGAAAACGAATGAGAGCGATCTTCTTTACGGCGAGAACAATTAGAAAGTCCCGATAGGTCCCTTATTAATGAGAGGCAGAGAGAGCATCAAGCACGCGAAACGACAAATGCCTGGGAAGTTTGTCTTGAAAGCCAGCTCATACGCTCATCTCAGCAGCGCGCTCAATTGTCTAGCCAAGAGAGTGAAGAAAGGCAAGCTAGGATTGAGAGCCAAGTAGAAGGATGGGACTCGAAAGTTCATTCTGTTGTTCGCTATAGTCCCCGCATAGATTACAAAAATGATGCTGAATTGGTTTTAGGCAAAATGGACAAAGTTTGCCAATTTTGCACAGCTAAAAAGTAGAAACACGAAAGTGTCGGCCTTTGTTGCTTTAATGGTAAAGTGAAGTTACCAATGATAATGGAACCCACTGAACCACTAAAAAGTCTATTACTTGGGACACATCCTCTTTCCAAACATTTCAGTCTGAAATGCACCCAGGCAAAGCCGGTTATGAAAAGCTAGTTTAAAAACAATATGAGAATGCTACATTTAGAAGCATTCAAAAAATTTATTTTCTTGTACAGATTTTTGTGCAGTCCATCATACTATAGACATGATTACTTTTTAATATGCATGCAGCAGAAGAAAGTGCTTAGTATAGGATTCTCGGAAATATGGAGCAACAAACAACAAATGTTAATTATAGTCGCAATTGTCAGAATAGGAAATCTCAGGGTCATTGATAAATTTGAGGTGGCAAACTTGGTCTCTGCATATAATATCCTGCCTGGGTTTTCTCCTAACTCATTCCCTTCGGATTTTCATCTTAGGACACTAGTCAGATTCCCTTTTGATTGTGAGTTTTGTCCTAGTCTGACATGTTCCAGTTTGTACGGGAAGTTTGTATTTGCCTATTTCGTTGTAGATCGTGATGGATCCACAATTTAAAAAATCATGCGAAAATTTTGTCATTTTTTTCGTACAAACGACAGGAAATGTTTTGCTTTCACCTCGTTGGAATACTGCCATCCTATTTCATAATCAATGTGAAATAAAAGTCATAGACGATGCAAATAAATGAATTGCCTTATCCTTGCATCACTAGACCTCTTGCAAAGTTTTGTTTACACTCTCGGAGCGACCATCAAAGCAAATGATTAGTGTGAATGCTCACATTCTCAAGCAGATAGCAAAATTCGAGAACCAAGTTGAAATGAATAAAGTTGTGAGAAATCCTACTACAGTCAACTTTGGTTATACCGGCTTCGGTATCTTCGGTTATAACGGTTTTTTTGTCATTCCCGGACCGTTTTTCTATGCTTTATCACATAAACTACTTCGGTTATACCAGTCTCACGTATATCGGATTTTCAGTTGTATCGGATTCCTCCAACAGACCCTAACAGATAATTTTCTTCAGCTATAACGTTTTTGAAAAAGATAATGGAATGCTAAAGCGTTTTTGCAGGGTTTAAAAATCCCGTAGTGCACAGATGAGTCACTCGTCATGAAGACATAATTATTAAGGCCTCATTCACGGACCAGTTGCGCAGCAAAGACTGACTTTGATGAATCGTAAGCAGAATGTCCGTAGCATTCTTCCGCACACGCATGCTGGGGTAATTAAAAATTTGAAGCTACATTATCGTAGTCAACTTGTGCGCCAGCGATTAGCCACATATGAAGAAGGGGTTCCATTTCAGTTCGATATTCTTGATTCATTGCATTCTTTGCGTCGCGCATGGTCATTGGTTAAGTCAAAAACAATCAGTAATTGTCATAAATCAGTGGGATTTACTACTGATGAAAACAATGATGTAAATTTGAGGGATGATTTATCAGATTTTGCAGGATTTGACTCTAACAAAGTTGATTGGAATGCACTTCAGCATTATGTTTCCATTGCCAATGGAGTCAACTTTAATGATTATGCCTCTATTGACGATAACACACCAGTTTCTGAAGTCCCTACCGATCGGGACATCGTTGCCGCTGTATCCTGCTGTGCTGTAGCCGATGACAGCGATGATGTAACCGATATCGGTACGCCCGAAGACGAAAGTGAGCGCCCAATTATCACAGTGCAGGAAGTTCAGAGCTTTTAAAATAGTTTTCCAGTATTACCAGTATTATGATGCACATGGTTCTGATGAGAAATTAGACATTAATCTGTTCTCTATTGAGAAAGACTTGTAAACACAATTATCTTGCTCGAAGAAACAAACGAACATAACCAATTTTTTTCAGTAAAACAAAAGTGAGCATAAATTAACGTGTAAAATGTGATTTTTGGTGTGATAAATGAATGCATTTCTGTTAATATGCAATAAAACTGAAAATAAATGTAATTTTAATGGTATTAATTTGAAATTCATTTTATAAAACGTCATGTCGCTGGACTTTGGATTTAACGGTCTTCGGCTATATCGGATTTTTTTACGGCTCCCCTGAAGATCCGTTATAACCAAAGTTGACTGTATCTCAATCCTTATGATCTCCCCAACCTGGGCAAGGTTTTTATTATGAGAAAGTGATATGCTCCAGAAAAGACTGTGGAATATTGATTTCTGTTATTGAACAAATCTTTAAATAACATTGTACGAAGTTATACCGAATGTGTCTCTAAAAGCTCATGCCTTTGTTTCTCTCAAGAATAAGTGATGAGCCAAAAGTAAAAACCTAGCGGTTTTCCCATAAATCCCTTGATGGCGGTGTGATTGCACCAGGTCCCACATTCTAAAAAATATTTGTTGTGCTTGTAAAGTACATATATTTAAAATGTTGGCAAAAATATCAACCATAATCATAATGAGAGAGGTCACTTAATTTATTTGTATTTGTTATGAAATTTTTTTGACACTTTGCACCAGGCCCCCTCGACTTTCTTAATTGGCTGTGCCCATAATGTCACAGAAGAAGAGCACAATGTAAGAGTCCTACCGTTGGTTGTCATATAACTTGAATGTTCTCATGACATTTGTGATCACCTTGAAATCAGCAGTCTGTCTCACAGCATAGTGTCATCGTAATCTTGAGCAAGATTTTGAGACAACAAATCAAAAGGAAGCTAAGTGAAGCTTCAACATTGGACTTTTGAGAGCCTAAGAATTATGAAGTTATTTAAACCTCTTTCTTAATTCTGTAATAGTTGTCATTTACAAATTTTTATTAGTTAATGCATATTAAGTGTTCTTATTGCATTTCAAATGAAACACACTAAGTCCATCAGCTTAAGTATTTAAGGATCAAATCAACGGGCTGCTGAGGTTTCTATTTTATGGACAAGTAATTTCACTCTACTCCTGGCAATCAGAGTGCGTCATAATGTATCGGTCATCTTTCGTTTAAGTTTTCATAATGCAGTTCTATAATAAATAACTTATCTCTCAGAGAAAGATAGTTCATGGTTCGATAGGTGCATGGAAATCTTTCGGCATGCTGTTGAACGTCTTTTTTCCAAATTGTGGCTAAAAGAGTAACTTGAAATGTACTGGGAAATTCGGGATATTCACTCGAGCTTATTTTTCAAACGAGGTGGTGTTTGTGGATCGCAAACCAAGTGTTCACTCCAGCTCTGTTAAAATTCGCCACGTATACTAACTTATAAGGCCAATTCATTTGTAGAATAGATAGATAAGTTTCTGTATTATGATTTTGCTGCCCAAGTAGTGGATCATAAAAAAGTTCGATTTCTATGAGTTCATATATTTTGAACCCGGATACTTTGAAGTCATATTTTTTTGGTCTCTTGAACTTTGAAATAATGAGGTTTTACTGTATATCAAATATGCAGCCATTCCTTGTATAAAGATGTTAAATCACACCATGAAAATACATAATTAGGTGAATCTCAAAATCCTATACGTACAGAGCTATAATAGGTTTAAGAAGTGCCTAGTTGAAAGCACTTGGACCAAAAATTCACATTTTGAAGCAAAAGCAATTGTACAACCAACGTACCTCTTCAAAAACATTAATTATGAATTAATTTTAGTACAAAACCAACATGCTGGAGCAAATAATTCATAATTTGAACTGTAGAAGACAAGGAATGGGAGGCTGATATCTGATGGAATGCAAACCATAAAACAAATTAGTAGTAATACACATACATGACGTCTTGTTTTAATTTGTTCATGGTCCAACACAAGGCAAAAAGACTGTCGACAAGCAGAGTACCATGACATACAGGCACAAAGACTTGCCAGTGTTGGAATCGCAAATTAACCATGTCATATGAGTGAAGCTAGGTCATAATGTTATAGCATTGTAACCACAAAATATCATTACCAGGCTGTTTGCTGCATTTAGAAATTTTGTTTAAATTTTTCAACTAAAAATTTCGTTCCTAATTCAGTTCACAATATAATGCAGTAAAACACTTATGACCCTGATAATTAAAAGCTTTTCCGATGAAAAACAACAACAATTTCAATTCCAGGTACATCAAAAAGAGACCATACTAGAAGTAAATGTCAAATACTTAATTTAAGCAGCTGCAATACATAAAATGTACAATGATGGATACATATCTCTAATTAGTGCCATTGTGTGACGAGTTTAAGAGGCAATTGCCTAAGGTATCGCTTTTTCAAGGATGACCTTATGACAGCCTCACTGCCAATCTTCATCTAGGTGTCATAAACTGAAGTAACATTTTGTCTTTTTACAACGGCCCTGTGTCTAATTGATATACTAAGATATTAGTGAGCTAAAGTTATTAAGAAAAGGAAATAATACTCACTTTTTCCATGTTTCCTAAAAATTCATGCCAGCTAGGCTCAATAACTTCAAACATCATATAGTATTCAAGATTCTGTACACAATTAAGCATTCTCTGCTGCAAAGCAAAGGCTGGTCCATAAGTTTGAGAAGCCATTAATGGAAATGACTTGGCAACTTTATTGGAAAGCCATACACTGGAAAATATCGATAAATTAGGGTGACTACATATGTGTTTTAATGATGAATACTTTATTTTTCATTTAACAAGAAAATAATGCAAGTGAATGCAGTATATAATTTTGCACAAGTGGTAACTCTTAACTATGTGTTTAGATTATATTACCTGCAAAGCAACCTTTCTACATGCTTGCAATAGAAAAGATGCCGAAATATCATTTGGTAGCACGCTAAAGTTTTCCGATTTAGAACCAATGAGACAGGCCACTTGACATTATATCCAAAAGAGAATGATTCTAATCCTGAAAGGTTGAAGTTTTGGGACTGGACTCTATACTCTGAAAATAAGAATGGAAAATTAGTTCATAAAAACTTGGAAATAAAAGTGCAACAAGAAAAACTATTAAAAATTATTACCAACAGTACTGAAAGTTTTTCATTAAAAAGTTAGCGTATTTTAAAATGTGACATCTAAAAATGAAATTCAATATTCCTCAACTAAAAAATTTTAATGATGCAGTGAGATATTTCATGACAGAAAGTTCTCCAATGTCATATCTTTCAATAATAATTTTTGACGAAAGATGTTTAGAACTTCTTTATCCTCCATCTCTGGAACAGGAAGTTGGAACTTTTTTATGTATCTTTTAGCCATACCATGCTCTCAAGTTCCAATTTGCAAATGTATAACTTCCTATTAAGAGTATTTTACCACAAAATTGTAATACTACTCTGTCATATTAATCTTTTGTCTTTGTTTGAAAATCAGACATATCTGTTTGAACTGTCATACTTAAAAAACAATATACTGAAACAAAAATTGAATTTAATAGCTTAAAACATTACATATCCAATCTATCTTGTTTGCCAACTTTCATTAAAGGGCCGAATTATATTTTCCATTGGTTTTTTATTTTACTATATTTACCTTAGCACAATACATTTCAAATTCATAATAAACACCTGAATAAAATGATGGTTTTATTCAAAAGCTATCTTCTCTTATTCTGCCACTAAAATTTCTATTCTAATACACAGTCTTTGTGTTTCAAGCAGAATAATATTGGAAGCACTCAAAATAAAAGAGAAAATATCACTATCACAACTGTATTTGTTTAGAGGAAAGAAGTGGGTGCAGAAACAAGCTATGTAGTCACTATAAAAAAGCAAGTAATGGTGTAGTCATTAAGAAAATAAAACTTTTATTTTTGAGCTGACAGTTGAATGCAAAATGTAAAAGAAAATAAAAAAAATACTTCACACATAAAAAAAGATGACAAGACTCCACAAAAGCAGTGAATGTGCCTTTAAAAGTATAAATGCTAACATTTAAGATCTCAACTGGTGATTACATAAGCATTTCAGTATTTCTTGAATAACCAAATCTTTTGCAAAAAGAGCCAGGTTTAGCAAATATAACTTTTCACAAAGTTATATTTAATACTGTTATAGCAATTAAAACAGAGAAAAATCAGTTACACAAGTCCTAAAAATGAAGCTCACCTTATGGCTAGAATCTAACTGAAAAACAGAAATTTTAAGAGCCATAAAATGGTTAAAATTTATGACTGTTTTATGGGTATTGAAGTTTTCTAAATTTTCAACTAAATTAAAAGTAATCAGTGACACGTTACCAAAGTAAAAATTTTCTACCATGGTGGTAAAAAGTTATGAATTAAGGTAGATTAGTTATAATTTTTTAAAAAACATTATGCCAATAATAAGAATATGGAGCAACTACATTTAAGTACCATATTTTTCAGGTGATAAGACGCAAATTTTTTCCAGAAAAATTACTCCCAAAATCAGCCTGCATCTTATAGGCCGAAGGTAAGATACAGTGGGTCCCCACTATTCGTGGAGGTTACATACCAGAAAATGGTCGCGAATACTGAGACAGCAAATACCGGGGAATTTTTCCCCCATAAAAATACATTATGTAAGGGAAGGTTACATTCCAATTTGCCGAAAAAAGTGGAATTTTCTCTCATAAGATTTCAGGTAATAAGGAAGATTAGGTTTACATCATTGCCACTGTACCCTATGACATCCAAACTAAGAAGACAAATCCGTTTATGGGCATTCCAGTCGTGAAAAGGTTAATATACAGGCCAGTACATACACTGAACATGCATAATCTTAATAAAAATGAAAATAACTTAAAATTACATAAATACTAATGGAAAACACACACATAAATAACTCACATGCCCACACAAATAGGTAATACACATGCACAGAAATTGTGGGATAAAACTCGTGAGAATCTCGGATACAATATTCACTGCAACATTGCAAAACAAAGTACATGATGCTGGTGCGTAATAACACACAGATGGTACGCGTCAAAAATTTTTAATAGTAAATTATAATAACTAAAGCAATCTCTCTCACTATGTTACATCAATATTTTTTTAAAATGCGTGTATTTTATAAGTATGACAAATATTTCTTAGAGAGCGCGGGACCTCTTTAAGTACAGGGCCCGCTGCAATCGCACCGTTCGCACCTCATTCAAGTCAGCTCTGATTACATAGTATATTCATTATCAATAGCAAAACATAAAATAGGCCAGAAAATAAAATAAAATGAGTTTAATGAGGTAGTCACTGTTGAACAAGTACTCCACCGCAGCAAGTAGTCCGAGTGCCAAATAAGTGAAACGAAAAACCGTGGATACTGAAACATTGTTCCATAATACATGCATGACGAATTCTTTTAATGTTGCAAGATATGAAATAAATCACAGCTAGAAATGAAGCATGAAATGGCCTTTCCTAAATGTTTTGGTTAACAAAAACAATTTTTTCCTGAAAAACACCCTTGGAAATTGGGGTGCATTTTATCACCCGAAAAATATGGTAATTATATTTTGAATGAGTTGACAAATAAAAAATTGCTCAAAGATGCAACAGTTCAAGATTTTGTAAAAGTTAATCCTTTGAATCCGAAAAAAGTTAGTAATCGCTATAGATTCATTTTTGCAGAAGACTTACAATCTCATATTGGCTGTTTAGTTTTCACTAAAGATACAGTTATGCACTACTGTGCTATGCCTACCTTCTTCTTCTGTGGTTTCAATTGAGAGAATTTTGAACATCTGTACCATTAAATCATATGGCAGGAGCTCAGCACACATGTCATCTTTAAAAGGATCATTATTGGCAGCCGACGTTCTCAGTGCTAATTCTAATAATGACTCCAGTCGAGTAGGAACAATTTCATCTATCTTCTTTTGCAGTTCTTCTTCACACAAATCCATAAATTGCACAATAAAGTCACCTTGGTCAAGCAGAAAATAATGCTTCACTGACCTGAAGGAATAGAAAAAGGCTGTTATTCAAAATAACAAAAAATTAAATCCAAATTAGATTTATCCTAATAAGAATTTGTTACAGCAACAAACAAAATTTTACAAAAATTATTGAAATGTTCATTTACTTTGCAATAAGTAATTCAGGGTAAAAGAGCTGAAATAAAAATTAAATAATTTAGTTAAATTTTCCCACAAATACAGTAGAACCTCATAAACCCAGCAACCTCGGGACCTAGCATTTGCCGGGTTTATGAAAATGCCGGGTTTTTGAAAATTTATAAAAAATCCTTAAGTAATGTACATTTTTGGTAACTGATTATATAATTCAAATGATGAATAACAATTAAAAGGGAACCCATTATCAATAAAGACTATTGCTTATATATGCACTAAGATGAGGAATTATAAAAGAACCATTAAAAAGTAAATAATGAACGTGAAATAAAGCGTATATCTAATGTGCATTTACAACATTATTTTCATCACATTATTCTGAGAATTTTTTTAAAAAGATCAGACAAACTAGCTTGCTTCATGCATTTTGATTTTTCCTTCATAAGTTTATCTTGGATTCGATACAAACACGTAATCGCTTGAAAATCAGTGAAAGAGCATTGTTCTAAAGCAGATATTGTATCTGAGACCAACTGTATACAGCGATCTATTGAAGGTTTGTCCTTGATCATTGTCACTTTCAATATCTTCATCTTTTTCATGCTCAGATTTCAAAACCATGTCCACTATTTCGACTATTTCACACATTTAACATCAGTTAGCTGAAGTACGACAGGCGCATCATTGCCGATATCAACCCAGTTTTTTATGTCATCTTCTACCACTCTTTTTGCTATTGTGAAAAATTTTCGCTTGCTGTATTAGGCCTGAAATAAGTACACCTTCACTTCTTCGCTGATGAAACCACTCAAACAATACCTTATCAACAATATTTACCCGGGATGTGTAGTGTTTTACAGCTACACATAGCTTTAGGTGTATCACTCTCTGCATAAAATTTCAATATATCCGTTTTTTCTTCTTTAAGGCGTATGCAGTGGAACTACCAATGCTATATTCTTCACAAAGTCTCTTCACTGAAGTACCTTTTTCAAGCTTTCTTAGTAATTCCACTTTTTTTTTCAATTGTGAGATATTTCTGTTTACGTTTCGTAACATCACTTATGGATTGTCTTCTTTTTTTGAAGTCAAAATAAAATTTTATAAAAGTACTAATTGCATTAATGAAAAACAATTGCTAATGCCACGTATCTCAACGTGGTTCTAATTAGGTAAACGAAACAATGAAAATAGATAAGCGTACATCATTTAAAGTAATTTCTATAGTACAGTCATATCCCGTTTAACGCTGAGGATGCGTTCCTGGAAACGAGAGCGCTGACTGAATCAGCGTTATGCGGGGTTAGGTTAGTATAGTACTTAAGGAGATGTGTTCCTAAAATCGTAATTTCTTACCTATGTATTTTCAAAATATTAGTGTAGCCGCTCTTCTCTCCGATACTCAAAAAATGCACTCTAAAATTAATCTTTAAATGCGCAATGTAGCAGACTTGCTACATACCAGAAATCCTGCAATATAATAACTGTCACAGCTATTTTGCCATTTTCACACGCTATAACAGATTCCTCATACCCTCCCCTTATAATTAGCGCCCAATACCGCCAATAGGTGTCCAATTCCATGAGATATGTAAACAAAACCATACGTTTCTCTTCAGTCTGAAAACATAGTTTCTCCATACATAGCAGACTTAAAATTATCTCAACACCACTTAGCGGCAGATCTTTCAAACAAATTTTCTTATAGAAAATATCGATAGCGATACCAGCGCTGCCAACGGTAAGTTGCAATAGTTGTAAATTACGATTAAATGGCATATCTCCTTAATAATGCGATCTATGGAAAAATGTTTCAAACAAAAGTTGTAGAAAATAATATCCTCTACCATTTTTATAATAATCGAATTCGCATTTATCAAGGTTTAAAAGATGTATTTTACAAAAATGGAAATTTTGGGAATAAATTAAACATCTCCTAAATAATATTTTCTACAAATAATTGTTTAAAACAAAAGTTGTAGAGAATAATATTCTGTACAACTTTTGTAATAACAAATATTTACATTAATTAAGCCTTATAAGAGATAGTAGAGAAAAAAAAGACCTGTATTAGGATTTTTTACATTGTAATCACGATAACTTACACTATTAGAAGTAAAAAATGTATGTAAAATTTCACTTACAACACTGCTTCTGTGCTAACAAGATAACTTTCCTTGATTTTATGACTGCTCCAACAACATCTGCACATGGTTTCATAAGTTTCAGAATTATGAGGTAAAATAACATTCTTCGGTTAAAAACAATCACTTTTTGAAAATTAAACACTTTGTTGTGGCGAAAAACAACACAATTTTAGAATTCTTACAACGAAGATGACGTTACGAAGATAACTTGAAAACAGTCAATACCTATAGACCGCTTGACAAAACGAACAAAACTGGAGAAAAGTAGATGTACTACGTTGCACTGAATTTGATATTCACTGCCTAACTAATTGTAAGATCATGTGTTCATTAGTTCTGAGCCAGAAGTTATTCCATCATCATGTACACTAACATTGTAGACGTTGATTGAATCGGCTTGACTGTCATAAATACTAAGTTTGTTATAGCGAAACTTTGTATATCGAGTACAGGCAACTCCCGAGATTCGACAGTTCAAGATTTGATAAATTCGAGATTTCGACCCAGCCGATCAAATAGAGAACTAGTTTATGCAAAGTAATTTTCGTCCCGACCAATCACGCTAGATTTAGTTTCAGTGTAGACAGTTATTTCTGCTCTAATTGTTTGAATTTGTGCTGATTTCACTCTTTTTTCTGTTAATCTTTTATTTAAATCTATTTATTTTATTGATTTACTTATAAATTTATCACTTGACATGATATCTAAAAGGAAATGTAATAGTGATAATGCAAGTGAATCAAATGAAAGTGTCGTTCAACTATTAGCACTTATGTGAAACAGGAAAAAAATTCTAGAACGTGATAAATTCACGTAATTTGATGGCTGGCTTGACAGATTTAAGAGAAGGGCAGGTTTGCATAACTTTAAATTAACTGGCGGGGCTGCAAGTTATTTTGTGCTTTTTAATGGATTTTATATTAATTTTGCTGTGATAAATAATTGTATGTATAGATAGATGTATGCAGGGATGTGCAGCAGACGACCCGGTCCGGCTTGCGCGAGTTAAGATGCGGGGACGTATCTCCCGATTACAACATGCAAGTCTATGGAAAAACGGCGTTCGACATTTGACAATTCGAGATTCAACCACGTTTTCAGGAACGCATCCCTGTTGAATCTCGGGAGTCGTCTGTATTTGTACATCGAGGTATTACTGTAAATATATAAAAACAACAAATGAAAATGCTCAACAAATAGTGAAATGAAGTCAAACAGCTCAAATCACATCTATATTAACATAAAACACCATAAAATTCTTCCATGCAATTATTGATAATAATACCACATTTACTCGTGTAACCCTTGCGTACCATGGGCCAGTTCGGAGGGAAAAAAGAAATTTGTGCTAGAATAAGTTGGTACCTATGGCGGCAGAAAATTAGAAAAAAATCAAAAAAGTGTGGGGATTCCCCATAGGTGCATTCTCTCCCAGGTTAAAGGTGCATCAACGGCTTACGGTAAATTTGACGAACACAGATACCAAATGCTAACTTATTCCAACAAAAGTATAGGAAGAAATTTATAGTAAATTTTTAATGTGAGAACTGCTTATTTTGAGTAACAATAATAAACTTAAAACTCATTTTGAAGGTACAGCTTTAATATTATAATAATATTACGTCATCTCAAACGTCAAAATGTCCATTGTGATCTTGAAGGTGCACCAATGGCAGTATAAACCGTGAATTTAAACCCTAAACGTTTGCTTGGTCACACAGATATGCATATAATTCTTCATCTTCTACAAGTATAAACGAAGATGCAAGCGTTTTGCAGTAAATTTAATATCGAAACTTGAAATTTTTAAAGGTTGGTCAGAAATTTTCATGCATGATGCACAATCCCTTTTTTACCGACATTTTGGGGAAAAAAAGATACACAAGTAAATACAGTAATAAGTGAAATAACTGTGACGCAATAGCAAAAACAATAACAACAAATACTAAAAACAAAAAATTCATTCTTTCAACAACTTTATATAAATTACTCAGTATCTACTTCCCAAATAAATGAATGTGATGCTCAGAATTATTTTTATAATAAAAAAAATCAAAATTTAATTCCTTATCATCCACCTTAAATGTAAATTCATATTTACCTAAGCCTCTTCATTAAGCTATTTTCCTTCATCAAAAGTTCTAACAAAGTTTTACTAGCAAATGAGTATGCCCTTTCGATAGCTTCCACATATTGTCGTTGCTTGATTGTGTAAACTATTTCCTCTGCTTGCGGTGATTTAACTGCCTTACCTGTAAAACCCAGAGAATTTTTTTAAAGAATTTCCTCAACTAGAGGTTAAAACTAATTCACAGTAAAGTATAACAACAGAAATTTTGCAGAACAATGACAAATTTTCCCTTTACTGTTATAATTCAAATAAAATGCCGATAAATTTTATAGAATAAGAGGGAAGCTTACCACACTGGCGAATCACATTTAAGTATTTTCCAGTCCTCAATATGACATCTGCCACTTTTTCCAAGAAAGATGGAATTCTTTCTCTTCTGACCGTATACCTCTTTTCCCAGTAGTCATCACTGTAATCCAAAGGAAGCTCTTCCATTTCAATAACTTCATTATCCTCAACCAGGAACTGCAAGAAAAGCAAAATACTAAGAAAACTATTCCCGAGTAGGATAAATTTATCAAGGCAACTAACTAAAACTATACATAAGAAGGCTCAATATGCACACATTAAGTTCACATTTACACCTTACTGAATATGCATTAAGCTTGGTTCCCTAAATGTGCTGTCTTAAATGGCTAACTCTACCTTGTTTCTCTGAAAATATTGTTAAAAATTTTTTGTAAAGAAATTTTTTGGAAAATTTTTTGCATTTATATTTAGGTAGCAATAATCTAAAATATGAAGTTTTTCAATGATATATATGCAAGAAAAAAATGGATGTTTAAAATGTAAGATAACCATTGACTTTTTAACAGGATACCACTGAATGACTCCTATTACTCATTATGCAGGATGTGACAAGAACACTGTATAATAATTACAATATGTATATACTAAATGGAAAAAATATTCTTATTAGAGAGTTACAAATAATTTGGTCTTTTCCTGTGATCCTAGCTAGATAATCAGGGGGCTAAAAAAAGATGCTGTAGTTCATTGGATACTGATTAATCACCACAACAAAAGCAGAGAGATGTTTAAAGGGCTGAAAGTGAGAGATGTTGGAGATAAGATTGGTGATGCATGCAAGGACGGTATTTTAGTGGGAATGCGAGTAGTTCAAGAGGGGATAGATCATTTTTTAAAAATATTAATATACAGATATGGAGTTTTCTAAATGAACATCGACTGACTGATTGATATGAGGTAAAAAACAAAAACTTAACAAAGAAAAGTCAAAAGTCATTCCTCCCATTTGCACTGTCATTTTTGCTAAGTTGTTTCATTATCCCCAGAAAATCTTTTGTGAGATATACAATCAATATCCTGACGTTAATGGATGAAGCGAACAATGCACTTTCTTTATTTTTAACTTTAGATTGCTTTATAGATTCATGTGGAATGGCTTATATTTAGGTACATTGCTTTCTTAAATTGTTTTTAAAAAAACAAGGGTTCAGCTTAAATGTAAGGGAGACTTATAGAAAACCACATTATCCCTAAGCAATTTCTATTGATTGAAATGGCTTAATGCAAATCTATAGGGCAACATTTGGTATATACTTTGCCATATCTTTTTCAATTTCAAACACTAATAGAAACATAACATCAATTAGCTTATAATAAACTTTCTGGGATATGCTATTTACCATAAAAGAATCGAAAAAATGATAAAAAAACTGTGCACTTCCACACAAAATGCATTTATACAACTGGCTTCGCTGAAACCTTCATATAATGACAATGCATCATGATGCAAAAATTTTTGTTACATTCATTGATGAACTCTGTAAATATCAAAAACTCTAGAACAGTGGTTCTCAATAACTGTGTGGAAAAGAGACAAAAAGTGTGTCACCAAAAATTTTAATAACTGCTGGTAAAAAATAAATTAAATTTTGTTAAGTGGAGTGTTATTCTTTCTCTTGCATCATTTTTAACAACAATAAAAACTCTGTTTACACTTAACCACTTCATTATTACATGATACTCTTACTTTTTTTTAGTGTACATAAGCGTTCTTTGTCATGTGTTTCACAACAGAAAAAAGTTGAGAATCGCTGCTCCAGAAAACAGGACGTTTATTGTATTAATTTCATTTGTTCAAACGTCATTTTTAAGCATAGAAATAATGTATGCAATACAGGGGTTTTTACAAAACATTATTTCAAAGATGCGTTACCTCATTTGAAAAAAAACTTACTTGCTAATTTCAATGTATACACACTAAACACAAACACATTACAATAATTAATTTGTAGTTGGAAGTTGCATGTTTACCAAACTTAACATCTTACATACCTCTTCATAAGGGTCATTAATTAAACCTTTGTACACCCATTTCTCCAAGATTTCCATGTATGGGACACAAGCAGCTTGTGTGAGATAAAGGCACAGTTCTTGGCCGCCTTGTTCAACAATTGCACTTGTGGTCTGCTCGTGCAAATAGCTCAAGACTTTTCCCCCTCTAGCATCAGCCTAAGTAGCATAAAAGGAAAACGATCACTCAGTATCTTATAAAAAATGTACATCGACCTGAGTGTTGCAACTGTAAAGTCAATTTTAATTCACAACTTTTGATCAATTGAATAAATAAATTTAGAAATAAATGAGTATTCATATTTATAATATAACAAAAATGATATCTATAAAGGACTTTTTTGATCAATTAAACTCTGACGTGCATTTAAAATTTTTTATCTGTTTAAGAGATTAGTAAATATTTCTAATTAACATAATTACTATGAAAGGAATTCCCTACTGATGAGAATTTGTGACGCCAAAGCATTGCAACACATAAATCTCCATCATTTTAAATATTTCAGCAGATTTATTTTCCTGTCTACATCCCAAGTATTCAATACCAAAACCATTTTCTTACATATTATTAAGGTCTTTTTTGTTCCTTCAACTTTTCCCTTCATCTTTTTTAACATTTATTACACTACCTGGTACATCAATTACCTTTCTCTCTATCACCGAGCATTCTTCTCCAAAATTCATTATTCCTAAAAATCGATACTATCCATTTACTTTCTCTTAAATCTCTCATCTAATTAAATTTGTCTGACATTTTGAACTTATTTTTTTATATATTCTACACTATGCTTAAAGATACTAATTTATCAACATAGTATTCATGTGTAGAACAAATGGGAAAAAGCTCCGGAGCCTGTACATGCGAAAGAGAATTTTCGGACCGATATGTATTTCGTCTACAGCGTAGCCATCTTCAGAGCGAACGAACTGGTGGAAAGAAGAGTCCAGTGGCACACTCTAAAATGAGGAAAGGGAGGGTAGTGTAGTTGTATTTATGCCTGGTGAAGGAGAAGAGGAGGGGGAAGGGACGTGGGTGACCTGGGGATAGTGGGAGAAGAGGAGGGACCAGTTTGAAAAGAATGAATGCTGTTTATGATGACAAAGTCATTATTCATCAAAGTATGTGTATGTTTTTGTATGTAAAGACTTCCTGTCACATCAAGTTTACTATATGGGACTTGTCTCAAAAGTATGAGATTATCTGTATCAATTGGGTGATTATTTTTGATAAGGGGTTTGCAACGGCAGATTTTTCTAGATGTCCATGTTTATAATGTGCAAAGTGTTCTTTAAATCTGGTGGTGAGGTTTCTTTTTGTCTGTCTTATGTATGTCATGTTGCATATGAGGCAAAGTACTTTGTATACTCCAGATTTTTGTAGCACCTGTATTTTGTCTTTGGGATTCCTTATTAGATCTTTAACATTGTTTGTGTTGTAGAATGTTACTTTGTATCCTGTGTAGTGGAAAATATTAGTAAGCCCCTTGGTGAGGGTTGGAAAGAAGGGAAGTGAAATGAATTTGTTCTTCTTATCGTCGAATGAGGAATGTGTAGTAGTGATTTTGTTCTTCAATTTATTGATTTGTTTGTTGATGATGTTATCAATTAATTCATGCGTAAAGTAAAATTCATGTGCCCATAAAGCAAGCCATTTACAATTAACTCATAAATAGTAAGCATACACCTACGTCAACTCTAGAATTTAAGACATTGACCTTAACATTAAAATATGCAATTACTCTACCAACTCTAATAACATCGCCATTTATTTTTTTCTTAATCTCAGTATCTGTTCCACTCAATTCTAATCCCAAGAGTACAATTTTTTTAGATATCTTAAGGTCCTATAATATTAATTCCACTATATGCTTGAAAAACGTGCTTTATCATTGCTTTTTAATTTCTCATATTTTACTTTATCCCCTTAGGCCAGTTTGATGTACCCGTATATGTCCAACCCTGCCTACTGCTGCGGTGGTTGTTTATAAAGATATGTATATTTTTCACTAGGATATTTAGTATTTTTTCATATATTTTTATGATTTTATGTTCAATAGTCTTAAAGAAAAAAATACTTTCTGATATCCATGCATACTTAATACAACAGTGAAATTTAAATTCCACCCTACGGAAGTTAGTGGGCATTTAATTACTGGCCTGAGGGGTTAAATGACAGATGCATTTTCAACTTAATGACCTCCAATGCGAATAAATATTTTTGTTAACTCATCTGAAATAGCTTATAAACTGACACTGAAGCAACTACAATTTTTTTACTTCAGTCAAACTTCAATATCGAAAATAATTCATTATCACCTAGATCAGGGGTACATAACCTGGTGCTCATGAGCACTGCAGTGCTCTTTAACAGTCTCACCTTGCACTGCTAGGATGCTAAAAATCATCTTTCCAAATACCATTAATTTGATTTGTTTGCTTGTTTTCCTACACATACATAAGGACATTTTTAATCACTTTGATGTTGATCTGATTTATGATCATTCCTACATTTACAGAAGTAAACTGGTGCTCTAGAAAGTAACTTGATGCTCACGCACTGAAAAAGGTTGCAGACCCCTGACCTACATTGTATAGATAAGATAGTTATGATTAATTATCATACTTTATTAATTGTATCAGCAATAGTAGAGAGTATCTCCATTGTCCTTAAACTTGGCTGAATATAAAACCAAATCTTATGAAGAGTTAAAGTTCCTTTGCGATGCTCTGTCTCAAGTTGTGCGACAAATACCTGAAATGAAAAAATAGAACACTTTACAGGCATTGTTTACTTCATAATTTACTAAGATCTACAAAAATTTTGCAATGGGAAGGAAATTCCCAAGAATAACAAGGTTTTCTCTTGATGCACAGATGCCAAAAATCAACACCACATATGATAACAATTAAATAACTATGAATAAAATTTATTTAAGGGCTGCAAATAATAAATTACAGATTCCCTTAAAAATGACAGCAATAATAAATCATGTTGGGTTTACATGCCATTCTTTCACTGAAGAAGTTTATTAATAGTCGTGAAATTAAGAAACTAACAATGCTAGACGAAAACAAAAGTGCTCATGAAAATTTCATTGCAAATGTTAATTCATACCAGATAATCCTTCAGTAGACCTTGCATTGCTGCAGCAAGAGCATGGTTTACGACACCATACTCAAACTTTGACTTCTCTTCTATGAAGCGAGCAACCAATGAGTAATGAGAAGCTAATGGAAGCACTCTATTCACAAGCTCTTTCAATGGTAAATCTGCAACGAATAAGGATAAAATACAACATTGGCATTTTTGAAGAAAATAAAAATTCTGTTTAACAGTAACACTAACATTTTGAGTTGAGATGTTTTCAAGCCATGAAAAAAGGAATTCCTCGAGGCTTGAAAATTACATGTAATATATCTCTCAGGAAACATTACGATTATGTAGGGTGACCAGCCATCCCGGTTTTCCGGGATTTGTCCTGGTTTCCAATGTTTTGTACCGGTGTCCCGAAAAAAAATTTCGGGACGTAATGGTTTACCTAGCAGTTTTTTCATCTACGTTTGTACGAATTCATTTTTAATTTCAAACTAGATCTACCAAATACAACTTCATAAAAGGCATTCACATTTCTAGTAATGGAAAAACCACTTATGCTCGTAAATTCACCAAGAGCTGATGTTAAGAAATAAGGATGACAGCTGGGCATATCTATTTCCCTTCCTTCTTTGCTATTTATAAGTGGAGCAGATTTTGAGTGCACCCCCAGTGCCATCTTGCAGAACACCCTCCTGTGGGCCCAGATGAAATTTTCGTTTTAAGAACTCCCAAGACAGTGGTCCCAATCTGCATTGCAGTCTCTTTCGGTCGAGCTCAAGGATTTTCATTACTATTTTGCCCAAATGTGTAATTAGTGGTATCAAGAAAGTACCTCCCGAGGTAGCCTTCCTTCCTAGAACAACATTCTCTATCTTCAATTAGTTTCTTCAGAAAAAATCAAAATAGGATTTTTAACGGCCTCACCTTTCCAACAGTCTTTCTTTGCCCCTCCCAGTGGCAGTGATTTGCTCATTCCATTGTGGTTCTTCATTCAGCTAACATCGTGGTATAGTAGTATCTTCATAGTATTATTTCAAGAAGAGAAGATAGAAAAGTAAGGATTCTTTTCGACCAATACCCGGAGTGGAGATCTTCAATTCATACAACATCAACAGAGGAAATCTTTAATTCAAAGGTAAGGTGATAATTATTTACTCTTCGAGTGACAAATATATTTTGCTGCAAGAGTCAACGAATGGTTAGCACGAAATACTTTGCCATACTTTGCAAGCCACGCAGTACGCACCGAGCGATCGAAAGAATTTTGTTCTTCAGTAGATGTAACTTATAAAAAGTTATTGATCCATTCAAAAGCTCACTGGTTAAGTTTATGCCAAGCAATCGATCAATTATTAAAAATTTTTGAAGGAGGTATTTTTTCTTGCTGAAGAAAAGCCTCCGAAATTTATTGTAAATTTTTTTAAATCACCAATAAATGAAGCATACTTACATGTTATGCATAGTGTGCTGGGTATATTCAATAAGCATATACTAAAAATTGAATGTTCCGAAAATTTCATAATAGAGGTCATAAGTTACGATCAAAATGCTGAATTTACACATTGAAGAAAAATTTGCTCCCTTAAGTGCTTGCAAAATTTTAACGTTTCACAATATTCAGGGTGAAGTAATGAATTGATGTAAAGATAAAATATTTGATATGTACAAAATGATTCTGAATACCTAGAATAATGGGATGAACCCTTCAATAAATTCAAATTTATGAAATGGATGCTTTTAAAAAGTACACCAGTTTGGAAGTACAAAATATGTGTAAAAATATTATTGATAATGACTTTCAAATTGACAAAAATTTATAATTTAGTCAGTTTTCTTTGCTTAAAAATTTAATTTTATAAGAGCTGAAAGAGAAGAATGATGACTGGCTTAATAGATCTTGTTACAGAAGGTGGTTCTTGTTTTTTCGAAGTTTGTATTTCAAGAGCAGACCTCAAAAATTGAGAAGTTATGTGGATTTTTGTTTGCCAATCCGGAACATAATGGAAATGTTGAACGAATATTTTCATAAATAAATGTTAAGTGGTCAGATGAACAAAACCGTCTGGATTTAAAAACCATTAATTCCATTGTTTTGTAAATTTAATTAAATTTAATGCATGAAGAGTTTTATAAGATTATTAAAAATAATCAAAATATGATTAGGGTGGGAAGAAGTTTGATAAAATATGATTGAGTAAAACCTTTGGCTCCTGATTTATTTTAATGCTATACTGCTTAAGTAGTCCTTTTATATTAACGTAATTATTGTTACGATATATTAAACCGTACTTTCTTTTTCATACCATTTATTTTCCATTTTTAGAGCAAATATTACCTAAATAAGGCAAAATTCCCATTGTCCCGGTTTTTTTGAAAATTGTCCCATATTTTAGGGTTTAAAACTCAATTTGTCCCAGTTGCAGCCATCAGCATCTGGTCACCCTACGATTATGTCATGTTTAAAATCTTAGGTTAATGAAAGTAAAATACAGTGTAACCTTGATAGAACACATATGGCATATAATGAGAACATCCTTATAATGAACAAAAACAGTCACCACCAATTTCTTAACATTACATACATATGGAATTCAACTTTCAGATATTACAAGTACTTGTTAGAACAAGTATTTTTATGAATTTTGTAAATTCTCGTATATCAAGAGTTCACTGTAAATACTTTCTAATGGGACCTGGGTTGTTCCACTGATCCAAAAATGCCAATTAGGCAACGAGTAGACCACAATCTTAACAAGCATAAGTGGCAGCAAACTAATCACACACTTGAAATTAATGAGGTTCCTTAGAATGCTCTAAATTCTAAAATAGTTTTCAAAAAATAACTATGTCAAATATATCAGGCTTGTTCTGTTATAAATCCTCCATATGATACAATTTTTGTCCTCACATTTTAAGTTAAAGTAGAAAGAACAACATGAAGCAAGTATAAAATACTCACAGACTAACAAATGCCTCAAATATGAAGTTTTAATATGAACATCCAAACATTGAACTTTTCACTAAATACAGCATTTGTCCCCTCGGATTAATTTATTGCAAAAGTGTTTTATACCACATAATCAAAAAACTATGTAAGTTGTTTATGATCACCATACATGTATTCCCATCTTTGATATGCTTATACTGTCTTTTTCTCATTTGATATAAATACTAACTTCTCTCAATAGCATCATCCTCACTGCAGTTTTACTCATAGACTTATGGTGGTTTTGTGCATTCTTTAGGATCATATGAAAATACATTTTTAGAGGACAAATTTTGCCAATAAACAACAGCCTAATTATTTTTACATCACTAAAAACAATGATGGCTTTTCAAAATAAAAAAACAGCATACAACTATGTGTCGACACCAGGGCAAGAACTTTCCCAATTTTTACAGCATTCTTTGCACATGCCACTAGTTAACTAAATGAGCCCAACTTCTAGACAGCATATAAAGTACCATATTTAATCGATTGTATGCTGACATTGATTGTAAGTTGACCCCCACTTTTCACAAGGGCACACAAGGAAAATTCCATATTGGGTGTTGGTTTTCCAGGATTTGTCACGAAAAAAATACTAAAAAGTATGAATATCCTGACTTTTTCAATTCATTATTAAATAAAAAAGGTATCAACTAAAGTGACAACAACACAAATTAGATTACAGTCAAGCATTCAATACAGTTTTTACTAAAATGTAATTTGTCCCGGTTATGCATCAGATTTTTAATCTCGCAACAAAATTATCCCAGTTTCTCTCATTGTCTTCTCGAACGTCTCACATTTGACTCATCAATCCCGTAGCACCATTGTGCAGCAAGATTTGATGTTTCTTCCTCATATGCTATCACTTTTCTCTTACAGTCCACAGAATAATGAGTTCATCCCATTATTGGATTAATAAAAAAAACTGAAAAGTTCGGCAAAGTAAATGACAAAAATTTACGCTTGCAAAGGCATGAGGAAAAGATGGTTGGCTTGTGGAATCCTAGGATTATGCTTGCCCATACTAGAGATGGCTCAGGAGTGAATTTATTGATTTATTTTGCTCTTTAAGACTCGAATCTAAGCCAAGTGGTAATTTTTAAGGACGTAAAAAAGTGAAAAAATTACAATTGATAAATACGGTATTACATGAATTTAAGATTATGCTTGTGGAGTTTTAATATTTTCCATTAAAAATTATGACAATAATATTCTGAAAAAATTAAATGCATACTCATTTACCTATGCCATCAGCAAGTGAGAACGTTCTGCTTCCATGAGTATCAATTAATGATTGTGGAGCGATGTGGTTTCCTGTGATACCAGATAAACAACACAGAAGATCCTCAAGAAGGTAATTCTCCTGGGATGGGGGTGGTATTCCAGCTGAAACATACAGTTAATACCATGATTACAGTTACGTGTGAAATGCAGAACCTAAATATAGAGCAATTTATTTATATAAAATCATTCCAAATATATTAATAATTTAATAATATAATAATTTATTATTTATTAATAAATTAAATTATTAAATAGCTTATTCTCACAACATACCGATAAGGTTATGAAAAAAATCTGAAATTTCATAGTCGCCAGCATACTGACGGTTTTCATAATATTACACACATACATATATGTATCATTATATTCAGTGGGTGTGCACCACACACCTAGCACATCCTGAATATACGCCCTGCATTTTAGGGTGTCATGTTGGAGGGTTGATCCTAGAAAATTATTTTAAATACTTCTGTTACGCTTTAGCGCATTTATCCAAAGGAGTTCAAAAGTTTGACTCCAATGAAAACCTATTTCGGTATATTCATTTATAAATAATGTTGAAAAAATCTAAGTTTTGAATGTTTATATTGGGCATTGGGCTGTGTATTACCATCTTCATAAAGGAATTCCTCAGTCTACTCAGGCGGAGCAATTTTTTGTTAAAAAATTAAAGGCGCATTTTATTTGCATCAGGTGAAAGATTGTCCAAGCAAGGTCCTGACTGCAGAAATTTTTTTTGTCAAATCTCCTTTTAAAATTATTACTATTCCAATAATTTTATTGAAAAGTCACAAAAATGTAAAGAATCTTCTATGTACATAGTATAATTAATCCAGTTAGACAATGTTCGGTTTTGTTCATGATATGTTCATAGTTTTTTAGAAATTTGACTAGAATGTTCAGGAATAGAGTCAAAAAAAGTTAGAAACCCTATATATAAAGGGCATCAAAAATACTAGGCAACCAAAATCCCTTGTATATGCCATCAGAAAATTCCCTTCCCTCCCATTTCTCCCATATTCACTTCCTAATTCCTTTCGAAGAAGGCTAATAGAGACAATATATATAACTATGTTAAGAATCATGTTTCTGTATTAATTATACGAAAGTCAACTTTGCATCTCACCTTATTTATAAGCTGAAAAAATCCAGCTAGTAGATCCAAATAAAGGCATTTACAAGGTGAAGTAGCATTAATTTCTTTCATTTTATTACTTACCTAAGGGAGAGAGACTGGTGGTACGTTCCTCCACAAAATCCATTGTCATAAATGGTCTCTCAGACCACCAGTTGGGAACTTTGGGCAATGGATGAGCCGGAGGCCTTGCTTTTGTTAACGAATCGATATTCTTTTGAAAAGGGCATACTTTTTTGCTTTCTGTCTGTGTAACTACTTTCTTTAGGCGATTTCGAACCTAAAATAAGAACGTAATTTGCATTATGATTTTAATATAACGGTGAATAATGAGATTGTGTTGTAGTAGCTATTACTGACAAGTACATGCAAAACCAAAGATTCAATGAGAAGTTTATGTTACCAACGTAATATATCTATATACATACACACAAACAGCGTAATTTATAAACAGCAACATAAAAAGATGAAAATCCAATGCAAGTGATAATATTTAAACCTATATGTAACCAGAGATGGTAAAACAAATAGAATAAAAAATACATAAGACCATCATTCTGAAATTAATATCTCACTGAAAAGCTTTACCATGATTCTATTTTAGTCAAATTATCAATGAAACTCAGAACAAAACTCCTGTTTACCAAATTGTAGAATTATCAACTGAATCCAGTATTTTTAACAAATTAAAAACAATAAATGTGAACACCGTGTTGAAATATCCAACAATTTTAGCTAAAACCAATGGCTGATGTTTGATACAAGAAAATTATTACATTGAAGGAGCTATACTTTAATACAGTGGTTTTCAACCGGGGTACCATGGCACCTTGGGGTAGAGGTCTGCACAGGCCGACATCTTCGGCCCAAGCCTGGCCCATTCATATCTGAGTCCAAGCCCGGCCTGGCCCAAAATTTCACCCCATTTTCACACTCAGGACCGGCCCGAGGCCCGAATTATTTTAAACTGGCCCAAACTCAGCCGTGGACATTATGTACATTCTTCAGTAAACATATACCCTTTATAAAGTATCTTTTTATGTTTAAAAATTTTCAAAGCATTTCAAAGGTAAACGCACTTGTTTCTTAAATTCCTTGATTAAATCCATTCTGGTATTTTTGGGATTTATAAAAAGTTTTTATAACACAAAATATATTTCAAACCACAAATGTATGAAGAATACAAATTATGTCAATTTCTATCAGTACGGAAGATCAATATCATCTGCTACCCAGAGCGAACTGACGACCAATGGCGGATACAAAGGGGAAGGTAATGGGATAAGGTGTAGAGGTAGGGAATGAAGCTATGGTTGTAAGACTCCCAAAGATCCTGCTATCTCCTAAGGCAAACAGAACCCTCTTGATGGTGATATAAGTAGTTGTTTAAGAGATGGTCGGTTGGTAGGAATTCGTGGGTGCTCTAGTGGCAGCCTGGGAGATGTCGCTTGTAAAGGAGATAATGGAACACTCTCCCTAAAAGAACTAGTGAAGACGAAACACTGCACAGTGGCGCAAACATGAAAGGGGTCCACTGGCTCCTCAACTGGCCCGAAGCGGCCCGAACGGGAATGGCGTTGAATAAATCGTCTAGGCCCAAGCCCATTACTTTTCAGTCTTACCCAGCCCAGACCCAGCCCGTGCAGACCTCTACCCTGGGGTGCCATTAAGTGTTCTGAGGGTTGCCGCAGAAATTATTCTGTTTTCCCATTTTTAGTCTCATTTTGCATCGTTGGCTTTCAAAAATCCAAACCAGAGTTAAGACGAACTTCATTTCGTCGCAAAGGCACTTCGAAATGAAAGGAGCTATGGAGAAGAGGGTTATTATTATGATTATTACTAATGGTGGATAAGGAGGGGTGCCGCCAAATTCTGAAAAGTCACTTAAGGGTGCCGCAACTCTAAAAAGGTTGGGAAACACTGCTTTAATCCATAAAATATGATTTAAACTATAATACAACAATTATAAAACTAACAATGACAAAGTTTCATGAAAACGTAACCATGAATACTTGATGCATAAAAAAAGGTAGTTAAATTTTAATAACAGCTATACAAGTAGATGGGAAGTGCCAAAGAAATTCAATCAAAATAATTATTAGAAATGATAGATAAGAAGACACTTGATTTTCCACCATTTCCCGGATTAAAATAAACTAAAAACTAAACAAATCTATCTTATCCTTTCTCATAAAAAAATTTTCCACCTTTATTTTTAGATCACTCTCCACGCACAGAAGAAAATTATAGACAAAAAACATCTACTTGCTATAATCACTGAAAGCCTCCTAAAACTATATATTTATTTTCTAATATTTAACTAAACATTTTCACTTGGTATATACTATATGGTATTTCAGAAAACATAAAACAGAATGTTACTCAATATGTTACACTAATTATTTTTGAGGCCTTCCTTAAATTAATGACATATAAACTAAACAAACAGATGATGGAACAACAATAATTCTCAAAGCAAACTAAATTAGAATTAATATTGTTATAGAAGCAACTGTGTTTTTCATTTCCATGAATAGTTTTCAAAGTATTCATTACTGTGAATAAGGGCCATGCCAAACTTAAGGTTAGACTTTATTCTACTATACTGCAGTGTTGATACTTGCATGGGTATAATCCTCAACTTTTTTGCTCGAACTTTTGTCATCCAGATGCAAGGTCGCTGCGGATGTTGATTCAGAAGAAGCTTCTGAAATTGCTGTACTTGCAGCATGCCTTTCGAGGTAACTTTTCAAACGTTTATCTTCAGATATACGGGATAGTAAGTTGACAAATGATCCTAAGGAGTCCAAGCTGCAACCGAGTGAGATTATTTTTATTTCTTCGATACATTTCAGCATTTTGCAGTGATACCCAACACAATACATCGATCAAAATCTTTAGGTTGATGCAAACGTTAATTAGATGCTTAGGCTGGAAATTTAATATTTACACAGCATGTACGTGATCCAGGAATTTTTATTCAAATGAGACTTACTTCTTGGTTTTCAACTCTTCGTACTTAGACAAAAATGCTGCAGGATTTGGACTATGTTGTGCGATGTTTCTGAGCGAAGTTGTGGATGCTGCATGAGAAGAATATTGCGATGAATTCTTTTGGATAATGTCCACGCATTTCTCTGGCGATGCTGACGATCTAAACCGTTGTTTATCACAGAGAAAAATTAACAACAGTGAAGGCTGGTTCGTAAGTTAAAATCACTAGATTTACTAAAATTACTACACATACCCGAGAACTTCCACTAGCTCCTTCACTAAACGATGAACTTTAAAATCGCTCATATTCGTATATTTCCAGTGAAAATTACGAATAAACAGTTGATCCGTCAATTACTTGGATGTCAAACGGTTTACCTATTCTTCTGAATTAATATGACAACAGTGTTTACACCAATCATACTCAGCACTTCTGTTTTGCCGAGTTCTTTATAAAATAGCGCAAATAGAGCATATGGATCCAAAAATATCACCATAAAATGAAATAATACGAAAGCATTACAATTTTAGATTCAATTTTCTCCCATTGAAAACCAAGTGAAGATCGCTCCTTTCAATATTGTAAACATTTTGCTTTATCATGTGTGTCAATTCAAATATAAAATAAAGTATCAAAAATTTATTAAAACAAGTTACCCATTCTTATGACTTCATAAATTTATTATAATATATCTGTATCAAAGTTTTAATATAAATTTTAAATATGAGAATTAAACTTCATTTATTCTCACAATCAGTGTATGAAAAATTTATGTTTCTGAAATAATTATTGTACTTCATTGATGATTTATTATAATCGTATTTTATGCAGCTTCATCACTTTAAGATACTTTTGTTATTAATTATGCTTATATATCGCAGTGTTCGATGATATTACTTATACATCAAAAGTTTCATACTTAACCCGCGCGTTCAAATAAGTAAATCGTTAAAACAGTGGCAGAAAACATTAATAGAAATAATATATATTGGATTTGAAAGTCTTTTTTTAAACATTTACATCTGAATGTTGAATAAAATTATACACATTTTTTTTTATATTAAAGATTTTGCGTTTAAATAAAGCAGGCCGGCGACGCTTCGTATCTATTTGAATACGAAGATATAGTCTTTAATTTAATTTTCCCTGAGTTTAGAGTTAATTCCATTCCATTGCAAATTAATTTGCTATATTTGTCTTTTATTGATTTTGTAATTATTCATAAAGACCGAGAACTGAAAAATATATATTACCTAAGTGTTAATTATGGTAGTACATACTGAATATGAACATTAAATTTCAAAATAATAACAGCCACACGCAATTTTAATCGCAGAAACTAAAAAATCTTCAATTAAAAGGAAATATTGGATTGACCTGCAACATTTACATTCCATATAAAAAGAAATTTCTATTCCACTGGTTAGTATATTTTTAACGGTACATTTTCGGATGTTGTAATAGTTTCTTACACGTGCTTCAGGTCTGAAGTTTGGCATGACGATAGGTCATTGGGTACAATCTATGGGAATATTCCAAAAGTTATTATTTGTTTTTTTCCAGCCGCAGTTTTTTATTTCTACCCCCAACCTATAAGGAAAACGTGGAACTCTGACGAAGGCTTTATAAAATTGCACCTTTAAATTAGTAAAAATAATATACAAACTCGTGACATAAGCAATACGATCCACAGATGATATGTCCACAGCCTTTATGTCCACTGCCATTATGTCCACTGCCCTTATGAAAGAATGGAATTTATTTTTTTTTAAGACAAAATCGAAAATTAGCGTAAAATTTTGTTTTCAATCGGAAAAATGGGGATTTTCTTCCTGTTTTTAAACAGGTTTCCGAAGTGCATGCGGAGCACTTTAAGACGTGAAATTATGAAGCGAGAGGAAATAAGGAAAGTGACTAATGTTGCAATTTCGGTACACGCTTCTATTATTTGAATGCAAATATTAAGTCAAATGATATTTAAAATAAAACGTAGGTAAAATGAAATTTAAAATAAAATATTGCAACGTCTTGACTTTAACTTCCTGTTAACGATGAAAAACATCAATTAGCATGGTAGCGAGTCCTATGCTTCTTAATAATCTACACTAGCCTACATGAACATATGATAACTACATTATCGAACTTCGAACTATAAACTTCAATTCTTTCCGAAATTCGATCTCGTCCACACTAATTCGTACGCGACATTTCTTTCTTTAGAAAATGCCTATTGACGACGCTGTTTTCGTTACTGTCACTCTTCGATTACGAAAGCAAAAAAAGGCTCTAATCGATGCAAGACTTAGAGATGTTAGCCGCAATCCTCTGGATCACGTCACGCGCGGCCGGTCGCTTTCGGCACGTCCGTTTGATTTCAGCGATCGAATCGGGTTTCGAATTGTTCCAAGAGAGATTGTAAGAAGGGAGGGGTGGACGGACACGGAGTGTGGAGGCGGCTGTCCGGTGCAATCTCATCAGGGAACGGAGAGGAGGGAGTTGTATCTCGTCACCGACTTTGCAGGGTGCACAAAGCTCTTTGAAAGACAATCCGCTCAAAAGGGAGAAAGTCGGTTGGGGTGAAACTTCAAACGGTTTTCGAAGAGAATTAACGGTCAAAGATTTTTTTCCCTCTTCGTAGGGGAAAGTTAATGGCAAAGATTTATATACCTCTTTTTTCTTTCCGCCACTATAGAATTGTTTCCATTGAACGGATTTATAATTACGTTCGTCTAGAGCAGCAGTTTTCAACCTTTTTCTATTCGCGTACCCCTTAGAACTTTTTTTTAATGCCCTTATAGCAGTTTTATTATGGTCGCGTAACCCCAAATATATTCAAAGCGATGAATGACCCTTGTATTAACTTAGATAACCCCTGTTTATAACGTTAACAATCACAGATTTGGCGTTTTTCCCTGTTTTATGAAGTTATTCTTAGTTGTCACATTGCAACTTTTGATTCCGATTTCATGCACGAAATTCAAAGCAAGAAGCAAAATTACAATATTTAACACTTTCGCGTACCCCTTAAAAACTCTTGAGGTACCCCTAAGGGTACGCGTACCACCGGTTGAAAACCCCTGGTCTAGAGGTTGTAAAGGTTTCGTACCCAATGGTTACATTAGTTTAAGTTTTTGTATTTATTTTGTTTAGCGATTTATGGATATTTTATATATTTTAAAATCGCGAGGTAATATTCAGGGTAGGAATTTGAAGATCTTTTTTTATGTAACACATCGACCAGAGGTAATTATTTGCGTCAGAATTCGAATCTTAGCGTAAAATTTAGTGTTTAATCATGAAAAATAGTATTTTTCTAGATTTTCAACAATGGAAAATGCATAGAAACAAAAATAAAATTGTTATTCATAATAACTGTCTTAATTTGCGGTCATGTCGATTTAAAACATAACCCCGAGCAACGCCTGGTAATTTTATATAAAATCAAACGAACAACCGGTAAAGTTGACACGACCTGAAAGGATTGTTGATAAACCACTGCGAAATAATAAATATATAAAAATAATTTTAAACGAAAAATCCCGAGCGTCGAAATAATCCGTCAATGGACTTCATAAATAATTAAAATAATCCGCTTGAGGGGGGACGGAACGCAACGTACTTGAGTTCAACACGAATGGATGCCCATTGTTAATCCGTTTCCAGATCCTCAAGGCATCGAAGTGTCACCGTTTCGAAAAGAATGCGCGGTTCCGGATGGACGGCGTTCCTTCACTCTCGCTCTCTTCTACCTCTCCCCCTCCCACCCCCTCCCACCCCCTCCCATCCCTCCTCCGCCCCCTCCCACCCCCAATCTCCAAGTCACGATCCTCCTGAACGCTCCACCAAGAGAGAAGAGGAGGAAGGGACCGAAATAAGGGGGAGGGGGGGGGGAGTGGAAAGGAGAGAGAGGGAAAAAGAGACAGCCGGAGGAAGGCCCTCGCGAGAGATAGTGTTTTGTTGGTGCTTGGTGAAGGGTGCGAGTCTCCCTCAGAGGAGAGAGAGCTCCAGATGAAGAATAATAGAAGGTTGCCCAAAAGATTCGCCAAGTGAGGAAGAACTTCTTTCTCTGTGATAGTGGCGAAGGCGCTGATGGATAGCTGCTGTGTTCAGGTCGTTGTTGTCTTGAGAAGATTTTCTTACAGGAGGCGTTCCCAAACCTCACTTCGCACGGTACGTGCATCCCCCGCGTAAAGCGAAACCGTGTAAAGTGGGACGGATTTCCCAGTAGGAATACGTGAGGTTACGACGCCGTCTTGAGTTCGAAGCGCAACGATTTGGTTACATTGTATTAAGAATAGCTTATATTTTCCTTTTTTTAATAACCTCTGTGTCGGACAAACATTTCATGAATTTTTATTGCTTGGAGACCATTCTGAATCCGTTCTTTGACTGCCGTGCAATTTTAGCTAGTCCTTCATAGTGTAAACCGTGCAAAGCTAGAGATGCGTGTACTCGATCCATTCCATCTCGTTTTTTTAGATTGTTATCGAGTGGGGCTGCTTTCAATATTTTTCGACATTTTAAGCGACTGCAGAATTTCTTCATGATGAAAACTCGTTTTGTTTTGACAACTGGATTTTTTCGACAAGCAACTAATTAATTCTTTGTACAAATTATGTGAAGAGTCAGCAGCGAAGAGAGATTCTCCTGAATGGCTGAAAAGAGGAGGCAAAGATTTGCCGGATGAAGGTGTTTGAAGAGTTATACATATATAACTTTTTCGTGACAATCGAGAAAACTTTGATGGAAAATAGATGATGATCAACCCACGATTCGAAAATTCGGTCGTGCTTCTATGTTCTAAGCGGATTCTTACAAAGAATAAATTTGTAGCTTGTCGGTAAAATTTGAGTAGTGATTATTCATCGTCCGATGGACAATTAAGATAAGGTAAACAGCCGTAAACCGGTAAGGAAAACAGTGTGCGTTACGGCCGGGCATCTGCACACCCTGGGAGTTTATACGATCGAGGAATTACCACTGAAGACGGCCGCTTTGTATTCGAAATGCTCATCACAACCAACCGTTTTTTAAAGAATTATCGGAGCTGTATTAATTATCCGTTAGATTTTGGCCATAACGCCACATCGATAAAAATTCATTTATGATATTCTTCTTCTAACAATAAGAAAAATCTTTACGGACTTTCCCGTTTCCGCGTTTACGTTGAATTCCGTGATTACTTTTTACACTTTTACGTACCTCTTTGCGACGAGAGTTTACGGAGTCCCAACCTCGAAAAGATCTTTCTCTTAAAACTGGGAAAGCATTTATGGTGCAAAATAAAAAGTGCATCGGTCCAAAAGTTGCCAAATAAAATCCGAGCGAAATTCGACATCGGACGAGGCAGACCTCCGTGACGAACACGGCGTGTTTTTTTGCGGCCGGCAAAACAGATTCAACCTACTCTTGGTGTCGGTTAGCGACGGAAAGGAGACCGTGCGAGAGAAAGTTCCGTTTGTTCCTTACGGATTCCACCTCTGTGTAAGTTAAAAATCATAAAAGCGTCCACTCGTTTTCTTCTTTGTTCGCTTAATTAGCTTAGCGACGAAAAAATGTTATTAGTAAAAAAAACCTCGGTGTGAAGTTTCTCTCTTTTACGTTGGTAATCCTGTTCGATCCAAACTATAGTTTAGCGGAAATGTTTTAAAAACAAAACGTTAGCGTCGACCTTACCCTAATTACCGTGAACTCATTGTTTGAGTTTCTGAGGATCTGGTGCTCTACATATTACTCGGTCAAATGTCGGGGTAAGTCATTTTTGAATTTTATTTTTGCCGCTGTGTTTTTTAAATGTCGACTTAAACCAATCGATTGTTTAAATGGCAGATAAAGCGGAGAAATCATTTGTCTCGCTGAATTTCAGTGTAAATAAATCTGTTTTTGAGTCATCTTAAACCGTTTTGACTCGTTGAAAAATCGAGATATAAAAGTTATGATTCTAAGATTGGCTGAAGGGTGGTACCATGGGTACCAACAGTAGCGGTCGCGGGTTCGAATCTTGCCTCAGCACGGTCTCTGTTACAGTTAATAGGTTAATTGTATAATGTCACGAACTGCTGATTACGAGAGATTGACAAAAAATTAAAATTAAAGCTAAAAAACATGCTGGTATACCTCCTGCTTAATGTTTTTGTTCACGAGATATAATTATAGAAACGATACTTGGTGTTATAATTTGAAGACAATAGTCTTTTGTCAGTGGTATAGTATCGCATGTTTAATATGATTTTTACACATTCTCGGTGGTAAGCACCAGAAGCTTTTTAAGCAAAAATCCATCATTTGGGTGATGCTGCGATTACCAATAAAAGGATTATGGTTTAAATGATTGTGTTTGGCGGCTAACCTATCACATTTTATTATTCATTTTCTCTATGGAATCACGGTAGAGATATTCAACCAACATTTCCTTTTCAAACGAATTATGTACTGTCCGTTCGCCACTAGAAAATTTTTTTAAATATCCATCATTCAAGTCAAAATAAATTTCGGGTCGCCATAATTTAATTAGTGCTAGATATTTGCCATTGCTTACCTCAATATGTTAAGATGGTTTCCATTTAGTCTAAGGTCAAATGAAATTTCGCATATTTTATTCATTCATTTTCATTCCTCAAGCGAAGGAGAGCGCGTAAAACGGTATTCCGATGAGTAAATTGGAAAGCAAAATTTAATTTTCGAAAGAATTTGGAAACGCCGTGTGTTTATGAGGCCGCTCGCGTTGAACGCATCCAACAAGTTTCTCGACAATTCTCATTCTGAAAGACTTCGTAGCGTGCGAAATCCTGAAATATAATGTCAGCAGCCATGTGTATCCCCCGAGTAAAGTGAGATTAATATCGCGAAATAAGAGAAATTTTCCCCTTTTGAACGCGTCGGGCGAAAAAAGAAAGTGACATTATCGTCACGGTTAGTGAATCACCTTCCAAACATCGCCTAATGAGTGGATTAATTTTCAATCAAAAGAATGAAGCGATTACTACCGTAATCAACTTCCATCGATGGATGAGATATTTTAATCGAAATATTTTTTTAAAATAACGGATACGACGAAATGTTTTTATTTTAATCATCATACCAGCTTAATGGCTCGATAAGCATGACAGGTATGCGCGAATTAATTTAAAATAAAATTTAAAACGAAAAATTAATGAAACTAACTTTTATATGCACTAAAAAGTAAACAATTATTATAAAACTCACACAGGTGAGTGTCCCAGAAAGTAAAAAGACCTTTGAGAAAACAAATGCCATGCAACAAAGAAATATTAATGAATATTCATTTGTTAAACATTACGCTAAACCAATTTTATAGTCCTAAAATTATTTTTTATTTCTGGAACACTTATGTAAAATTTCTATTTGTTGTTTACTATGTAAATCTTATATTTACATAGTACTTTTTAATGCATATAAAAAGTTAGTTTCGCTATTTTTTATTTAAATTTTATTATAACTTAATTATGAATTCACGCATACTGTCACTTTTTTACTAAGAGATGTAATTTTGTCGAAGCAATTATAATTTACACTACACCAATTCTTTTAAACACACTAAAAAGGATTCGCAAAATCTTTTAAGCCCGCGTTTCTATGCAGCGCACTAACAGGAGATATTTTTCGAAACTTAACCTCCATTCCGAGTTTGCACGTGTTAAACTCTTTTCTTTTTTGCCTGTGAAAACACAGGCACAGAAGCCACGTAAAAGACCGTTTATCATGAGTAGCCGTCTTAAAATAAAGAAAAGTCACGTTTTCCATTACCGTTCCCAGATTCCTAAATCATATATCATATTTTCTCGTTTCTTATCGTTCTTATTTTTCGACTGTAAAGTCAGATAAAAATTGTTGATGGAGGATGTTTGTTGTAATATTTAAACGTGTATATACTCGATAAAACGCATTTTAAATTACCGTTGTATCCTTTATATTGTTAGCAATAGAATTGTATTTCCCAATATAACTTAAATCGTTATATTATCTACGTGCTAGTTAACATAATCTTCACTATTCAGTATTTATTTATCCATATTCTACTTATAGATAGTAATGAATCTTACGTTTCTTATGAAAACGATTTTATGGTCAGGTAAAACCGACTTTTCTTTGTAGAATTTTATTGAAGTCATCGTTCATAATTCCTTCAAATTACCCACTTCCTTTGAAGGATTAATCTTTAGTTTTTGCCACCTCAAAATATATTTCGACCAATTTGACGCAAACTTAATCCGTAGAGCTGAAATAACGCAAGCGTCGAGTTTTTTTTATTTCCGCTAAAAAGCGTTGCAGCGAAGGTGGGTGTCATGTTGGGACAATTGGACTTGCGTTGTTGACATATTGATCACGACTCCGCCATTTCGCAGAAAAAAACAAACTATGGGAGAGAGAAAGTACTCCATTAATTAGCATGCCACACGAGCTAATAACGTGGGGTATTCCCACACTCCCAGATGATGTGTTTGAAAATGAGTCAAAGTGCCGTTAGCGATATGCTGCGGCACTAATTTCACAAACGACGTCCGAGTAAATCCATCATCTAACCTAATTATAACTTAATAAATTAATCAATTTCACCACATTAACAGAACGGATATATACTGTTAGCGTGATGTTACGTAAATTTATCTGAAAAATCTATAGGTACAACTGTCAGTCTTTTCTCCGTACCTATAACAACACTTATTGTCATAATTCTGTCAATCGAATGATTCATATAGTCTGCGGAATACTGGTTTTTATACGATTCAAAGCTGCCTTAATTTAAAAATAACTAAATTTTCCATATCATATTCTGCCGGTCTATAAATCAATGATTCTAAAATTTATGGCCAGCAAAGAATGTGATGCATGTAGTCATTACAATGAAACTGTTAAGAATTGTTTGTTTTTGTCATTTTGCATTGGTAAATAACCCAGATATTGATTCTCTTTCGTGTACGAATATCCCTCGATTTACGCGTGTTCGGTTTACGCGTTTTCACATGCGCGCGATTTTATTTGTACGGCCATTTTTCTGTATACCCGTCGTGTATTTGCATTAACGCGATTCGTTATGCCTACAGTATTTACCCTTAATAGTTTTATTATCTATTAAATATTTCATCGATTTTTTCCCTTCTGCTATTTGCCTATATCGCCAGTGTATAAATTTGTTTCTACGCTACGTTTCGAGACTGCTTATAAGGATACAGAGGTATCTGTGATTTCTGGCAGAAACTCAACGCACAAAAAATTAATGAATTGTAAATTAGGACGCTGTACGGGAGGACGTATATCGTCGTACACGTTTGAGGGGTTAAAACGCTCATTAAAACAAATTTAAAGATTTTTCTAAGTAGTACAGATCTGCTCAGAAACGTAAACAACGCCTATTACACGCTTGTATTAGTAGTGGAACGCAAATTTCTACGAAACGGAACGCTTGTTCTAGGGGACGGTATTTCTAAATGTCTGACGAAACGGAACGGTGACGAGTCAGAGCGGCGTTCCGGCTCATTCCGAACACTACTATTACATTATATTCGATGGGGAAAATATTTTCGATTTATGCATTTTCGCTTTACGCAACGATTTCCAGGAACGCAACCGTCGCGTAAATCGGGGATAGCTGTATAAAGAAATAATGTTAATGCTTAAATTTTTTCAAATAATGGGGAAATCTTACAAAGGTTGAAAATTTTTATAAATTAATTTTTACCAATATTTTTTCTGCTGAGTAAAAATATTGATTAACCTGAAACATATTTATCTACTATTTCTGACCTTTTTTTATCATTTGATTTATAGAATCGTCTAAGGTGAACAGGTGACAACAAACAGTATAACCAAGACACCTTAAAACTGAAGCTGGAATTTCCCAAGATTAGAACTGAAATAAGTCAAAAAATATTAATAGGATGTGGTGAGTACGATTTTTTTTAAATTTGTACCTCTTAAAAATATTTATTGTTACTGATGATTACTTGTAATTTCTGCCACACGTAATAATTATTGAGTCCTATTGAGATCTTCAGGGAAGGAAATTTTCCAAACTGTAAAACACATGTATGTATCTTTAACAAAGATTACAGTGGTCCTCCTAGAGTGGGGCAAGCAGGACAAATTTTACGGGAGCTGCCCCAGATGGAGGTACATGATGGGGCAGCTAAACTTCTCATGGCATCCAAATTATGTCCCTATGGTGCATACTGGATAGATGCAAAAATACCAAGCCATGACACTAAAAAAAATTCATCCATTCAGAGTTTCAAAAAATCAAATAGAAAATAATTTAAATATAATCAATGATGTGAGTCATAGGTATTGTATTTTCAGGTACTCAAAAAAATGTGATCAAAAATCAACTTGCATCTTATTGGCCCAAGTTACCCTGATAAATTTATTGAAAATTTGTCCCCAACTATAAATGCATCAGCATATGGTCATATCACCTACAAGGTTGAAACAAAAAAAGAGGAAATGATAGATTTTTAATTGCATGAAGAAAATAATAAGCAAAAATAGTCATAACAATTTCTTTCATAACAAAATAATTTCCTTTTGGCAGTGGATACCTGACAGTAATACTGAGCTGCATATATGCTGTTTTCATCGTTACCCTAGGCGTAGTCATTTATATCAGTGATCTCATTTCTGGTGAATCTATAATGGCAGAGGTGTGTATTTGATTTTTTCTAATTTTTATAAAATATGCTTAATTTTTTACACTTATTGAGTAGATAAATAGGTATATTTTGCAATTCATTTGCTATTTAAAAGTGGAACTTTACATGAAAATAGTGATCCTGGGATTTTCTTAAATTTTAAGATGATTTACCGTAATTTTCTGATTATAATACACATTTTTTTCACAAAAATTTGACAAAAAGTTAGGGTGCATATTATATATGGTAACAAGCACATACAACTTTTTTTAGTAAGGAAATAATTTATATTTTCGGACATATTTTTATCAATAAATGGTACATTTCAATGCATTTTGATAACATTCCTTTAAAAATCCTTTTTCTAAAGAAAAATAAGAAAATTATTTATTTACTTTTAGCTGTCCGAATCACTAAAGCCTCTGAATTCATTATTACTGCCCTCACTGTCCTCAAATAGTCCGTTGGCGATTTTGTGTTCTCTCTCATCGTCTAGGTAAATGTCATCGCCGAGAACATCGTCTTCATCCTCATTATCCACTACGGTGAAATCAATACATTGTATTGATCTTTAAAGTGAGAGTCAAAACTATATAGACGTGAAGTTTTTGTAAACACTCTCGTACATATCTCACTTGGCGGCAAGGTGAAAACTGTCTCGATACTGCTAATAACCAAGTGAAAAATTACAGTGATCTTTTTACAAAAATGATAAGACAACTGTCACATTTCATTCGTAAAAACATGGGTGCATATTACAATAGGAAAATTATGGTAATTCTATGTTATAAAATTATAAATTAATGAAATTTGAGTAAATCAAACTGATATGCTGTGTAATAACCAAATAAAAATATAACACAGTTAAAGTACTTCAACATTTTATCTATGAAAGTTAAACTAAATTTTTAAAAAAATTCATAAAGAATTTTCCATAATGTATTGCCTCAGTAAACAACTTGAAAAGTTTTATGATATCAAAACAGAATCAATACTGCCATTAAAAAATTTTCAATGACTTACTCTATTTTACAGACATTTAGTATCTACCTGATGACTCTTGGTTTGATATGGCTTATTTATATATACATTGACATAAAACGTCAACTAAACAGAAGAGAGATTGCTACTATATCAGCAGCCTATACCTATGGAAAAGATGGTGAGTTTATAATCAGCATATCATAGAATATTTGCTCCATTTTATGATTATAAAACCAAAGCTTAACATATTTTAATGTACAGAATGTTTATGCTAATCTTCTTTGATGATAAATCATAAATGAATAAGTCATATCAAGAGTGGTTCAAAATTTAAATACAAAATAATATTTGATTGACAAGGTGTTATGGTTTAGTTACATATCAACCTTTCGTAAGTTTTTACTTTCTCATACGAAGTATCGAGAAAGTTAGGGTGTATTATTATGAACCCATTTAAGGTGTTTGTTTATTAATCTGTATTTATTTTTATGAATGTCTTTTAAGGTTTTTTATTATGTTTTTGTATTTTAATTCCTATGATACTGTATATGTATTTTTCTTTAAACTGTAAGTCAAAATTTTATTGTTTGATTGTACTGATAATAGGGCGTCAGCCCGTGAAAATAAATTTATTATTCATTAAATTTATTATTATTATTAAGTATTGTTTTCGCGAAAAAATTCGACCTTGAGATTTTTACAGAAATATACGTTTTAGGTGTCGCTGAATCCGAAAACATGGTTTTTGCAATATCGTCTGTCTGTCTGTTACTGGCTCTGGAGCCTAGACGGTAGAGCGAAAATGAATGAAATCTCGTACTTAGGCATTTTATCGTACTGAGCAGAGTATACATAGAAATGGTTGACGTTGTTCAGTAATTAGGAGTAGTTTATTCTATGCATTTTTAACAACAATCCGATTTTCTCAAAAACGGCTCTAATGATTTTGATCAAATTTCATACAGTTACTTGAGTTTACGTCTTCAATAATACTGTATAGTTCATATTTCTCAAAAAATGAATATAAGGCTGGTTTATTCTAGGCAACTTTAACAACAATTCGATTTTCTCAAAAACGGCTCTAATGATTTTGATCAAATTTAGTACAGTTACTTGAGTATACACCTACAATAATACTACATATTTCATTTTTCTCAATGAATGAATATAAGGCTAGTTTATTCTTGGGCAACTTTAACAAAAATTGGATTTCTAAGAACAGGCTCATACGATTTTCATTTTCTAAAGATAACTAAACGATGCATTAGTATATGAGAAAGTTTGTACAATGTATGTTGTACCGATTTTTTAATGAAGAATTACTGTACAGGAGGCCTTCCTAAAAGCTGATCATGAGGGTCTATCACACACACCTAACTGTTAATGTATTTTGTAGCTATATTAAGATGAGCAGTGAAGCATCATGAAACACTTCTTAAAAGTCATTTACTCCGTGATTTAATCAAATATGTAGTAGAAATTAAGAAAGGTAAATTAAAATGACATGCAACAATATAATCATGAAGTGTTTAAATATTTAATAACATTACCTGAAATAGGACTTCCCAGTTCCCAAGCTCTAATTGCAATGAATGGTCAAGAGGCTGTTAAGATTGATGAACATTGGGAAGGGCTACCATACATCCTCATTTTTCTGGGCGTCCTCATTTCTAGCACTTGACACAGTCCTGAAGTAATTTCTAAAAATATTATTCCTTTACTATGATTTTGAAGCATTAAATGATAATTATGCAATAATGTAATTTATAAAATGGAACTTTCAATCTTTTAACCTGGCAAAGTCTTCCATTATTTTGTTCATATTAATTTCTCCAGGAGTTTTATTTTCATAGAATGAATTACTAATTTTTGCATTTTTGCATCTCTAAAATTTTGTACTGGGTTTCTTGCACCTGCCTTGAGCTGGTTCTAGGAAGGAGTGTCTGGTTTTGGTGACAATCCAGAAAATCAAGGGGAAAAGCATGTGGTCATACAAATTGCTGAAATGAGATTATAAAACAAGTTCAAACTCTTGTCAGAAAGGACATTTCCTTAGGAGGCAAACTAGGATACCATGTTATGCATATAAATTGGTGAAAATAAGTTCTTAACCTTTATCGTATGGCATTTAAATGCTGCCGTGGTATCTCACAGTTGGATTGATTTGGGATATTTAATTACAATATAAAATCCAAGGAATTTGGCTGAACTTTGTGATAATTGGCACTAATATTAATGAAGAAAATAATAATTTTGTTAAATTCCGCAATTCCATCAACCTAATATATAAAAGATATTATGAGCACTTTTATCACCTAATGATGCTAGTTATTTAGCAAAACCAGTTGTGAAATAAAAAATTGTGAAATTTAACAAGTTATTATTTTCTTCGTTAATATAATTACACTATGTTTAAGTTTGAATAAATTCTCATATCTAAGGAACTGTTAACGAAACCTTCGAATTAGCACAGGAGACATACATGGTCATATGGGTGAAATCACAGATTCTCTGGATGCTATCTGGAGAATCCACAATGTGTCCAGTCCTGTTAAATCAGACAAGATCATTTCTCCAGAAACTGTTTGGATAATACGGAATCTGGTAAATCAGGGTCTGCAAAATCGAAGGTGTATTTTATGTTTTGTTATATTGTGTAATCAATGTACAGGTTCTTCAACCAGAGAGAGCATGCATTCTAGACAAAACAGTGAAAGGGAACTTCAATTATCAGTTCATATGCCATGGACATCCATTCCTGTAACACCAAGAGACATTCCTTGTAGCTTGCATGGGAGCAGTCAGACTTTTATCAGTGTTTCCAATACAATTCATGGTTATTGCTTCAGCCAAGGACGGCATTCTGGAAGTTTCTATCTGAAAGTAGGAGCAGCAGGTAAATGAATGATTCGACTGTACATATGTTTACAGCTATTTTCAATAATATAACTTTAAGTATAAAATATTTAACACTAACCTTGCCTTTAAAAGTTAGGTCTAAACAAAAAAATGCTTTTTGAAAAATCACTTTTTTCCTCCTTTGTTATGATTCCTAAATTTATAAGATGAAATACAATTAAAATTTTTAATTCATCGTATAGGTTTCTGCTTCGGACACCTTATTCACAGCGGGCTGTTACTCGGCCACCAAGTAGTTTTCTTCACATCAGATTCTAAAGAGCTGGCTGAATGTGCAAACGTTGCCACCCTTATCCTTGACATCATATACCCAACCTATTCATTTTTTCAACTATTTTTCATTTTTAAATATTCAAATGTAAGTATTTTCACTAGTTATACAATGCTGAGTGTTTATACCAGTGGTTCTCAACCTTTTTTTGACTGCGTCACCCCATGTTCAGTTATGCGTCACCCCGTTTATAGTTCCATTACCTTCAAGTCAACTTTAAAGATAAATTGAGCTTTCCCTACCACATAAAGATAAAATTATGGCATTTAAATAAGCAGGTGTTTATTCTCGTGGTTTTATTAATTTTGACAAGCCAAATTATGATACATTGTGAATTTGTCAAATATTCGCATCACCCCTCAATAACCCTCACATCACCCTGATTGAGAACCACTGGTTTATACTATGAGCATAGCTACTAACTTACCATCGTTGCTCTTTTTCTAGGTCATTATCAACAGATGCCAAGAATTGGCTCGTTTTGCCTTGATGCACTGTATAGCTTCCAGTTTGTGCTTCTGGATTTGGACAATCCTGAGAGAGACGATGGACTCACTCCACCACTCTGCTGCTTCACATGAGCACAAAGATTCTAATAAAAGTTCTTCCCATGCCAATACCTACGATGATGGGGTGTCATATGAATCCCTATCCACGTCCACGTTCTGGGGAGAATCAGACGAAGAGTCCATTTCTACCACTCCTTCTGAGCCAGAAACCTTAAGCATTCTCCCACCTCTTCCACTGACTAGTTACCGAGAAGGTAAGCATTTGTCAATAATCATTTCAACTTGTTTTCACTACGGTGAACATGTTTATCATTTATTTCATTCTTTTTGTTTGTTTGTTACTTTTTAAAACGATGATTTTTACTTCATGCCTTTTACATAAGTGTAATTTTGAAATTTAAAAAAATTAAACAAAATGTAAATATCCCTTCCTGATTCTATTTATTATTTAAGGTGGAGCAAGGGACCTTCTCAATTTTCTGAATGGCAGCTCCTACATGTCGAACTACTGTCGTGGTTCCAGCCACTTGTCCTCAATATTTGACAACTTCTCTCCTTATCTCTATCCATTCACCATTGAATACAGCATATTGGTAGGTAAGTTTGTTTGGAAAACGTGGATAAAATATAACATATGTATTTAATCATGTTAAAAATACAATTTGTCTGTTCGACTTTCTAACTCCTAAACAAAAGCGGATAGAGACTTAATTTCCTTGCCAGTCAATTCTGGTTCATTGTGCACATTTTCTTGGTATGTCTGTACATTTATCTGTCTGTCTCAAACTTTTTAACTGTCTCCTTCAGCAGCTCTTTCCTTACTTGTGCGTTACCTATTCTAATCATAACACAAACAGCTACATATAATGTAATGTATTCATACATTAAACTAATATCTATATATGGCTGCATGATACCTACTTTATTATCTCTCATTATAATTAAAGACCAATAAAAGCATTTCATTGGTAGAAATCAAACCCTGTATCAATTTCTTCATTTATGAGTGTTTATATGTTGCAGTGGGAGTACTCTTCATAATCTGGCAAAACATAGGGGGTTGCAAAAGATATAATGCATCTACCAATTGCTGCGGAGCCCAAGTTGGCAGTATGAACTCAAGGTTCAGTATGGAAGGAAGGAGAAGTAGCGGTAATAGCACTGGAGAGTGGTTTCCACAAGGGGGAAGTGTAGCTTCAAGAAGTGTTGGTGTATGGTGTTCCAGAGGAGCAAGAAATGTGAATCAGTGCAAGAGAGAAGAATGTGTTTGGGGCCATTCTACAGCTCATAGTCCAGAGAGCGTTTTCTCCAGCAATTTGGTGATACACGCTGATTGCCATTCTGCAAACAAGGTATTTAAATAATATTTGTTGACACCAAAAAGACACGAAAATTAAGTAGGCGCCGAAAAGTTATTTTTTGTTCTTAACCCTCGGTTGGTAGCCATTGGTCGCGGGTGAGCAACGCACTCACCCATATATTAAATTTTTTTGCTCTTTAAATAAGATGATATTTTATTTGATGGTAGGGTTACATAAAAGAAAGTTCTTTTTTTTTAGGAGGCGCATAATTAGTAACATATAAATGTTAATATACCTACCAAATAACAAAGAGGAATATGTGAAAAAATATCATAAAAAGTCCTACACCTTTTAATTTCTTCAATTATATAATAGCCCTTGTCATTTATATTACTTCTATTAATATTTGTTAAATCAATAAGTAATACATAAACTTTATTAGCTATTCAATATCTGTTTCTTCAACGTCACAGCGACTATGGCAATTAGGGGGTCACTGTTGAGTGTTACGTATAGAGGCAAAACAGTCATGGCATTTGGCACTTGTTTTTCTGTTATTCTTTTGAGGAAAGAAAGAAGAGCACTTGTGACGGTCGCCATTTGATGTACCACTATGTCACTTTTCCATAACATCATGATATTCAGACTTGCCTCTTGATTTTTAGGGAAAGTGAAATTGAAGGACTCTCAACAGAAGCTCTTTTGATCAAACATGGTTTTGTCAGGTCAGTTGCTACAATAATCATGGTAAAAAATTTATCACCATAGTAAACTGAAAACCTAAGTCAATAAGAAAGTCACTATGTAAAGAAGATGTAACACGTTTGGTCATAGGTGAGCAAGCACTGAGCTCACTATTCAAACAGAGCCTAAATTACCAATCAGTAAACTAAAAAATCTCTGCAACAACATTGTTACCATTTTCATAGAACTCATATAAGAAGGTAGATGGCAAACCAAGGTCAGAATTCATGCAGAAAACAAAGTAATAATCAGTGGCGTAGCAAGGTAAAGCCGGGCCCTGGTTCAAGATTCTTTACGGGTCCCCCCTCTCCAATATATATTTTTTGTTTATTTTATTTTTTAAGAGGAAAATTTTAATGAAATAAGTTTCATGATCTTGGATTATTTTCACTGTATTTAGCAGCTCTTGTGGTTTAAAATGACACAAAGAGTAAAAGTTTGTATATGTCGACCATGAGCCTACAGGCCTCCTCGAGCTCCGGGCCCTGGATCGACTGATCCATCGGATCCATGGTCCCTACGCCACTGGTAATAATGTTTTCATTTGCATGGTGAGCTCAGTGCTCACCATGCGACCAATGGCATAATGCTCGTTCTCAGGTAGCAGAAAATTAAATATACTATGCCAATATTGTATAGTATCTTGGCATTTTACCATGAATATTAATTTTTAATTAAACTACTCATGAAAAATACCTATTAAATTTTAATTATTGTCAAGCTGCAATGTTCTGATTTGTCTTTCAGTGAATATTCAAAATTTGAATTTAATTGCATGGCTCATTAGAACTTACATTCTTGATCAGACAATCTTACATTACAAATAGATATCTACCATTAATACATTTAATTAGTTTACAAATTTGAAAAAATAAATCCTTTTATATTGCATATTGTCCTCTGAGTATTTTTTTAATTTCCAAATGCACTGATTTATCTCTATAAAAACTTGAAAAATTAAATTCCAAATCTATTTCATAAATCTTATTGTTTGAATAGTTATAAATTAAAATAGAACATAAATAGGGAATGCTATTGTACAACTAAACTTTCCGAGTATATGATTTAATGTCTTCTGCAATACTTTCTCTAGTTTAAATTTAAACGCTTGATTTAAATCAATTATTGTTTATATTTCATAATAGAATAAAAATAAAATTTTGGATGACTTTTAAGAAATTATCATTAAACATGGCATGAATAAATGTGTTAAGTTAACAGTAATATATCTATATAATATTTTCTCATTACATATTTCTTTCCATTCTAGGGGCTGTTTGCTGGACTCATAGTTCTGGTAGGATCTGTAGTTAGTATTATCCTCTTCTTTGTGGCAATGGCAGACAAAGACTACATAGAAATGGGGCTTGTGGTGAACTCTGTAACTGAGTTGACCTTGTTGGTCATGATGACATTGGCTTCAGGAATAGCTTATCATCAACTAAGCCGGCTGGATATAAATCATCACCCTGTCTCTTTCTTGGATGACTTGCTTCTATTTTTGTGTATTCCAGCATTTTTCCTCTATGCTATATTCAGCATTGTTCCTGCAGTTGAAAAGACAAGCTATTTGTCTATTACCAACACAGTTTTGCAGGTAACATTCTAGAAATAACACAATAGTCTATTTACAAAAATTACCACTAAATAATTTTTAGAAGTTATAAAAGATGGAATTGCCAACCCTCATAGAATAACCAATATATTCTGGCAATCAATCAATATCATAGTTTTTTTACTTAGTCTACTATAATATATTTTGAAGTGCATGTTTCTTGGTTTGTTCATGGAACTCCTAAACGATAAAAGCTAGATTAACCAAATTTGGTATGATTCTTCCTTACATCCTAACTTAGTGAATGGTCAAGGTTTGGTCAACCGGGATTAATCAGTGCTGCCAATATAAGGGATTAATTTTCCATAAGATAACATGTATGAATCCATTTCTTGACTTGCAAGGTATTCTTCCTACAAGCATAAAAATACGTAAATATGGACTGATTTTTTTTGTTTTTGCTTTATTCGAAGAATAAAACTCTATAATATCTTATTCCTGCTAAGTTTACATGTTACATGGTCGAAGTTTTCAGAAATATGCTATTTGTTTCGAAATTTTGTGGATTTTTCGTACTCTTTCCGGGCGTTGCCAAGGCGGTCGTCATTGTTACCTCCGATTCAGTTAGCTTCAATGAAGCTTACAAATAGACGAAAGTTTAGCGTTATTCGATTCGCACTTTTGTTTAAGCAACAAAACGATCGATGTTTATGGATAGCAACGTAAATAGATACTGATTATTATTCAGGAAGCGTTTATAACGATTGATGAAAGTAATTGAACCTTCTTTCTCTATTGAATACTGGAATCTTACATTTTTTGTAGGTAAAATCATCATATATTCTACATTATAATGTTTATTAATGTAAATAAGCTCACGTATCTGGTGTACATTTACCAGTCAGTGTTCAATCATGGACAACTGTACGTTGCTTTTTTACAAGTTTCTTGCTTACAAGACATAAAAGTAAATATTGCAGCGAGGCATAATTACACAAGAAATGAAGCTGGATTTGGCGAAAGTAATATGATAGGAAATAAAATTATCGTTATATTTGAAAGCAATAGGCTCGGAAACGGATTGTAATAAGCAAATATGATTAATTGTTAAGATAAGCCAATTGTAATTTAATAAGTATCTACTACATAGGTATTTTAAAGAGTTTGTATGTTGTGCTGTAGTAGCTTCACAAAATCCGTTGAAATTCAACGGGAAATTCTGCTAGTACTATATATATAGGCAGAGATTTTTCTGAATGTTTTTACATTCAAAAATGAATAATCACATCTTATTGTAGTTATTCTAAGAAAATGAATTTTGATGAATTCAGTACATTTAGAAGGGTTATGTTTAAATGCATCAAGCCTTTTTATAAAATCTTTTATATGCATTCGTCCGATATTTATTTATATAGATATTTTGGGGGAGACCATATTTTGTTCCCTCATATCTCTTAAACAAACGATCGGATCGTAAAGAATGTTACATTGTTTGATAGCTTATAGCTTGCAGATAGTTTTTAGCCCATAAACAATTTCATAGCTCATCTAGAACTTAAACTGTGAATGTTCGAACTTACCAAAAGTCTATTTGGTTGCGGTGGCTCTGCCGGTGAGTCTGGGGGTATTTTAGCAGCAAGAAATTGAACTATGTACTACATAGTCACAGCATTTTAGCCCCTATCTTATAAATGATAGCGGGAAATATGGATTTCAACGTGAGTTGTCATTTTGACCAATATATAGCTAGAGAAGTTATAACAGTTAATTGTATGAAAATTTTAGCTAATTTCTATTATGTCATTTTATACCTCTATAATGTTCACTATTAGTTTAAAACATTTTAACACTTTTTCATAAAACAATTAACAACTCGTAATCAGTAGATGGTTCCTTTGGGAAAGTATTTTTATTCCTCTCACGCTAGGTAGAAAAGTATCTTCGAAATTTTAAAACCTGCGATATGGAGTGCTGTGGTGTATTGGAAAGTGCAATGGCCTGGTACGCTGAGCATACCCATTGAAAGCCTGCGAAAGTGGGATTTTTTCAATAGATCTTGCGGCCCCCTATCTGCGTGTTCAGAGGAGAGCACGCGAATCAAAAAGATTTTATTTTTGAATTTTTAAAAAATTCTTACTTGTTTGCATTCTTATCATTCTAAATTTATAGAGTGATAATGAATTTTTCAGCAGTTTAAGCCATAGATACATAAAACTATGAATCAAAAATATGTTTGCGAACATGCTAGGGACATATTCATAAATGTCTAAGTAAGCCAATATTTTCATATGTTATAAAAATAAAAATTTCATTCAAAATCCAGCATTTGTCTGAGATCCTCTTGTCATTATGCAATTAATATGCACAGAAATATAACAGTTTATTATAAATGAGCGGAATACATTTTTATAAAATTGCATATTTCTTCAATAATAAGTTAATGTAGCATAAGAGCAATGTTCTAATGCTTAATTTTTTAAATCCTTTATAGGTTATTCAAGTTTTACTACAGACACCCTTCATCATTGACGGCTTGCGAAGATGCTCAAACTCTCATTTCCTTCAGAGACTAAAACCTGGTCGAGAATTGGTGACATTTTTAGTTGTTTGCAATGTTGCAATGTGGTTCATAGAAACATTTGAAATCAAATCGCAGGCCGTGCATGATGACAGAAATGAATTCTATGGTAAGGTGCTTTGGACAATGCTAAGCCATATGACCCTGCCACTCACCATGTTTTATCGCTTTCATTCCTCAGTATGTCTGGTTGACATATGGAAGTCGGCATACGAGCCAGGAGGATGACAAACAATTGATTTCAGTCAGAAACGATCTGAAACTAATGGATAATTTGAGATGTTTTATGAGAACTTTGTTATTTGTTCAATGAAGTGCCAAAATTGAATTATTAGGCAAAAACATGATTTGGAAAAATATGCAAAAGACTTAAGAAAAAAGACCTTGAATGATTCTCTTCCATGTATCAAAAAAAAAGTTATGGCAGTTTTTCAAATATTTTTAAAACATTTCCTATGACAACTATTTACACAAAAAGAAAGATAATGATTACTTCAAAACAGATAAAAGAAATATGTTAATATTCAATGAAAACATGCGGGGATTATGGTAGTGCTGTAGAGCTAAATTAATATTGTGCACTTTATTATATAACGTTAAAAACTTTCTGCCATAATGCACTGATAAATATATAAATGATCACAATGCTTTCCTAAAACAACTCAGCACATAAGCTAATACCACATTGATTACTTTGTTGAAATGTTTGTTACTATTTATGAATTTTACATTGTTTTTCTATTTATTTAATTTGTTAGTTAAAACTACATTGCAAAGATAATAAATTTTATACAAAAGAATGATTAATCTTTTGAATATTAATTTAAACGCCTTTCTCTAATCAATGATAAGTTAAATTTGCAATCTTGATGTTTTAATTTAACTCTTTTCCAGCACATTTAAAATACCATGGATACCCAAACGTTCACCCAATTATTATTTTTATGTGCATCTCTTCACGTTTCCAGCAATAACTTGAACCTGGTGGTAAGCAAGGCTACTAGGAATAAAAAAATATGGACGCCTTTGAGCATTTAGGCCAGAAGTGCCAATTTGCTTCAGAATATTAATTACAGTCTGGACGAAATTACTTTGGGATTGATGTTTGAGGTGGCTCGGGTGCAATGTTGCCAGCATGTGCATAACAGATGCCCCCAAACTGGCGAAAACCGCGTTTCAAATATCTTTGCGACTGAGAGAGAGGGAGAAGAGAAAGCGTCCCAAAACGTGACCAATAGGAATGAAAGAGGCTCAACTTCATTCTCTCTCAGGCCTCCGTCATGTCAACTTCGAATCTCTCTGTGCTGTGTTGCCTTTTGCTTCACGAGCCCACCGAAAGGTGCATTCCAGTGTAGTAGATATGGCAATGCCGAGTTTGAGTTTTCTCCCCATTAGACATCCCCCCACCTCCTAGCAGCGGAGACACACGAGCGGTCCCAAGTATTTTGTTTGCAGGGGACATAGTGGCAACTCAGTGTGGTTGCTCTTAGCAACACTTCCCCTCCCTCTGCCTGTGATTGGCTGTGAGGGAGGGGAGTCTTTCCCACCAAACCCCCACCCCTACTCTGCCTCGAAGTATCAATCCCAAAGTAATTTCGTCCAGACTGTAGTACTAAATATTTACTTTATGTTTAAAAAAATAAAATTTTGAAGAAATTTCCTATGTCAATCCCCAGTTTGCATTAAAGCATGAGGCCCACCTTTTCCTGCAAGTTGTGACATAATTACATGTTGCTTCACATCCAATCACTGTTCCATAGCTGAGCAAGAACAAATTCTTTTCTGCCACAAAAAATTGTGTTGGTCCTGTGATTCCGTATTTAATTTACTGTGCTGATATGTTGTCCAGAGTCAATTTTTTAATCTTAGAAGATAACTATAATATAAAATAATATCACATTAACATCATTGGCTAGAATGAAAATATTTTAACAAGATTTTCAAAAGCTAAACATGTTGAGTGTGACTCAACATGTATGAGAAAAATATTCAAGGTATAGGGTGTAAAAAGAAATTGTACCTTTCATTGTGTTCCAAAATGCATGAAGCAAATATTCCTCCTTGATCACTTTCACTTACTTCACTTTTTACTTCTATTCTGTCGAAATGATGGTAATCATATCAAAAAGGGTAATAGAGTGTAGCCAAGTATGCTGTGCATGTTTCGTCAACTGGTAGAAGGCCTTTGATTGAGTAAATTGGACGATTATGATGAAGATATTAAAGTATATAGGTTTACATCGGAAATACAGGAGACTAATCGGAAATCTGGATGTGAATCAACTTATGAAGGCCATATTGGAGAAAGATGATACCAGTCCTTCGTGCTGCCTCAGTGTCCGGTAAAGGCATTTGCATCCAAACTCTAGCATCATGCAAATTTATGCATATCATGGGATAAAAATATGCATATATTTTGAGTTAAGGGTTTTATACTGTGAGAACATTACTCTGGAAGAGTCTGCCACAATCATGGAACTCCAACAATAACCTTCTGTGAGCAAAATGCCCTCACCCCAGTGGAATGCAAAGTTGCCGTGTTAGAGTCGGGAGAGGTATGCTAAAAATGAGGAGTCATTCTGGGGAGCCCTTTTCCTTGAGAGAGCTGTACATCCTGATGAGCGGAGAGAAGAGAGACACCCTCCAACTACGAGAGCAAAGGCATCGGGCGACATCACATTCATGATTGCTTGCAGTCTTTTCCAAAATCGTTATTACTGTTATCATTAGTATTATTCCTTGGGTAACTATCTGAAACTGTCTGTATCTTTTCTCTGATAAATACATACAGTTCCACTTTTGAATTGCCACAAGCAACCAGGGTGCTTCCCTTTCATTGAAGAGGTTGTTGCTTTGTGAATTATGAGTGAGGAATAATGAGGCAGTGCATCTCAGGAGTAAGCATAGGTAGAGGAGTTAACACATGGTTTTTGTCATCACCTTTTGTCCTTTCAATCCCATGACTTTGATTATCTCTGCTGATACCCCATCATTGCCTGCTGCTTTTCATTTCCCTAACATACATCATTTTGTACCTCCTATATTTTTCACCTGTAACAATTTTCCTTTATCCAGTTTTCTCTGGCATTGTGTCACTCTTTTCAACTCACTGTTTATTTGTCTATAGTTAATGCTATCATCTACACCTGTGGTGAGCAACCTGTGGCCCACAAAGCTATGATTAAAAAGAGATTTAACACAAATTCATATCACATGCATTAAAATTATTAAAACAAAACACTTGATATTTAAATGTTAACCCTAAAAACATAATTTAGAATTGATTTTCAATAACGTGATATATCAGAATTTCTAGTTAATGTCTGATTTAAAGTCTAATCTGTCCCGCAGAAGCATTGACAACTTGCAGTGCGGCCTGCCGAGAAATTTGCGGCCACCAATGCAGCCCACCAGGTAGAAACCACTGGTCTACACTGTTGACATTTTTCCACTCTATCTACTCTCCTCCATTTTCTCAATTTTCATTGTAATCCATGGTTTTCTGATTTCCTTTTCTTGTTTACCTATCACTTAATTCTTAGTTCTTTTGCACTGCCTTTAATTTCCTCACATTCTTTATCCACAGTTTCTACTGCCAACTGCCAGACACAATTGATCGTTGGTATACTTTTGTGAATCATCAGGAATAGCAAATAAAATGGCAAATTATTTAATGATGTACATTAACATTTATTAAATTTTTAACAGAGATATAATCAGTAAATTATAATATGAAAATTAAACAATAAATAAAACAAATATATACTGAATAAACATATTTAGAGTAATTTTTGATACTAAAAACATCAATTAAGTAGACATGTATTTTACTGTATTCTTAATTAACCGAAGTTATTTAAAATGAAAGCAAAATCTGATACAAACAAGTTAACAACAACACATAACTGAAAGGTAATTCATAATGAATATCATATGCACTAAGATAATTGCATATAATTCAACACTATCTATACTAAAAATAACATAAACAACTGAGATGAAAAATAATGATTTTAATCTTCAACCATTTCAAACATTTCATCTAAATCAAGACCTGAGTTTCTTCCACAATCTTTATATGGCATTTTTGGTCTTAAAAACTGCTTTAGACCACTATTATCTCGACTTTTATTTTTCTTCACTTCATCAAAATCTTCTTGTTTATTCAATCTAGCCTATAATTTAAAAAATTGAGGAAATAAGTGATAAAAGATGAAAATTTTATCTTCAAGTTATATATTTGATCATCAATAAGAAAATGTCAATAAATTATTCAGCTCATAGAAAACAAAATTCATAATAGTGATCATTTTCTTTAATTAAAAAAGGGGGTTAGAGACTATGGCAATATGGATGTTTCAAAAGTAAAATTAACTCCTTAACCGTACAAGGCTTTTTTAGGGAAGATGTTCTGTCTTTGAGAAATTTAATGTTGGCTGCAATGGCCTTGCATGGTTAAGGAGTTAATTTTACTTTTGAAACATTTTCTTTAATGAGATTGAATGTTAAATACAGTTTCTAAATTTGGCAAAATTTATCTACCTAACTTTTAATTAAAAATACAAACTAAAAATTTAATACATCCGGTTCATATCTAAAAGTTAACTGATAAATACTTTTTAATTAACTGGATCTGTAATACGACAACCATTTTTGTATTTTGTTTTGGTCATGCAACCCCTTTACATGCCACCATTTGCAATAGAGTAGAGCACAAATAACCGTGGTAATTGGTGGAACTGGGACCCAGATAATCAAAAAACACGGATAATCCAAATTGAATATATCGTAAGTTTTCGATTATAATAATAATAATAATAATGTTTTTATGAGTGAAATGTGAAAATTGTCTTATCACCATGTATAATACACAACTCATATTTTGTAAAAAGATCACTGTAATTTTTCACTGGGTTATTAGCAGTATCGAGACAGTTCTCGCCTTGCCTCCAAGTGAGATATGTGCGAGAGTGTTTACAAAAACTTCATGTCTATATATTTTGACTCTCACTTTAAAGATCAATACAATGTATAAAAACATGTCTCCATGTCGCATTGTGTAATAATCTGGTCAATTGGAATAACAGTTCTCGCCTTGCTGCCGAGTGAGATAGTTTATGTGAATATCACGTCTAGTTCTGACTCTGTCTTCATCCTTCGTTCTCTTCATAGAAGCCGGTCGAGGTATGTAAAATAATATTTGCTGCTCACAACTTGCATTGATTTTTCTTAAAAAGCGTGGCTTTAAAAAGTGTTGCCTCACAAACACCATGGATGGTTCTGAAGATAACATCATATGGGATAATGATTTCGCCGAAGTGGATAGTGAGGATGAAGATGACGTTCCCGGCGACGCCATTTACGTAGACGATGAGAGAGAACACAAAATCGCCGACGAACTATTTGAGGACAGCAATAATAAATTCAGAGTCTAAGAATCGAAGAGCTAAAAGTAAATAAATAATTATTCTTATTTTTGTTTTGAAAAATGATGTTATCGAAATGCATTGAAATGTATGACTTATTGGTAAAAATGTGCAAAAATATAAACTATTTCCTTATTAAAAAAAGTTGTATGTGCTTGTTACCATATGTAGTACGCACCCTAACTTTTTGTCAATTTTTCATGAAAAAGATGCGTATTATAATCAGAAAATTATGTTATTTATTGGAATTATTGTTCCATTAATAGAGTACATAATTAAAACAAAATGTGAATATAAGGTCAGACTCCATCAATGTAAACCTTTAAATGCCTCAGCAAAGAACTGCGACAAATTAAAGTTAAAATTTAATTTTAATAACTCGCTCACCCACAAATGTTGGAGTCTTTTATTCAGAGAGAATAAAATACTCAAACAATGTAAATGTGTAAATACATTGCCAAAGAATGATGACAAACTAAACAAAATGTAATGGGAGTGAGAATAAAAGATCAGACTCCAACAATGTAAACGTGGAAATAATACGACTCCCTGCAAATGACCACAGATAATCCACCCCCATGGATAATCAGGCCATGGATAATCTGCGCTCTACTGTATAATGTATTACAGTTAGTTTGTCTTGTGCTGCAGAGCATGCTGCAGGTATACATATTTTGTTTTGTTTGTTTTTCGGCAAATTAAAGTCTAGTGATTGATTTCACCATGTTTCATTGACTCCTACTACAAACCCTATAACAAATCTAAATTTTTGAAATATGTAGTACCTTGTGCAACCCAGAGGTTATGTTCGTGGAAAAGGACAAATGTCAAAAATTGAATACTTTATGTAAGAAAATCATGTTTATGTAAGCTACAACGTTTTTCATGGTATATATGAACCTAAAACGTAGTGAACATCCAATTCAGGTCTGTTTAAAATTATATTTTATGCATATTGGGTAATTATGTGTCATATTAATTTAAATGTATATGATCAAATCCAAATACAGGAGGTCCCCAAGTTACGAACGGGTTGCATTCCAAAAGTTCGTTCGTAAGTATTTTGTTCGGAACTCGAAACAAAATTGTCCATAAACACAATGCTATAATTGATGGTTAGGTTCCCAACCAAAACAATGAAAGTCTATTTTATCCTTAATTAAGTTTAATTTTACCGAAATGATGAATCTTTATGATGATTAACAGTAGAAAACAAAACTGTGGCAGTATGTATCATTAACAAAACATGAAAATAATCAAATACAATACAAAATAGTTTTTATTTACCTTGAATGCTGGTGCTGAATAGCATATTATAAGTGGTTTTCTTGAGGAGAAGTAGCTTTAAATAGACAAAGTCGGGGAAGTAGAAAGAAACTTTTCTGATGATGAAGAAGGCTTATGAGAAATCGTAAGGGCCGTAGAACTGGATGGAACAGGCTCATTTGGGACACTCTTCTTTAAATATGTTTCTATTGAAGTTTGGACAGCTGCTTTCTTGTTCTCACAATATATTTCCCTGTAATATGTAAGGGAATTTGAGACAACTCTGGATACTGAGGCAAATCTTGCACAATCTGGGTCTTGCTCCTCGAGCAGTGCCAAGCCGCCTTCAATCATCGTAAAGGCCTCAGCCATTTGTTTTGGTATGAATTTTTTAATTGTAGGTGTCTCAGCCACAACTTCTGCCGTCTCTTTTTCAGACATTTTTTGTGCCTCCAGTTGCATCAGGTCATCATTCAAGAGATTCTCAGCATGTGAATCCAGCAACTCCTCAACATCTTCCACTTCAAGTTCAAGATCAAGTTGCTTTCCCATGTCAATTATATTTTCAGTGACCTTTTTCAAAGTCCACTCAATCCCTTTAAAATCAACAACAAACTGAGGGCAAAGTTTTTTCCCAACCCCTTTCATGTTGGTCTGTGTGACTTCATTCCAGGACTCACTAATATTCTTTACTGCACTATAAATGTTGTAACCCCTCCAGAAATCTTTGAGAGTAAAATCCTTTTCTACTTCTGTAGCCCTAATTGCCTGGGAAAAGGTTCGGCGGGTGTAGTAAGCCTTGAATGACCTAATAACTCCTTGGTCCATGGGTTGCAGCAAGGAGATTATGTTAGGAGGCAGAAACACAACTTTGATGTCAGTATGAAAATTGTCTAGGAAAACTGGGTGCCCAGGTGCATTGTCTAACAGAAGCAAAATTTTGAACGGAAGATCACAAAATACTGAAAGAACCAGTCTTTGAAAATTTCACAAGTTATCTAAGCCTTGGGATTACACTTCCAAATAAGAGGCAGGGAAGCTTTCGAAACACCCTTCAATGCTCTAGGATTCTCAGATTTGTACATCAGGAGTGGCTTCAGTTTATAATCTCTGGAAGCGTTCTCCCCAATCAAAAGAGTTAATCGGTCTTTCACAGCTTTAAACTCAGGCATAGTTATCTCTTCCTTGGATAAGTACATTCTCTCTGGCATCTTTTTCCAAAAAGGCCTGTCTCATCGACATTGAATACTTGACGAGCACTGTATTTCCCCTCCTCAACTATAGCAGCAAATGTCTCAAGAAAATTACTGGCTGCTTTTTCATCAGCACTAGCAGCTTCCCCACTCACCTTAATGTTGTGTAAATTTACCCTAACTTTAAACCTATTAAACCATCCACGACTTGCCGTAAATGGTCCAGCAGAAGAATCACTGACACCCAATTTCTTGATTGTCTTCAAACAGACTAAGAGCCTTCTCTTGTATTAACTTAAGGCTAATAGGCATCTTACACTGATTTTGCTCCTCAAGCCACAAAACCAACAATTTATCCAATAATGTTACTTCTTTTCCTTGTTATTATGGTTGATTGCATGGGTGTAGACGCCTTCACATGTTCTAAAATTCTTGCTTTATCTTTGATTATCATCCCAATCGTCGAACAATTTAAACCAAGCAAGTGGCCGATCTGTGATGGCGTTTCTCCTTTCTCATTGTCAGAGTGTTTTATCACATCCAGTTTTATTTCAAGGGTTATGGATTTCCTTTTCTTTAATACGTTTTTTATCAGCAACACTCTTCCGCTTGTCAGTGATGATAAGAGTATTTTAAATCACAATTTAAATCAATGTACAGTTTTCTTGCTCGGAATTTAACGAACTCAGTAAATGTACAGGATCACTGTGTCTCTGATCATACCACGCACGGTTGATAGGTGCTACTGGATGGGGAATGATGACGGCGCGCACTCATCTTACCTCGTAGGTGTTTCCTTAAGCCCGGTCATAGCTCTCTCACACTTAGGAAGCAGAGGAAGAGGGTTTTCTTTATGCTGAGTAAAGTTGGGATTAAAATGTAGTGCAGACGATGTTTTCATCAATGAAATGGAGGAATCATCAACTTAGCTACAGAGAATCTTATTCTAAACCCTACTTCAAGAAGCCATCCTAAAGGTAGGATCTCACTTATAAAACATAAGGCCATGCCATATGCTTCTGCAGATCTCCACTTAACTTGATTTCACTTATACAACCCAAGTCACTCCATTCACTCGGATGCAGCTGTGTACATACGCCAGATCAATCTGCTTATTTAAACATCTCGCCCTTTTATAGCAGTTAATCTGACGATGCCTTGTTAACAATTTCAGATGATTGTATATAATAGATACAATACACATACGCAAAAAATACCTTTTGTTTATCATAACTACCATGATTACACAGCAAGTTATAAAGAAATCCCAGAAGAAAGCTACATTTTTGTATTTAAATTTTAAAAAATCCACCCAAAATATCCTTAGATGGGCATTTAAATGTCGCAGTTCCTTTGTTCGTAAGTACGGGTTGTTCGTAAGTCGGACGTTCATAACTCGGGGATTTCTGTATTTTTAACATAAATTTTATAAATAGCCCGGATAGCATGAGGAAAAACTGTTAACATGCAAACATTTATTGAAAAAATATTTTACTTAAATGCACTAACATCTCATATACATACCTCTCATTGCTTTAAGATTCAACATCAACAAAACAAAAGATAAAAATAAACTTATGTTAAACTTGTCTTAAATTTTTACTTTAAAGTTGTGAGAACTCTTTAAAATGTACTTTCCAGCCAAATGTATGTACTCATATCTATAAATGATACAGATATGCTCAAGGGAAAAAATTAAAAGTGCATGCCTTTTTGATCATGAAATCTGAACTGTTGTCTAAGTCCTTTAAATGCATCTCCATTTTCCTGTGCTCAGACTTTCTTCGACATTTTGGAGATGGATGTACTCGTATAGGGGTCATCATCTTAACACCTCTTTCCAATGCTTCAAATCTTGTGAGTAAGTCATTGTTCTAAAATGTCAAGGGATTAAAATGTAATAAAAATATCAAAAACATGAAGGAATTCAAAAAAGATGTTTCCGAAAATTTCCACGATTTTTTGAGACTACTTACTAATTTAGCAATACACAAGAAATACTTAACAGTGCTAGTGTGATAATGATTTGTTACAAGAATTTATCAAATGTTCATCAAAAGAAAAAACTATTATATTTACAACAACATTTAGCATATCCTAACAAAAAGCAATTACCGTATATTCCGGCATATAAGCCGACCTTTGAAGGCTAAAAATTTTTTCCTAAAACTTAAGAGTCGACTTATATGCCGAACATAAAATGTGAATAACATCCATATTTATGGAGACTGTTGATATTTCAGTGGAAGTGATCGCTATTTTGAATCAGCTGTTCCAATGTTTACATTTTATGACATTTATTTTAGATTTATAACAATTAATTCTAATACTCTATTTACTCACATAATCCATGCCCTCATGTAGCACACGCACCCCTTTTTTGGACGAGTTCGAGGAGAAAAAATAAATTTGTGCTTTAATAAATTAACGTTGACGGCGACGGAAAATTAGAAAAAAATCAAAAAAGTGTGGGGATTCCCCGTAGGTGTGTTCTCTCCATGGTTCCCTCTAATTGTAAGCTGCATGACTGCGCAGCAGTTTTTGAAGTGCCGCGCACTAAATTTTTCAAGCGTGCACGATTGCATCTTAGAATACATTGGAACAGGACCATGTCAACCCCGGTGCCCATCTGCACACTAGTGTCATGTAGACACGCATAGCGATATTCATTCCGCTAGGTGAAAAAAATTAGAGGGAACTATGGTTCTCTCCCAGGTTAAAGGAGCATCAGCAGCTCACAATGAATTCGGCAAATACAGATAGCAACTTATTCCAGCAAAAGTGTAGGTAGAAACTGATACTAAATTTTTAATGACAGAACTGCTTTTCTGAGTAACAATAATAAACTTAAAACTCAATTAAAAGGTACAGCTTTAATATTATAAAAAATATTACGTAATCTCAATGTTGAAGATGCACCAACGGCAGTATAAACCATGCTTTTAAACCCTAAACGTTTTTTGGTCATGTAGATACGCATAAACTTCGTAGAATTATTCATCTTTTGCGAGTATAAACAAAAATGCAAGCATTTTGCAGTAAATTTACTATCGAAACTCGCAATTATTAAAACTTGGTCAGAAATCTTCATGTATAACGCGTTGTCTCTTATTTTACCGACATTTTGGGAAAAAAGGTGCACATACGTGATATTTTACTGAATTTCACCACCATAGAGATTGATCGCAATCACTAGGTTATAGTTCATTTAGATAGTACATATCATTAGCAGCTGTTATTAATCGAATTATAGGAAACTTTATTAGGTGGTTCAAGCTCTCCGAGAATAACAGTTTTTTATTGGTTGAAATTAAAACATTTGTCACATGAAATGTTCAAGAAGAATAGCACGGACTCAACAGTATTTATATATATTTTTATTATTATGTTTATTTCTTTTTGTTAAAACTTGGATTGTACATGACTTTGATTTTGTCTGAAAACAATTTCATGAGAGGTATTTTAAGTGAAAAAGTGAACATATGCCTAATCATGTATTTTAATCTAAAAAAGCAGGGGTCAACTTATACGCTGGAATATACGGTAAGTCTTAAATAAAATTTTTGTGACAGACGAGAATACTCTAAATATTATCAAGAAGAATAATTGTAGGTATATAATATTATTAATTGGTTAAATTAACACTTTTCAAGCAAGAGAAAGTCTTACATCCAATATCATTGCATCTACACTTGAAGCATCTGTGTCACTTGTATCTTCTTGAAAAGTGACTTGTTTCTTATTTCCTCCAGGAGTGTTTGATTCCTTTAGAATTCCTCCAAGTTGTATAGGAGTTCGGTTCAACTTGCAAAATCAATGAAATTGGAAAAATGAATTAAATACGAAATTGAATGTTTAAGTATTACATATTAACACATTTAACAAATGATTTTGAAATAGATTCAATGATTATTTCTTATATATCATCTGATTTCTCTTGCTTTAAAAGTCAATAACACTTTTATAATCAAATCTATCTAAGCAAATGAGTCAATTATTTGTTGTAACTCTTTCAGAAGTCTATTTTTAAGATATGTTCAAGTAGCAAAAATACCTTGGTAGGAGCTGGTGACATATTTATTTTTGGAGTTTGAGGACATAGTTTTCTCTCATCCACTCTTGGAGACTTAATTTTTGATGGTGTATTACAACGCTTATGGGGAGACATATTTGAATCACTTTTTAACAAAGCAACATCTCTTTCTGCAATCTCTTTGTCTTTTGAAGTAAGTTGAAGCTCAAGGTCCATCATTTTAACTTGAAAAGTTTTTTCTGTGATTTCCTGAAATCATTTGGCAACATGTACTTTGGATTTCTAAACATTTGAAAATGATAGTATGTAATTTTTAAAACAAAAGGCATAAAGATGTTTAAATTAAATAGGATCAGATGTATCAAATAAGATTTTTGTATAACCCATAAAATTAACACAAAATACAATCAGCATACTACCTTTTCCTTTTCTAGATCCATGATTTTTCTTTGATATGTATAATTTTCCTTCTTAAAAATGGTAATCGTTTCATCCAAATTCCCTTTCTCATTTTGCATATCTCCAATATCTGATAACAATGATGATATCCTGGCTTCTTTTTGGTTAACTATTTCATCACATTCCCGTTTGTATTTTTCTAATACAGCTACCATTTCCTGTGACACAGAAACATTGATCATTAAGACTATTTAATATGAGGGCAACAATTTACAAGATAAAGTTTGGAAACATTACAAGAAAATATTATTTCTCTGCGTGCATGCAAGGCAGGGCATCAAACTGTAATTTTTTCACACCACTTTTCCCGGTTCACTCAAAACACAAAATTTTGGTTTCACTTAGGAAATCATCAATGAACCAGTTTGAACTGTTTTTTTTTTCACTCCCACCTTAAAATATTTTTAGGAAAATTTCATGAACTGATTTATTAATTTATATAACTTTTAATTAAAACAAATACGTCTTCACTATAATATTAGTACTATTGAAGAAACTAATAATCACAACATGAAAATAAATTATTTAAATGGAAATATTTACCATGTATTTTATTTATTTAAGATTGTATTTAGAATTAAATATTACAAATGTATTAACCCAAATATTTCCTTCCTGTCAATTTGATGGGTAATTGCACTAGTATATACAAGTTTATAGAATGAGGGGCAAGTAGAAGCTATTTACAATATACTGATTTTTAAACCAATACAAAAAATTCCTCCATGGAATTGCCGGAAGTTGGTAGATATTATATTACAAAAGACTTAAAGGTCGTATTCGTGAAACAACCCAAGGAACATCAGGGTTTAGGCCCCATGACGACAGGGTATGGGAGTCTGAGAGAGGTGATGGGCATTTGAATATGGAAGGTTACTGAATGGCAGGAAAATCCCACCTTTCGCTTCCACTATTTATGCAAATCAAAAAAAGGAGCAAAATAAATATTAGTTTTCGGTTTTAGTTCCAGTTCGATGCCCTGATGCAAGGTTTGTGTAAAAATTATTTTGGACAATCCATCCACCATTAGTTGCTTTTTATGAGAGTTATATATGGATACTGAAAAAGTAATTCTTAAATGGCCAATTAAGAAAAACATTCATTCTGGCAAACAATATAGAGAGTACAGATTGATGCCACAAATTTAAGTTTACATCAAAGCAATATTCAATCAATAATTCTTCATTAATGCATATAAAATATCTAGGATGTCACCTAAAGACTTCTAAAAGAATACTAATAAATATAGATACCTTGATTTCTGAATCTGATTTTGCCTGAATTGCTTGTTTTTCTTTTTCAGCTTTTGAATATTTTGCTTGGTAATCATTCTTTTCTTCAGAAACTTTCAAAAGCTCCTTATTTAATTGATCCAATTTTTCTCCAAGTGATTTTTTTTCATCAATTAAATTTTTTTTCATTTCCGAATTGATATTCATTTCACTTTGTAAGTTTTCCAAATCTTTCTTGAGTTTTTCATTAAGTTCACATGCATATTTCACTTTATCATTTAAACTTTCTGTTTTTTCCATTTCACTACTAAGTGATTTCTTCACAGAGTCTCTCTAATGTGATAAAACAACTTTTTATCAATTACATGAAATATCAAAGACAATATTCAGCTTACGCATCCTGTAAAATGTTAATAAAAATAATAATTACTGAAGTACTTCAACTACAACTAAACATCATCCTCATAAGGAAGACATCATTGCCTAAAGAAGAACCTGAGATAATATTAAATAGAAAAATCAGAAATTCAATAAAATATCCTTGAAAGTAATAGAGCATCCTTGTAAAGATAAGTGGCAGAAATGGGGAATTTTGATCATTCCACATCATAAACTGTGATTTATCATATCATACTTGCAGAATTAAACTGGTGAAGTAAACAATGCTTTCATATTTTAATGAATAAGGAAAAAAATTTCAAGCAGTATAATTCATCACAAGAATAATTTTGAGATTTTCTAAAAAAAAACAGGTTTCTCCAACACTTTTGAGATATTATGATAAAATCTGCAAATCCTGATCTCAGTAAATCTAATACACTAACGTGTAAAGTTTTATAAAAATATGATCTTTTTCAAAGATACAAATTATTCATTAAAGTAGTATTCTTAGAAAAAAATTAATGTTATGTGCACAATATGATTTATAGGTTGAGATGGAAAGATAGAGAATATTTTTTCAAAGAAAAAAGCCAAAAGAAAATATCAATAGAGAGTTTGAAAAACAGAGATGTAGGAATAAGTTAAAGGCGTAGGCGTAGGTAAAGAAAAAGGGAGATGATAGCCGTATCTGATGATAATAGAATTATTCAAAGATATTTAGATCTTATTTTGATAAATTATCATTTAAAATTAAAGCTAAGGAAATGCAAGTATCAGAAAGGATATTTAGAAGTTGAGGAAAAAAAATAAAAAACTCAAGAAAAAAATCAATGTGATGTACATTGCAAAAACTGTCTCATATCTATACATATATAATTCATACAATAATGTCACTGATTATGCTAATATGTATTTACTAGTGCATAGCCTGTCAAAAATGACGGGAATAAAGATTCAAACGTTCAAGGTATTTATGGAGATCAAATTGACATCAGACACATCAATTGTCTTGAAAATCAATTCCCTTTCTCTTACTCTTTCCCACTCTCTTCCTCTCCTCCCATCTCTTCCTTCCTCCCCCTATCTCATATTAAAAGCACGCTTACACCCATCATGATTGAAATAACAATAGGATTTCGAGGTCTAGCAATGTAATTGGTAGGCAAGGCTATATCCCGTTAAAATGGCAAGATTTCCTCAAAATATATGAATTAAACGTTTAACATGAGCGATTTCGAACTGTAGGCAGAAAAAGATGAACAGAGTAAAAACCTTTGTAATGTTTTCTTAAAAATGGTTTAAATCCGAAGTTCATAGGTTAATTCTTTCTGATTTTAATCTCAAAATGAATGAAAGCCTGCACGTCAAAAAGTTGATTTTTACATGTTACCTTATGGGAAATGGCAAGGTCTTCCTTTGAGTCAAACCCAGGACTTTTTTCGAGATGTTTTTTTGCCATCACCTTAAAATATGTTAATCGAGAATTCCTGCCAAATTTAGAGTTTCTACATCTTTTCTTTATCGAGCTATTCACATTTTTATATGATCACCAACCAACACTTGTATATTATTATAAGAGATACACAGTTTGATGAGCAATAAAAATGCTGCTGCTTTTAGTGACGAGAACTTCGTGATAGCTAGGCATAAAACTTGATATTTTTAATGTCACTAAGCACTATATATATGTACTTATATTTAGAGAACTATAAATTATCCATTATTGTTCATGAAATTAATCTCTATGACTGGATGACATTAATGAAAATCCATGGAACTACTTTTGAGCAAATTGAAACTTTGTGAAAATCAACAGAAATCAACTACCCTCCATTGTTGCTTAATTTGATTTATGTTAACAAGGCTTTCAGTCTGCATGATACCCTATATCAGATATGGGGAACTCTTGGTCCATGAGCTGGATACAGTCCTTGAGAGCATTTTGTTAATATTAATCCTAAGAAGCTCACTTAAGTTGATTTTCACACACACGCATGCACGCGCACACACACACACACATATATATATATTGTAACAACTCTTTAGTTGACATATTTGTTTATCCCCTTTTCCTCCCCTCCCTCCTCCTGCCTAGTGTATACCATCCCCTGCCTTATTCCCACTTCACGTTGCCCGAGGCTTATCTCTTACGTAACCCCGCGTAAGAACATCGGCGACGTAAAATAATCCTTTCAAAAGTGCAGAAGAAGACACGACCAGAAGGAAATAAAAGGTGGAGCACAGACAGCGAGGAAGCTAAGAGTTGGTAGACGGCACATAGTAAAGAGCTGGTAACCAGTCACTCAGGTCACTCATGGGTAGGGATCCCATTCATCCCGGTTTTCCCGGGACAGTCCCGGATTTATAGATTTTACAGAGCTCTGTCCCAGTGTCCCGACAAAGTCGACTCGGGATGCCAAATGTCCCCGTTTTTCAAGAAGACATTTTTTCTTGAACATTTTCACCTGACAGCTGGAAACAGCGGATCGAACGCTAGTGTACGAGTATCTCGTGACAAAGTAGCACATGCTGGCCATTAAGTTTGGTGTTATATACCGGTTACATTTGATATGAAAACAATTTTAATCCTTTAAATGTCATAGCATCACTGTACTACATTGTTGCAAGATACTCGTACAGATTTGTTTCGTTTAATAATTGTTTCAGTTTGCATTGTCTGCACTGCATTGTTCACATCTTTTCCTAGGTGTTCTACTTTCAATGTTCTATAATTTTTATATTTTTAATATAAAATTAACCCTTATTAAAAATGCCGAAGAGAACGTGTGTTTACTGACAGTTTAAAAGAGCAATTCCAATTCACAAAAGAAAGTAGTGTTGGTAGTGATTCTTCAAAAGTGGAGTGTTCCTTGTGCTGTGCTGTGTTTAGTGTTGGTCACGGAGGGAAGGCAGATATATTTGATCATGTCAGCACAAAAAAACATAAAGATGCTGTGTCTGCAAAAGCCACCAGTCATTCATTCATTTAAATATCTAGGGAAATAACTTATAGAATATATATGCATATAATAAATAATAGAATAAATATGCATATAATGCATATTTCTTAAAAAAGTCTCAATAAAAGTATCTCGCTCGAAAATATAATGCCCCTGGTATATAGATAGTTGTGCATGTCTCGGTGTCCTGGTTTTTTGTTTATAAAATCTGGGATTCCTACTCATGGGCAATTCCCGGTGGTAGCAATATTCATCAGGGCAGCTTTGGAAACCCCTCCCTGGTTGTTATTCATCGGATGCGAGGCAGTCGAAGGAGAAATACCGACACAGAGTTGCGAAGAAGCGGATCACAGATATACGAAAGATTCGTCACCAGATGCTGGCTCATCCCCCCTGAATCTCCCCTTGTAATCTTTTTTGAGGCCCAAGTCATACCCCTTTTTTGAATGCAAATCCCACTTGCCCAGCAGTAAGATGTTAGGTATTGTTGATTATGGACAATTATATTTATGCTTGAATGTTAATGATCTATTTGTTATTTGTATTTTCCTGTTTTTGACCCAATTATGTTAATTTCATTTATTCTGTAATCTGTTTTGTGAAAGTAATTATATGCTTCAGGTTTAGTAAATCGGTTCTTGATTCAATACCGTCAGCATGGTCCCGGAAACTAAAATGAGTTGTTTTTGATTTTTTGATTTATGATTGTGTGTCTTCCAAGATAACTGGGCATCGAAGGAGTTGTCACAATATATATATATACACACACACATACATACACAGGGCCGTGCCCAGACATTTTGCCACCTGAGGCGAGATATAATATGGCGCCCCTGGCCTTATGAATTTATTTTGATAGGTTTTCATTTTTGTCAAATTTTGGTGCCCCCCTTCGAGAGGCACCTGAGGTGGTTGCCTCGCTGCCTCACCCATCGGCACGGCCCTGTGTGTATATATACATACACACACAGTAAAACCCTCAAATTCGCGGCTTCCAAATTCGCGTGCTTCTCATTTTCGCGGTTTTGGACTACTGCTGTCATCTTTGAAGTAAAGAGAAAAAGCACTAAACAAATGAATTTCCCCATCCATGAGGTTTTTTTATCACTCTGTGACCCTGTTTTCCGAAAATGTCTACCAAGAGGAAAGCAAGTGATTATACAGAAAGCAGAAGCAAAAAGAAGACGTTGACTTTAACCAGTTGAGTGGGTATGCCATATATATTCGTCATGGCCTGTCGTAATCTGTATGCCATATATATCTGTCACGCCATTTTTGGAGCCATCCACTATGGGTATGCTGAAATAGTCCATCATGAAGCATCTCCGGTATCTAGATGTGTCCTTCTAGTACAGGTTAAAGCCCATAGATGGTGTTTTCTTCCTTTTGCCGAGAAAAAATACGCTTCGTACAAAAATCCTGCATGTGTAATGCAGGGATGCCTATACCTGCCTCTGAGGTAGTGAAAGCAGAGGTGTGACCTCTAATGCCTTTTTTGCATCCCCTTGTGAATTTTAACCAGTAGGACCACTTTCCTCAAACTGTATAGGATATTTCTAGGCAACTGGAGCAATAAAATCCTCTCCATTGCAGTGAATGTTTCATATGCAAAACATACGTGAAGAAATATTCTTAGAAGATTGAGAGGGATATTTGTGATATTATGGATAAAAGTGAAGCTTAAGTGAGAAAATTGAGTTGTGAAATAAACATGCTAGTGGCCAGAGTGCGGCATCAGTGTTCAGGCAATATGCAATAAACTGCACTGCTATGGCAGATTTAAATGCCACATTGTATTGGTTCAAAACCACTTTTAGCATACCTTTTCATCATTTATTGTTGTCAAAATAATGGAGATCCATGAACCTAACCCCCATTTTCTCATAAGGCCTTTGCTTCTATTTTTGCAGATTCTAAATTCGCAGTGTTTTCGGGAACGTAACCGCTGCGAATTTGGGGGTTCTACTGTATATATACAAGGTCGGACAATTAAGTTTCAAGACACTAATTCTAAACATTTATTTTTAGTCATACACACATATAATATCTAAAAAATTTCAAAGTACTCTCCACCTAATTCAAGGCACTTAGTCCAACGTCTCTGCCATTGTTCAAAACAGCTACGGAAGTCGTCAACTGTGATATCATTCAAAATTTGTTTCAAGTGTGTTTTGATGTCCTCCACATCGAAAAAATGCCTTCCCTTGAGGGGTCGTATTGGTAACACCAACTCTCAACCCCCGTGATAACACGAGTCAAAAAATTTTCCTCCTTCATTTGCTCACAAAAATCTCTGCACGTGTTCTGTCGCCTGTCCTTCTGTTTGATCGTCAACAGGCACGGCACCAATTTCGCCACCAACTTTCGCATGCCCAGTTTTTCGTGTAACATTTGATGTACCATTTCCCTGTTAATGTCCAGTTCGGCTGCCAACATGGCACACGTTAACCGACGATCAGACCGTACCAGCGTGGCGAGTTCCACAGCGTTCTCGTCTGTTGCCTTGGTAACAGGTGCACCACTCCGTTCGTTGTCTTCTACCATCTCTCGTCCTTCACGAAATCTTTTGTGCCACTTGAAAACATTACTTTTAGCCATGGCCGACTCACCATACACTTGTCTTAACATTTCCAACGTTTCCGTCGGTGTTTTTTCAATTTCACACAAAATTTCACGTTCATTCTCTGCTTGATTGTTCCTCCTATTTCGAAACAAGGGGCATGCACTACTTTCACTAACTGTCTCGTGGCTACTACTGAACATAACTTCTTGAGGCTTGTCAGGGGTATTACTTACAATGTCCTCACTACACAGCCAACGCGACAATGTTGCCAGTTCTACCTGCGTGAAACAAAAAAATAGTCTGGAAACTTAATTGTCCGACCTTGTATATATATATATATATCATTGACGTCGCCCACCCCATTCTCACATCCTCACCTACCACTCTTACACTCTTCCCCAAGCCTCCCATTATATCATTCTGGCGACCTAGGAATCTCAGCGACTTGTTGTGGTGCAAAGAACTCCTCGCAGGGTCTTTCTCATGCGAAAGACCACAGTGCCTCACTTGCCCCATCATAGACTTCCTCCTCGTTCACCAGCCTGATAACAGACATCACCTACCCAATTACGTCCCGCGGAACCTGCACCTCCAGAAATACACTGCTCAAAAAAATTAGAGGAACACATTTTCAAACATCTGTCATATTTCACCCATGAGGAATTTAATAAAACTGTTGGTTCAATCACCTAGTCCAACGATTTGCCTATTTAAATCAATCAATTCGTTGACCGCATCGCCGTTCTTGTCTGAGAGATGCACTCAAAAGTCACCGGACCACTAAAAACAAAGTGCCCGCCGACGTACCGTGCACGCTAGCGTTAGAGCAATGTCACACGAGAGGTGCGACTTGCTTATGCAGCCACTCGGCTTGCCACTCACATCAGCTGCACAAACTTAAGTCTTTGCGCATTGTTAACAAAAGCGAGTCTTCTCGCATTGTTAAAGTCAATGCAGACGGAGCGACTTTAACAATGCGCGAAGACTCGCTTTTGTTAACAATGCATAAGCAAGGCAAGGCTGCAAAAGCAAGTCACGCCTCTCATGTGGAGCCACTCGATTCGCTCTGTGTGACATTAAGTTGTCATTTTTCTGACCGTTGTTGATCTGGTCACACACATGAGACATCTTGCGGAAGTGGAAGTAGTGCGAGCAGTCACCATGCTCCAGGCAGGGCGGTCGTTTTGCTACGTAGCCAATAAGGTTCAAGTGTCCCCTTCAGTTTTTCATCGGCTGTGGAATCGTTTTCATTAGACTGGAGGGTACTCAAGAAGGGCGGGGCAAGGTCGCAGGCGCAAAAAAACCCGGAATCAAGACCGGTACGTGGTCAATTCTGCTCTCCGTCGGCATACTGCCACAGCCAGAGACCTGCAATACGACCTAAGGGCAGCAACCGGAGTGGCTGTTTCTGATCAGAACATCAGGAACAGATTGCAAGAGGCTGACTTGAGAGCCAGGAGGCCCATTCGAGCGCCCTGTCTCATGCGGCAACACCAACAAGCTCAACTGATGTTTGCCCAGGAACACGTGAACTGGCAGCTCCGACACTGGAGGCGTGTTTTGTTTACGAATGAGTCCAGGTTTCGCCTAACGCGTTGTGATGGACATTTGCACGTGTAGAGATGCCCTAGGGAGTGCTACACCACTGCTGCTGTGCAGGGGGCTGACCGATTCGGGGGTGGCTCCATCATGGTTTGGGGAGGAATCAGCATCGAAAGCTGGACCGATCTCGTTGTTATTCCTGGGCATCTGAACGCAAGGAGTTATATTGACAGTATTCTAGAGGATCATGTGGTGACTGTTGCCTATGGTGTGGGCCCTGAATTTATGCTTATGCAGGATAACGCGCAGCCACATGCTGCGAACGTTACATGGGACTTCCTGCGGGAGTATGAGATTCAGGTGATGGAGTGGCCAGCGATGAGTCCCGACTTGAACCCCATCGAGCATGTGTGGGACATGCTCGACAGGCGAATCCGACAGTGTCCTGCTCCTCCAGGAACACTGCAGCAGCTCATGCAGGTCCTCATCGAGGAATGGGAAAGGATCCCCCAGGATGACATCCTCAGGGTCATGCGGAGCATGTTGCGTAGGTGTCAAGATGTCATTTGTGCTCGCGGAGGACACGCACTACTAAACAATGAAAAAATTTACGAAAAACCCGGCTTGATAAAGGACATGATGGCATAGTTACACTTTATTTTCAACACTGCTTAACAATTTTGACTGTTTCATGAAAGATGTTCCTCGGGAGTCCCAAAAATTTTATTTTCTGTAATAAACCCTTTTTGTTTCAAATTTTGGAATGTTTGCATTCGTACTCGCTTTTTTTGAAAACATAGAGGTTTGAAGTAGCGTTCCCCTAATTTTTTTGAGCAGTATATAATCTATTTATTAAACTGCATAAAATGCCCAGCATTTTACATGGGCATACAACCACAACCCTCACCAACCGCATGAACGGTCATCAGGACAGTGTAGCTCATAAACGCCCCCTTCCAATGGCCAATCATGCAGTAAGCCACTCCCTACCCTTCATTAGATGTTTTACAATCAAAACAATCCGGGCTCTCCCAAAAGACTCTCCCACACCACAACTCTGCCAATGGGAACTGGCCCACATAGAAATCCTCCGCACCCTTTCCTTTCCCGGTCTAAACCTCCACTAACACCCCTACCTCAAATACCCTAGCCTCCTTTCCATGAACCCCATCCTCTTCCCATCCCCTCTACTCTTAGTTTTAGTTATACTCTTGTGCTGAAGAAGGGTGGATGCCTGAAAGCTACAACAAAAGTCTTCCTCTATCGCCATGGATGTCCACAACACCAAGGAAGTGTCTACTGGCACCCCCCTATCCATCTCAAGTACTAGTTGCAATCTTTTATATATCTTATACACACACACACATATCCAGTGATGTTTTTGTAGAAAAAGAGGTGTAAGTACTCCTACCCCCCTCCACCTCTTCCTGCACCCTCTTACCCCTTCTCTATTGAATTTTTTATGAACTTTTAATAGCCAAGTTGATAATTAAAATCAAAATGTTTATCATTTATAGAACCAATTTATTTCATTAGGTTTTAAAGAATTAAAAAAATGAAAATGTACCGAAATTAGATAGGTGTCAACATCGCTCTGAAAAAAGGTGCCAGTATGCTGTACTGGCATGTACCATAAAAAAAGCACTGCATATATCTCAGAATCTCTAGATAACTTCCGATTTAAACACTAATCTTGCCCACCAAAGCATCGGCAACTTCAAATGTGGCCCATATAGAAAGGATTGGCTACCACCAATGCAGCCTGCCATCTAGAAAAGGTTGCCCACCCCTTTCCTATATAAAGGTGAGATTTCATCCTGTAACCGTAACCATTTTTCCATCTCTTGTTGAACTTGTTGTTGGTCGTTGAACCTCTTTCCTCCCAAATGCAACTTGAGCTTAGGAAACAAATGGTAATCACTTGGAGCCAGATCCGATGAATAAGGTGGATGTTCAAAAACATGCCAGCCAAATGCACGCAGAAGATCCCGGGTTTTCTGCGCCATATGCGGACGCGCATTGTCATGCATAAAAAAAACTCCTGACAATAGTCCCGACCCTTTCTTGTGAACTGCTTTTTGAAGATTCTTTAATGTGATGCAATATGTGTCTGCATTGATGGTTGTTCCATTTTTGCAGTAATCGATGAGCAGGATTCCTCGACAATCCCAAAAAACAGTCACCAGCACTTTGCCAGACGAATGTGTCACTTTACACTTTTTTGGCGCAGGAGAAGTTGGAGTTTTCCAGACCATGCTCTGGCGTTTTGATTCTGGCATGTATTGATGAATCCATGTTCTCCAGTCACTACACACTCTAACAATTCACGTCCCTTTTCAGAATATTGGGTCAAAAAAGACAGTGCAGCGCCCAATCTTTCTCCCTGTTTGCCCTATGTAAATGGTGTTACAGTCATTACATGAGAGTTTATAGACACTGCTCCTGAATAAAGTCTCAAACTATATAGTTATTAGCTTTTGCTTCTAGCATCCCGTTCAAAATTCTGAGAATAACTTTAGCTGCATGCAAAATTAAGCTGATTTCTTCAAGGGTATTAAAATAGATACAGTAATACCTCGATATACGAAGTTTTGCTATAACGAACTTAGTATTTATGACAATGGAGCTGATTCAATCAACACCTACAATGTTAGTATACGTACATGATGATGGAATAACTTCTGGCTCAGAACTAATGAACACATGATCTTAATTATGCAGTGAATATCAGATTCAATGCAACGCAGTACATCTACTTTTCTCCAATTTTGTTTGTTTCGTCAAGCGGTCCATAGGTATTGACTGTTTTCAAGTTTTCTTCATAACGTCATCTTCATTGTAAGAATTCTGAAATTGTGTTTTTTTTGCCACGACAAAGTGTTTAATTTGCAAAAAGTGACTGTTGTTAACCAAAGAATGTTATTTTGCCTCATAATGCCGAAACTAATGCAACCATGTGCAGATGTTGTTGGAGCAGTCATAAAATCATGGAAAGTTATCTCATTAGCACAAAAGCAGTGTTGTGAAATTTTACGTACACTTTTTACTTCTAATAGTGTAAGTTATCGTGATTACAATGTATGTACAATAAATAGTATAATACTATTTTAAAATACCTTTTAAAAATGCGATTAGTACTTATTGAAAGGTTTATTTATAAGATTTTAAATTATTAAGGATGGTATCGCATCCTATTATATTAATGTTAATCGATATACGAAGTTTCAATATATGAACGAAGTTTCAGGAACGCATCTACTTCGTACCTCGCTACTGTTCTTGCCTTGCTCCACTACAGCATTACAATCCCCCATGACTACTAAGTTCTTTTTTAGCTTATACTTTTCTCATAACTTCTTTGAGTTGATCGTACGACACATCCAATTCCTCCTCGCTGTGATCACTCATGGGCATATATACTTGTATAATCACTAAGTTGACTGGTTCTGCCTTGACTTCCACTAACATTAATCGATCACTTAGCTGCTGCATGTTAATCACTTGTTGTCCCACTTTTTTATCTAAAATTATTGCTACTCCTCTCTGACTCTCCTTTCTCCCACTATATATTACTCTGAAATCATTGCTTCAGAATTCTCCATCCTCCTTCTACATAACTTTGCACAAACACATTTATCTTACCTCTCTTCATTTGTAGCTTAATATTTTCTAGCTTGCCTTTCCTAAGCATCGTCCTCACATTCCAAGTTCATATCCTCATTTGCAATGTCTTCTTTATCGTTCCGTTGACATGAATTGTGTAAGGATTTCATGGGATGACAGCAGCCCTAATGGTGATGGTCTCTGCACATCATTATTCAGTTGTGCCATGAAGCTTGGGATATTAGTTGAGGTGGTCTCCCGTTGCCTTCCTCAACAGTATTTTAATGCAACACCATCACTTAATTAGACCAGGCCACTGGGTACAGATGCCTTTTGCAGTCGCCTCACTGATGTACAAACACTATGTGGACTACGCTTTGGTTCCTACCTATTGGCCTTACTGGCATGGGTGACCATACCAGGAGCAAATGCTCCAGTCAGCATAGCTTTCAAAGTCTACAAAACACTCAAGCTCTTCTACCACGACAAGGTAGTAGTCCTAAGAAGGGAACTTAAAATAACAGAATAAAAAAGGAAGAGAAATACTGGGGAAAGAGAGATTATTATTACAGTACCTTAACCCAGTGCTCTCCAACCAGTGTGCCACGGCACATTAGTGTGCCATGAGGAAGACACTAGTGTGCCCCACACTCTGAGGATATTTAATTTTCACATAAGCATTTGGAGTAAAGAAATTCGCATAAATTTTATCATCCAAGGAATTTATCCTGAAACTACGAGAGGAATTGATAGACCCTAGCAACGATCATACAACTTAAGTAACGCAAATAATATACAACTAAGTATGCTAACTTTTAGATGTATTTTGACGAAAAGATAAAGGTAAATATCCTTCAATATCTGAATATGCCATCGATATGACAATCTAAATTCATCAACGTATTTATGCGAATTTAGTTGTCAACTGGCATTAAAAATATTAAAAGGGCATGTTTAAAGAAGTGTTTCGAATGCATGAAGTTCTTGTAGCACTTTCTATTATTGAGCCAAATATAAAGCGTGCTTGTACCAAAAAGACAAGCCTAAAATTTCCGTCAAAGAGCATAATATTTTTACACAATGAATTATGTACTTAATTTACAATAAAATTATACAATTAGTTGGATATTACTTTACTAGTCACAACAATATAATATAATTGTGACTTTTACTTGTTTTATACTACTTTTTTCTTTAAAAATGTGTATATACGTAGTGAAATTAATTAGGGGTGGTTTGGTGTGCCACGATGTTTTTAAGCATGCATGAAGGTGTGCTGTGGAGGAAAACAAGTTAGGAAAGTGTACAACATACCACAAATGGGTGCGTTTCGTGCAATGGAGTATTAGAAAGAAATTATATACCTGTACGTGAGGGAGATAGCATTTTAAAGTTCTTATATTCTTCAAAAATAATCCATTTTCTTCCTATTTAATAATATTACATGCACACGTAAGGAAATTAAACGTTTATTTATGTTAGCAACAATGAAGAAGTAACCATGCAAGAAAGTTCAACTCAAATTAAGACATTCTTGTTTGATTTTATCGATAATGGCTACTCCTACGATAAAAATGTATAGAAAAGGAAATACTCTTCTTTACCAGTTCTACAACTTTTATTTGAAAAATATTTTGATATGAGCAGTACTTGACGAGATATGACGAAAATTTAATTTTTTGTCACCAGTAAAGTGGTACCCCTGATTGGCGTACGTGATTCATTTTTGCGATTTTCTTCTTATATTTGATTGAAAGTCCTTAATATCAAATTTCATGAAAATTCGTTTGGTAGAAGCTGGGAACGAACATGCGGACAGACCGACGATAATAGGCACTCACGCTGGAAGCATAACGTACCTAAAAAGGTAGGGGAGCACTGCCTTAACCCTCTCCCGGCCCGTCTAAAACTTCGGATAAGGAAATAGGTGGATAATGAACAAGGTCTCATAACAAAAAAGAAAAAAACAAGAGGTAGGACACTCAGAATTGAAAAATAAAATGCTGAAGAGAGAAAAAATAATGGCAGAACAAGTGCACAGAACAGTGACTATATTTTGAATGTATAGAATTCAGTCCAAAGCAAATATATAAGGAGAGTGATTTCAGTCATTCATATAGTTTATTAGAGAAAATCCGTACTTTAAAAATAAATCACTTTACAGAGTAACGATTATACGGATAAAGTGCATAAATAAAATTAGTGTCTTACACTGCATTAACATGATAATACTGAGTGCATGCAAGTATACTCTTTGAAGCCAAGCAATTTTATGTGCAATATTAGAATAAGAAATTTTATTAGTCAGAATGACAGTGGATGCATTTTAAGACCAATCCTTACAATGACAATAAGTATAATTAAATGGCATTAATTTTGGGGTTGCATAATTGTAATTTCTCTTGTATTCATCTGTTGCAAATTTTCTACGAAAGACCTTTGTATTCCAAACCTTCATAACTTCTTAGTCTCTCACCTCTAACAGTAAGACACATCACAAGTACTTAGGTATATGATGGTATTTTATCAACAATAGCAAGAAATAATATGCTTAAAAATTGTTAAAGAAATTCAAAATGCACAATCAATTTTTAGATTTGATCTTTAAATAGAGATTGAAGCTGATGGAATAAATTAATCCTTCTAAAAAATTGATAAATTATGAAAACCTGAAGATGTATGACCCAAGTTGTAACTTTTTGGTCAAATTAACTGGATGAAATCAACATGATAAAAACAGGCACAATTAAAATGGAATTTAACTAAGGTTTTCAAAATTTTTAGTGTAATTTCTTGTTTTTATTTAAATATTTACATGATATGTTGCATTGAATGGTACCTCAAAAGAGTGGTGTAACTTATTTTTACAAGTAAGATACTCTTGCTAAAGCAAGTAGTGGAAACGTTTTCTTAAAAATTTTCATGGTTCAGGTTTGCCTCCTCCTTATGGGTGGAGAAAACACACGAACGAAGATCCTCGCTAGACCTTCCCATCTGTGGAAACTTCACACCTCTAGCTTCAGTAGTTTGTGTACAGTGCAATTTCAAAGTTTTGAATTTTCTGATGTTGAAACCACCTAACAGAAAATCTATGAACTACTTGGAAATTTTAATAGGTGGAAAATCCATAGATTGGAAAAAGCTATCCAATTCAAAAAGAATTTTACAAACATCTCTTAAAACAAAAAAGTTGATTATGCACAGACAGTGTGATCACATTAGCATATTTTTTTCTTTTAAGATATACTAAAAAAAAGCATGCTGGGAATCAGCTGTTACGACTGTGCACTGAATTAAACTTCACTAATTAAATTTTAAAGTTAAATTGGGGAATATCAGCTTCACTTTTCTCATGCCAAAAGATAGGACAATAGAACAAAAAATTAATAATTTTTATATGACGAAATATTAATTTGCAAATAGATGAAAATAGAGTTAAAAATATTTTAATGCAATTGCAGCATTCAATATAGTATTTTTCAAGATGCAACTTTACATTCAGTCAAAACTTGGAGAGCTATTTACAAGTTCATTTGGTCAAAATCTAGTTAAGCATTAGAAAGTTTTCAACAATGTGTAACATGCATAATGAAATTTGAAAAAAAATCATCTTAATAATGCTATATGTTTTGCATACCTAAATCATTAATCAGGAAACACAAATTTTAGAAAACAAAGATATAAAAACCAAGACAAAAACACTGTAATTGCAAAAAAAATTACCTCTTCTTCCAAATTTCTAATCTGCTCAAGATGGGCTTCCTGCTGATCATGAAGATTACTAATTAATAGTTTTGTTTTGACAGACTCTTGCTGAAGAGTTTTCATTTCCATTTCTTTCATGGCTGAGTCAGACTGACTTTTTTCCAAAATAGCTGTGAGCTCAGAGGTATCTAATTCAAGTTTAGATTGAAGGCACTGCACTTGATTCCTGGTAATTTACACAAAGTAAAACAGAAGGAAAAACGTGTCAGAGGCAAAAAGAATCCATTGATTGGGTCATAATATTTTTGGTTTGTTACAAACTAGAATCTGTACGGGAGATGTTTACTCTGCAAGCAATACTAATATGTCTGTAAAAGTTAGGAATGTTAGGTACATATATCTCCTAAGAATGAAAAACTGTCTCAAAACCAACAGTTTTGCTTCCATTAATTTTCATTTACATGGCAAGTGAGGTGGGAGAACATTATAGCCAATACACAACAGACCTAGCTCTTCCTTCCTACTTATCTATCAGATGAGTCATCATAATTACATATTTTGTTTTTTTACAAAAGATATGAAAGAGAGAAAGGTATAGGCCTACCTTTCATTTCGAAGTTCCTCATTCAGGGATTCTATTTTTTGTTTCATTTCATTTTCCAAGTTTTGAGCTTTACTTATTTTTTCATTTAGTATCTTTATGGTTTCTTCGAGGGAACATACTTTCTCCTCTATGTTTTCCTTCTCCTTCTGATACTTGAGTGCCATGTCCTCACTACTTTTAATGTTGTTTTCTAAAACTAATATTTTTTCATGGGCATCACCTAACTCTTTTCGTATAGAATGATTTTCCTCTACAAAAATTTTGTTATCTTCTTCCATGGTTTGTAAGGTAACTTGCAATTCTTTAAGACTTTTTACCTCCTGAATAAGCTCATTCCTTTCTTTCAGAATTGCGGCATACTCATCATATATTTTTTTTATTTCCTGTGGCAAGATGCCGAAAAAAAACATTAAAACAGAAAAGTTGTTAATTTTTTTACTGCATTAAACTTATCTAACCTCAATGTTTTTCTCATTCAGACACTTGTAATTTTTTAAAGTTTCTGTCAATGATTCATTTTCTGAGACAATATTGGCCTTGACTTTTTCCATTTCCAAAATATTGTCCATGGCTTCAGCATATTGCTTTTTTATAGTATCTAGTCTGAAACAAAAAATTATTTAAAGAAATACAAATTTATGAAAGTTAAGAAAAACATTAACTTCATGACACAAAAGTAAAATTATTCACACCTTAATTTTTCTTCTTTCACTAATAGAGATATTTCAGTCAGATCCTTTTCAAACTTTTTTCTCTCAACTGACATTTGATTTTCCAAATCGTTAAATTGGCTTTTAGACTTAAGATACAAGTTCACATTAGAAAATTAGAAACAAATCATGTTAAAATAATTACAAGTTTGAGAAAATTAACCCACTTGAGTAAGCTCTGCGTTGATTTCTGAGTTCTCATTTTTTAAAATCTTTATTTTTTCTAAGCTCTGGACGAGCTGTTCATCAAGACTGGATGCTTTTTCTGATTCTATGTGAATTTTTTTATCCATAAATTCTAATTTATCATTTAAAATAGTATGCATTGCATTTGCTTCGTTGATAATTTTATTTCTCTCTTTTCTTTCCTCGGTCACTGGTTAAATTAAAAGTTCCTTCAATAAAAGAAATCATAGGAAAATATACATTTTGAAAGCGGTTAGGGGAAACTCACCCATTTCTTCTAACTGCTCAATCTCGGTTTTGAATTCTGTCTCAATAGAACTGAATTTATCGGAAAGATCTTCTATTTCTTTAATTTGGTCGGAATAAACAATTTTTAAGCTTTCTTTCTCTTCAACGCATAAATTAAGGGTACTCGTAAGTTGATTACAGTGATCTCTGACAATATTACAAATTTTTCTCGTATTATCAATCCTGAAAAGATAAGATATTTATTGGTAGTTAAAATGTTCAACATAAAATGAAATCTAAGATATGATTTTTTCCTACTTTGACGCAAGTTCTTCCCTATTTTTTAGTTCTATTTGGAGACGATGGCTTAATTGTTCACTATTCATCTGAAGTTCAAAAAGATTTTTTCTTTGTCTTTCCATCACTTCTTCAGTTTCTTTCAACTTTTTCTCCTTTTGGGATATCTCCAACTCGGTAGATACTTTCCATTTTAAAATTCTATCAGTTTCAGAATTTAACTTTGCGTGAAGCAAATGCAAATGATTATCATCGTCACTACTTCTTTGACGATTTTGATTCATTTTCTGTGAATTTTGCTCATTTTGTTTTAGTTGACTTTTAGAGGATTGTTGAACAGTTTTGGAAGATTGAGACTGTTTGGCCTGAAATTGATTTGAACTTTGCAAATTTTGGGCCTGAGATGCCGAATTAGAAGGATAATGAGAGGTTTCCTGCAATATTTCGGTGAGGTTCTGTTGACGAACTGACTGCCTCTGCATTTTGGTTTATAATTAAATCAATATCACGATATTTTTCATTAACATAAACACCGTCAACATTCGATACAATTATAAAATTCAAACAAGTTTTGCAAACAACCCATAATTCAACTGGTATTAAAATGTCACGGCGGGATAGCGTCGTCGTGACGTCATTGCGGCGGTCTTTCAAACTTCGAAAGATCAACCAATTTTCACCAACAACTGCTAATCCTAGTTAAAAATCAGTATACCCATTAAAGATGCCGGAAAAATACTGAAGTAGCGGGTGACAGTACAAATAAAAATGCTTTTATTATAAAATTTTATATTTTTTATCTCAGTATTCACATTCGAGGTGAATGCAAGATTTAAATTAATGAACACAATGTGCCCGAGTTCACAATGGTGAGCTTGAAGCAAGATGTCAACGATAACTTACTGTCGGAGGAATAATGCACGGAAAAGGTGTAACAATAAATACAATGAATTATTACACAAGACATGAAAACTCAACATTCAATTATCACTTAAAATAGTTTAATTCACTGGGGAAAAGAATGCTTAGCATTCAGTTAATGAACCATGTAGGTCCCCGATTCTATTGAACCATGTCTGTTTTGCCTTGGATTACATTTCCAGGAAGCACTATTGCTAAAAATCGAATATACTTCCTCATTTCTACATTAACTTAAAGGTCAAACAAAGGTGGATTAAAGTAATGTACAAAAATGGCAACAGCAACAATTTTCTATTTCCAACATCAAGTTTCCCATTAAATGTACATCACTCACCAATGAAATATAATTGTTTATGAAAACAAAGTTTGTGAAATAAATAATTTTTGAATTTGTAGGATTATTAATAACCAAATATTTTATAAAAAATTGCAGAGAAAAAAGTTAATACCTTACTTGATGCTACACAAGGGCAAATAAAATATACATATTTTCAATAAAAGTCATTTAAAATAATAAAATGCATTGATTATATGCTCAGCATAAAACTTATGGACTTTCCATCCTTAACTGAACCACATGAGCCACATTAACAGCAATATTTGAATAAGGATGTTCACATCTGGCAGTGATAATACACTTTTGCATCATAATTAGGAAGTCACTGGTTTATCAACTAACAAAATATGCTTCATGGAAGCTATGATGATACAAAATAAGCCAGTCATGTTTTTAGCAAACTTAGTTTCACCCTCCACCATAACTCTTCACTATATCATTCAGTTCATTTCAACATAATAGCAATCAAATGATTGGAGGAGACTACCTAAATAAATGAACTAAATTTTGTAACTCCTGAAATGCAAAGCTAGTCGAACCCTTGAAAGACTCCGGCTTTCTTAGAAATTAATGTTCTAAAGGCAGTAGAATACCTCCTGCCAAGAACTAAAGTAGCTAACAGCAACATAATTTGTTCTCCTTATGTGCCTATAGTAACAGCAAAATTATAAACTCCAAAGATAAGTGAAATTTGCATTTTCTGATGGACACCTCCATCAAATATAAGAATCAGTCTTTTAAGTTCTAAAAAAAATATACAATTTTTATTAATGTTACTTGACACTGGAAAAAAAACTTGAGTGATACTAAAACAAAAATATGATACACCTGGCTTCAATAATGCTTTATGCACCACATAACGTTCTTTTAAAATATCTTATGTAATCGATTTAAAGAAAACCTGATTTTGGTTGATTGAGCAATTTTTATCTTCTGATACCAAATCCAATTAGCAATAGGCCAGGGCAAAATGTTCACTCCACATGCTGCACAATTAATTCTGATTAAACCAAATACCTAGTATATGAAACATCACAATAATAGAGACATTGAAATATTTGAGTCAAACAAATATAAACAAACATCAAATTTGAGAATAGGTGAAAATGGATATAAATTTGACATTTTAAAAGCTATTATATCACAGGATAAACCTATCAAATCACAATTATCCCAAAAGCAAACTGCCTTCAAAAGTACCCCAATACAAGTGACTAGAAACCAAAGTTTCCCCACATTTCTAAAAAAGAGAAATATCCGGAAAATAAAGCATACTAAACTTACAATGGAAATGGGTTTCAATGTATGCTCGGTATTTAAAAATATGAACAGTAAGATAGCTATGCGAAGAAACACTTATTATGCAAGATTTCAGCATGAAACCAATAATTTAAGCAACAGGATTTTTCAGTAGTGGTAGCAATATAATAGCCAATTTACAATTGGAGAACTTCAAAATACCAGATAAATGACTTGTTCTTAAAACACTATCTTTAGTATAAGATTCTGTAAGGACGAAATAATTTTGTAGATAAAAAATTAAAGAAAATTTTAGATATTGCATCTTTTCCACATTAGAAATTTTGCTTGCTAATAAACAGCAAACATTGATAAGTTTTGACATTAGCTTCATAAAATAATTTGCTAAAGAATGAAATCAAGACTCCACCATAAATGAGAAAGAAATTCTAGAAATAATAAGTATCAAATAAAAATTTTCAGAGGGTGAAACACTTTCAACTTCTCTGAACACTTTCAAAAATGCTTAGAAACGGTTGATAGTTGAATTTTGTCTAGCAATCAATTCTTCACTAAACCAAAGACTAATATAATAATACTCAAGAAAACATGGAAAAAAGTTTAGTGAAACATAGGCAAAGAAGACCAGCTTGATTGGGAATCATTCTACCCATCACTCTCATGAAGGCCGCTATTGAAATATCAACCATTAGATTATTTGTAAGGTCATGCAAATGTACAATGCATACACACAATTATAAACACGCATTCTTCATAAATACTTATACAATAGTTTAAGGTACAATAACACTGACTCAAACTGCTATAAATGAATTCACAAATGGCCCACTGTTCAAAACAATATGGAAAAACTTTCAACAAAAAATCAATAATAGTACTATTACCTTGTATTTACAGAACTTCACACCATGCAGTCTGAGGTATTTACACAACAGCGATCAACCTATCACTTTAGATATAATCAATTCGATCTAGCATTCTCCATCAAAGGTGTAGGTATGTCTATTGTATGAGACTCGTTTCCGAATATCAGTCTCAATCTCTTCATGGGGGGTCGCATAACAACCGATGGTTCCTTTCCGTAAGAAAAGCACTGCAGACCCCCTTCATGGCTTTCCATCCCAGAGTTTTCCAAACCACTCCCACCAGATCCTGTCACCCCGAAGGGATGCGAGGACACAGATTCATGACCCGTTCTTCTCCGTCTCTTATCTTTGTGCCTCTTTTTTCGACGGACACCACTCCTACCCATCCTATGACTGCTGCTGTCATCTTCGTCTTCTATCCCTTCATAGTTTTCGTTCCCCACACCCTCTACACGTAACACTTCATACTCAGGTTCTTGCACAAGGCTACTATCTTCACTTAGACTGTTACCAGATTCTATCACTTCGTCTAATACGGGACTCCTTTTCATCCGAAGAGTTAACTTTACACTCCTCACACCATTTCTCTTCTCAGGAGTCACGCAAGCACAACCATTCACCACTGGTAGAGATGCTACTTCTCCTATTCTCGGGGATGATTTTGTGGGCGAAACCGACGTCTTATCCGCAAATCTATCCCAACTAGGTACGCTATTATTACATACCGAACTATCTTCAACCTTAACTGTACCTCGAGAGCGACGCAAGAGTTTTGGTTCGTCCAATTCCATTCCATCTTCCTCTTCGAACTCGTAAACGTCCTTTGGACCAGAAACAGTACGCTCTGAAACTGCCACTGAACTCTTTTGTTCCCTACTATCGTTAACGCTATCACGACATTCAGCATTATCTACAACACTTAAACCCTTACGAAGTAAAACTCCCCTTGCTCTACGAGAGCTGGCCCTCCTCAAATGATTATCCCAACGCTTCTGAAGCTTACCATTTACCGTCACTCTCGATGGAAAATTGTTCACTACTACTTTATCTGGAGGCACTACAAAGGGTTTTGACTTTCTCACTCCAATTCTCGGTGTGGCAAATGTCTCCCGTAAACACTCCGTTTCCCTCTCCACTTCCCGCATCTTTTCACCAGAAACCCTTCCATTGGAATCCACTCGGCATTGCACCAACGACACACACACATCAATTAACCTTTCCTCTCCACTTTCCGTTGTTACCGATTGACTCGTCACAGATCGACATTCCGAGACACACTCCTCATGGCTTCCACTTTGTATCAACTTATTATCTTTACACAAATCCACCACCGGTTCGATAAGCTGCCTATGGCTACGTAAAGTAATACCATTACTGTTGCACACCAGGCCCGATGAGGCTCCCAAGTTGCTATTACCACTTTCGAAAGTACCACTGACACTTGCAACTAATGAGCCTCCACCCCTACTACCTGGCTCAGTCGCCTCACCTGCTCCACCTTTTCCGGACGCTTCACTCACAGATTCCCGATCACTCGCACTACTCCTGGAGTCATCAGAGACGACGACTCCTTTCGAGACAGACACATCCTCTGGCAAATCCGATGTCGCCGGAACAACAGACGCCGAGAGCGGCGTAACATCGCTGCAAGGCACCGCCCTCTCTTCCCTCGGTCGCAGGCCTCTGAGAAACCTCGCCGGTCGGTTACCTTCCAAAGCTTCGCCCCGCCGCCTCGATGAGACCCTGTCCTTCGGCGAAGGAGGTCCTTTTTGAGAATCTCCACTTTTTTCACAAACCTTCGGTGAGGAGTTATCGCGAAACTCGGGGAATTTGCAGCCCTGCGCGATCAACAGTTCAGCATCGTACTTGGTGAGACCCTTTTGCCGGAGTTCCTTGACGCTTAGGGCAGTTAAAGAACTCTCACTTTCGGCTACTTTGTCCACCCTTTCATCCACCTTTTGAGTGCCGCGATGTTTGGTCCTATTCAGTCTGTTGTCCGTCTCTCGCAGTTTGTAACCCGAGCTCTGCTCTTCATTTTTCGCTTTATCCTTCGCGTATGCACCTGTGCCTCTCCTGCAGAGGTGAATATTATATCAGTAAAACCGATTCCAATTTTAAATCAAGTGGTTAAAAACGAAATTACTTGGGCATGATAATAAGACACGAATTACGATGTAAGTAGCGCACAGTTAAAGCAATGTTTCTTGAATCGAGTTATAAACAAAAACTTAAATCAATTTCACGCTTTGCTTACCTTTCACATGTTTCACATTCACAGTATCCATTACCATCTCCAAAGAAATCTTCGCCGTAAAAACACGTTATCTCCTCTCCGACCTCAATGTCTCTCAAAACTTTGACGCACGCAGTGTCTCTTCCGGTAGCGACGAACTACATTTAAGGAAATTAAAATTGTTAAAAATCCCAACAACGCAATCGATTTGTCATAACAACGCTCCAGTATTACTTGGACGACGATGGCAAAGTAATTTACCTTGCAGTTTGCTCTGCAATCATGGTTTATATACGCAGCCGGACCCAACCATAATTGCGCACAATTCTTTCTGCAACTAAACATCACTGAAAAGTCATTTTTCCCAGGATGTAAAAGTGCCGCTTCTTCTTCCTCTGTCAATTCCGCAATACATCCAACTAGAAACGATATCTTCTCATTCTTATACCTATAACAAGGCACACGTTTTAAAGCATATATTCACATATAAGTAACTTTGAGTAAACGCATGTAAAAAAACTCACCATTTTCTAGTAGCACAAATCTTAGCTCCCTTTTGACCCTCTAACGAATACCGGTAACAAGGTTCAATCATAAATCCTGAATCTTTGTCAAATACTCTCAGGTACCTATATATCTGAAAAAAGAATTGACCCAATAAACACAGCCCGGAAGACAATGTCAAACAACGACACCCCCCTCTACTTACATGCTCCTTGAAACTTTGCTGTTGCTGTTTACTCTTCGTTAAATAAAATGTCCACATCCACTCTCCTGAAGTATATTGCTTAAAAGTTTTCTCATAGTTTTGATATTTTATGAAATCCTCAACGATAGCTTTAAGTTCGTCTTTGTTAGCCTTAAGAGGTCTAAATCTGTAAAATGAATTATTTCAAATAAGCAAAGACAATAAAAACAACCTTCAAATCTTGAAGTATTGCGATACATTCAAAGAAAGTTACTTACCGAATGTTCATTTTGTGAGTGACGAACCCTAAATACGGGTCCAAGACTAGAGATGTGGCAAGATCGTCATTTTCTGACAGCTCTTTCGGAGTCATGCCAGTAGGCTGCATTTTATTAATTAGGTGACGAGGCACCGACTCCACCACCATCCTGCCACTGTTTTGCTAGAAAACATTAATTAGAAAGTTATGAATTAGAATTTAACATACAACCAGTACTATAATAAACTTTCCGATCGAACTTAAAAGACGAAAAAATAACTTTTACAAAATCTGAAATGTACATTTAGGCATTCCACAAATGACGACAATTATTCACAAAGCCAGTTAATATCCATGTCCTGGATAAGAGAAGTACGCGTAGGACCAGAGCAACATGGCGACTGGCCCTACCCACAATATTCCCCAATACCCTGATTACAGACACTGCGATCTAACGATGTTGTCAACCGAACCTTAGGACATACATAGTTTTTACGATTAGTAACATCCCGTAAACTAAGTTTAACAATTACCAAGAATAAACGAAGAACCTTATTCGTAACGATGCCAAAGCAACGACATAACCAAGGGCACTGCGATCTGTTTCATCTACATGCCTACAGATAGCCTATATTCAGGAGATGTCACCTGAATAACCTCTTATTCTTACCAATTATCCTACGTGGCAAAATTACTTAATGCTGTACAGCAATCAGCTCCCCATTGGTACAGCTTAAGGTTAATAATTCAAGAACATCTTTCTATTTTCTTCCTAATTCCGTCTACTTTCATCTGACGCTCCGAGTCAATCAAGGCAAGTGACCGCATCACCAAGTAACGGTATATCAGCTGATTTTAAAATGAGCATTTAGAGTAGAAATATGTCTAAAATCAAGTAAATATGTGTTTTAAAATGGCGATTAAGATTATAGAATCGCCATAAACATTAATTTGTAGACTTTAAAAATCAATTACTGTACGCATTACCCGATCTATTTCTTTTTACGCGGAGGAATACTTTTGTGAAGCGTACCTAAAGTGAGCAAAGCCACTCGCTCGAGGATAGTCGAAGAGCTTTAGAATAAATCAGAATATAGAGATTCCAAAAATGAACATTTAAGGTATCCTGAAATAGACCAGCAATGTATTCAACAAAAATCTTTAGAATTGCTGTTTCTATGAGCGTTCAAGCAGCTATTGTTGGTATAGAGAATAGTTGAAGTTTAAAAATTTTAACTTTTTGTAACTTTTATTTTTGAGAAATCTTAATTCGGAATTTAAACAATACTAATTAGAAGAGGCATAATAAAATAGCGACAATGGCAGTTTACAAAATATCAATATGGTCCTTTTGTGAAAATCGTGTATTTTCTACTTTGAAGGAGAGTTCATAATTTTCGTTGTGTTCCTTATATCTTGCCTTTAAGAGATATTCTCTGGCCAAGTCGTTTTGGACCATTGCGTAATTAGATGCCAAACATTGACTGGATAAAAGCATTTCTGCTGCTTTTTCAAACAACTTCATTCGGTAGTCGTAAAACACTTGGTTCGAGTGAGATTCTTCATTTTTAGGCGAGCAGTACTTGTCATAATTTGAATCTTTAATTCGACAATCCTCTTCGGAAACTGCGGTAAAATATGTTTTTAGTTCCGGGGCAGCCTTTTCTATCCAAGAGGACCAATCGTTATTTATCACTTTAGGTGCTGCAGTCAATGTTCTGTCATGTGCCTGGCCTGGAAATTTATGTCTTTGATGAGATATCGATGGCCAATTTCGAAATGCTGACAAAAAGCGTTGAAGCAGTCTTGATTTGCAATTAGATGGAACACTTCCTTCACCCAGTTTGTTTACCGAGTTAAAAGATTCCTTAAGATCGTCCATTTCCTTTGTATCGTTCAAATTATGTTTCCGCGTGCGAATGTATTGATCATCTGAAAATAAGAAAAGCAGATCTAAATAACTTTTTACCCATTTATTTAAATACAGAAAAACATTTAATTCATTTTTGTTACATTTTTTTGTCAATGTTTTTCGATTTGTGGATGTAGCATCAAACTTTTCATTTGCAATTCCATCAAGAATATACACTATCAGAAAATTGATGCAAGGGATGAAAGGCATTCTTTTCGAATATTTAGAAAAGTCATCATGTTCTCGCAGTCTTGTATTGTTATAAAATTTACAAAGATGTTCAAACAATCTGTAAAACAACATTCATTAATGCTAATAAATAAAGCTAAATACAGAAATTATATTTTCTCAATGCTAATAATGCATTAACGATCATGTATATAAATGTACCAACAACAAAAACTTTTATTACTCATATTTATTAGCATGTCTATGTCTAAGATGATGCCAAGTTTGCTGGAGTCTATATATTGCAGGACTCTGCAATCCACAAATGATGCTGTGGCAGGATTGAAAGTTTTGCATCTGGTAGCATTTATTAGCAGCATTTATAAAACGAGCTACAAGTCTTGCTCGTACCTACAACATAACAATCAATAAACAAAGAGTATCTCAATGTTAATAATTTCTGTTTTATTTTAATATAACATGAAATTATTTCTTTTTGTCAAATAAATGTTTGTGAATGACTTCATTTTATAATAAATTGGTAGAGGTGCTAATATTCTCTTATCATATGGACATACCTTTACTGATTCTCCCTTTAATATCTCAGAGGAAATGAGACATGATATTCTATGTGAAAATGTGATGAAAGCAGCTATACAAGGTGTTCCTTTATGCCAAGAAGTAAGTGGGTATAAAAAACACCTCTCTATTATATATGATTTACAGTTAACTAAAATTCCTAATTCAGAAACTGGAATCTGTAAATAAAAATTAATATTTTCCTGAATGCCAAATTTAGGGCTAACGGATAAGTCATTCATAATATAATCATGCATTAAAAAAACATTGATTTTAGTTAATGAGACCTCTCTAATTCTTCTGAGACTTAGTAATCTTAGACCTATCTCTTACACCAAGCTCTGGTTCTCTTTTTGTGAATGGACTGCAATACATATAATAGTAGCCTAAATAAATATTTGCACCACCAAAAATCTGATGTTTTTCTCCTCCTTCATTAATTAGCACTTTATATACATATATGTAATATCATTTTTAAATTAAGTTAATCAGTGATCTTTATATTAAGTTTAAATTATTATTTTTTTAAACCAATATCCAGGTGACTGAACAAATTAAAATATTCTTCCCTAATCTTTCTTGAATTTATAGTCATTTTTTCATATTAAATTGAATCCATTCTCCATAATACCTATATTTCATTATTACAAAAGGACTTAGCCATGCTATATTAGTATGCCAGAACATATTACTTTGTTAACCCATTCACATACTATTTTATCTAATGTAAAAATTTGACTAAGGTCTGATATTCGAACTCGTGTTTATTATAAGAACCGATAAGAAGGCATGTCTGACTATATAATGACTTTACCATTGGCTAAACAAGAAGTCTAGGCCAGGACTAATACACGATGGTTTCACCATGTTTTACATTCTATTCTAAATTTTATTGTAATTTTAAAAAATGTTATTTTATATAATATTTGCAGTAAAATAATTGAAGCCTGTTCTTAATTTGCAGTATCAGTGACCTTCCTTATTTTTTCTCCTCATAATTTTACGTCATAAAGTTCCATGCATGCACTTGGATCAATAGTCCATGGCTGAAGTGTAGTTGGGTGGAAAATAGCCAATTTGTGCACTCATCTATGCTAAAACCGAGTTTGGCAACAAGCATCTCTATAGTAACACTCTATTCAAATGCAATTTAAAATCCCAAAAATGCTATAATTTACTAGATAGTCAAGGAAATACAAATGATCATCAAAATTCTGCTATATGAACTAGAATCTACATACTTTTCACCATAGAACAATATAAACCCTGCTCTGATATCACAATTCTAAGTTATTTTTAAGTGCCAAAGACAAAAATTTGAGAATTTCTATGTAAATCAAATAGGGAAAGGATGTTCCTGGAGTTGAACTCATGGCTTCAATCTTTGTCCTAAGGTTGACTCTGATAGCACAAACCTTGTGCAGAGTTTTATGAAAACTGGTCCATTGCTGTAAAAGTTGTTAGTGAGGTATGGACACACAGACACCACAATTTCATAATCCTATATTTCCTTTGGAAATAATCCTAAAAACCATGATGACAGACCTCTGTACCAACCCATTTATCAGACGGTTTGTTACAGGCTAAATCTAAAAAATTTTCAGTGACTTGAAGTTGAAGATTAAAATGTGAAATTTTATCAAAATCAAAAAATTCTTTAATGAATGAAGTAATCATGTGGCTTGAATCCAATGTATGGTTTAAGTAACTTCATTGAAAAAAGACAAAATAATCTTTGTAAATATTGTGATTATAAAATAACCATCTATGGTAGTAAGCCACTGTTCATCAGCTCTAAAGTTTATATTTAGAATTAACAACTGACAAATCACTGCTGATGATATTTACTTGGCAGCTGAAGTACACATGTAGGATTCTCAACCATTTTATGACTAAGAGAGACACCAAATTTATCTACTCCATATTTAGATTTGAAGGAAAGAATATATGTACTGTATTTTCTAGCGTATAAAAGGCACCCCTAAAATTAAGGGCATTTTCCTGTTTTTTAAATTATTTACTCATAAAAACATTTGTTTGAATGAAGACAAGATTCATTACTGGTTAAAAATGAACATAAAGTTAATTATTGGTTGCAAAGCATCTATTAGTTTAATAATTTTGAAGATATACCATATTTACTTTCATATAAGCAGCACTTTTTTCCAAGGATGCAGCTTATATGTAAGAAAAAAATTGGAAAATCCAAAAATGAAAGACAATCATTAAAATTTACTAGGACTTTGCTAAATGACTTGATGATTCAATGTGCAGTATGTGACATATAAAAACATCACATAATCACAGAAATAGATTTAAAAAAGGGAAAGAAATATTATTATTATTGATGGCAAAGTTACAAATGTCAGTTTTTGCAGTCTATCTCTATGGTAATGCCAGGAGCCTGTGAGAAAAATGTGGTAGTCTGACAAATTCCAAGGCATCATCACAGTTTAGTCTCATATCCTGATAATTCTAGCCTGAGAAACATGTCGGTAGCATTTCTTACAGTTCAAAAGTCATTATGATATTTTTTTGCTTTCTATGTGCAGCATGTTAGTATAAAAAGTTGCGCATTCTGAGATTTTCAGTAATATCCTTTTTATCTCATGAGATGAATATATTGCTGATCGGCTACAAATAATTCACTGAAATACTTTATTGATATAAGTAATAACAAGAAGAATTCTGCAGAATGAATGCAAGTACATATATTGTACGTATTGCATAGAATTTGAAAAGTGTGTATATGTAAATTTAAATTGGCATTTAAACCTTCTTTGTGTAAGATGCGGTAAGATTTTAGGACATATCTTTGCATTTTATATGCAGGAAAATACGGTACACCAAATGAGCATTAAACAATTATGAACATTGGGAAAAGAACTGACACTGTTACTTTAAAAAATGAAAACATAACAAGCTATTGATAGTAATGAATGGCATAATTCCTCTCGTCATGGTTATGATTTATTAGTATGCTTTTTCAACCATTGCATATTTTATGAAATAACTGTATGACCTGAAGAAAAAGATCTCTGTCTATTATTGTAAGCTGATAAGCTATAGTCCTAGAATCAAAGTCCCATGCTGTAAGTCTGATGTGAAGTCTAAGCTTTCTCTTGCAATGAGCAGGACTAGACTTGCCCAACATGGAATCATAATCCATGAGTCCAACTTCACTATTCTTTAATCTTCTCCTTTTTCTTCCTCCTTTATTGTTTTTCCTTTCCATTTCTAAGTTGGAGTTAATAAATAAAATTCATGCATAAGTTGTAAATATAATCATTTTCATTGCAATTAGTAAAATAATGCTAAAAGAATTTAAAATGATTATAAACTTTAAACTTTGTTTAATACAGATAAAATATAGAATTTTATTAAAACGTACAGTTTATATAGAATTTTTACATTAATGATGCATAAACTTATTAGAAAATAATGAAAAAACAAACCTGTTTTATTTATCATTCCATCTTTCAAATTAGATTGAATGCTTAAAGAATATCTTTTTTCATATGCATTGCCACTTGCAAGATTCTTTTGATGCATTTTATAATTCATTTCTTCAATTTTCCCATTCATGCAGTCAATAAAACCTTTCAAAATCTTTCTCTGTTTGTGATAAATCACTCGGCTAGATCTAGGCCAATAAGACAAATCTGTTGTCCAGAAAAATATAGGAGTTGAAGGAAGAGGTGTATAGGGATACTTGCTCATTTTTTTCTCACACTTTTGTCTCTCATTAGACATCTCAATAGGCAATGTAAGAAAATCACAGGAAATTGTTGCTGAAAGTTGATTCTTAGGGAGGGGTAAATCAAATTCTGGCAAAGAAGGTGCTCTATGGAGTTCAACAGCTGAAGCTGTATGTCTCAACTGGACAGAACACTTTTCTCCCTTGGTCAGATACTCCCAAAATGGTCCTAATCCATGGAAAAGTTGAGGACACGGAGAAAGGCCATAGCGGCGTAGATGACGAGGTTTTGATTTTCTACTGGCACATATGCCTTTCTCCCAAATATTCACTCCAGCATCCATCAGATCTACAAAATCTTTGCGTGATAGGTGAAAATTCGGGTCTTTATCTTTTAATTCCCATGAGCTACTTTTCAGAGGGAACAAATAAAGACCGATTCCACAATTTTCTTGAACATCAGAGCCAAATCGTTTAACTAAATGTGATGTGCTTGACTCTCTTTTCCCTTCAGAATCATCTATTGGAATCATTATTTCGAATGAGTCTTCGTGTCTGCAAAAAAGTCCATTATTCGATTAATCATTTAAATGAGAGTTCAATGCTATGGATTTATTAATCTTCTGATGCATAATTTTTAATGCATTAAATCATGCAAGCAAATATTTTAATTTGTAAAAGAAGTATTGTAGTGCTGTTTTAAAATAATATTTAACACTATCTTGGCAAGTACAAACATTATTTCTTGTGAATGCTCCACTAATGAATAAAAGGGGGCAAAATTGCCTATACTATTTAAAAATTTAATAAAATTAAAGCTGACAGACATACAAACATCAGTTTTTAACATCATGTAGTCAAAATTAAAGAATATTTTTTGACAATTTTATCGTGTTTTTCAAATGATTAGAGTTATGCCGTAAAAATAGCAACTTAAAAAATAAGTCTGTGACAAAATTTTGGATTAGGCTGTATATATATTTTCAGATGAGCTTTACCAATAACAAAAGATGAAAATAAAGTACTGTTCTAAATTTTAATGAACAATATTTAATTTAATGCTGCATAAAATCTAATACAGAGTATTCCTCTGTTGTTGAATTCTACCCTATGGCAACAACTTTGAAAATGAGTGTTTTGTAAATGTAAAAATTATTGAATAACAAGCAAATGAAAATATATATTTAACATTGGTTATTTATTACATCATTTTACAAAATCAAAAAAGCACGTTATAATGCCTTTGATATCATTTCTTATAATCCTTTATAAATATGTCCATTTCTCACATATTCTTACTCAGTTTCTCTTATTAATCAATTATTGAGACATAGCCATAAGAATCTCAACTAAAAACCATCATTACAATATAGAAAAGGCAAAAACATAGGTGGTGATTACATTTGGCGCCCTGGATGAGGTTTTATTGGCACCACAAAATGAACTAAAAATAATGTTTTTTCTGTCTGCTGTATAATAAATATTCAATATAGCATCATCTTACGAACCTGTGCCCTGGGCACTTGTCCTGCCCTCACTGCTGTACTGTGTATAGGTATATTTTGCTTAACAACAGGTTTGTTTCCTCAAGAAAGAGTTGTTAAGCAAATAACAATATCCCATATACTCCCATTGTAAAATTCTAGGTGTGTAGGATGGTTCCCTCTAAGCTGCGTGGCCATGCAGCAGTTTTTGAAGTGCTGCGCATTAAATTTTTCAATCACGCATGACTGTGTTTATTTTAGGATATATACAAACAGGGCTGTGCGAACCCGGTTGCACATTCGCACATTAGCATTATGTAGGCACACATAGTGATATTCATTCCTCCTATGGATGAAATAAATTACAGGGAACTATGGTGTGTAATATTAAAAACAATTTATACAAAAAAGTTTAATCATAGATAATTTTAGAGCAGAATAGTTCTTATTTTCATACCGCTTGCAGTGCTGCTTTTTGACAGCATAGAGTTTAAATTTTATGAGACATTTTTTGAAGGGTTATAGTAACGTGTTGAGAGATGTCACAACCTGAATTTTGTTGGTGATTTTTGAGTGTTGTTATAACAACATATCATCATGCAAAGTATTGTTTTTATGGATTTTGAATAATCCTGATTTATCAGTTGGGTATAAGCAAGTTAATCCTGTATCTTAGAAACATGGGATACGAATTCTTACACCTGAGAATCTAACTATTCCATTTTATCTTCAGATTACTTCTATGCTTTAAAAATTACATTGTTAATAATCTCCACTCTGATTACTCTGGAAGAGAAATCATCTATATCAGCGGTTCTCAAACTTTTTTTTTCGCGTACCACCAAAAACATGACAAAATTTCCTCGTACCACATAGTACTAGTAAGTATGAATGTAGTGAATGTAGTAGTGAATGTGGCACCAAACTCACGTACCACAATTGATCTGTCCCTGCTTCTTCCTATTCAAAGCAGGTATTCTGCTGCTTTTCACTCTGCTCGTGTACCACTGGCAAAAGCTTCATGTACCACTAGTGGTACGCGTACCATAGTTTGGGAACCGCTGATCTATATGATGCCCATGGACTAAATACAAATGAAGTGTTACCTAAATTCAGTGCCATGAAGTGGTTTAGCATTCTCTTTTAAAGGATAACAGGATACAAAGCTAAAGTAATAAATTTGTCAGTGGGAAATGACTTTTACAAGCTGGAAGATGCTTAAGCATTTGTAAGATGATTGTTGTAGTTCCAAAGCAGGAATGTGCAACCTCTGTGGCAGATTGACTCTTTGAGGCTCCTGTCAGTACAAAATCTGGGGCCCTTTAAGGGTATTAACAAAACACTTTAATTTATAATCTAAATATTATGTTTTGATGAACTGTATTAGAGTTTAAGAGTAAATAAACTGGGCATACTACATATGTCCATCAAGAATGTGTTAACACCAGGCCCGGCCTAATGCATAGACCAGCTAGGCCACCAGTTACAGAGGCCGCTGCTAGTATTTGGGTTAGATAATCACTGCACAAAGACTGTAAAAATAACAGTGATCGGTTGAATGGAATTATCATTAATTCTGCCTCACTTTCTCTTCACAAAATTCCAAAGCATTTCTTTTCCCACACATTCCCTCATGCTTATTTTACTGCCCCCTTCCCATATTCCGACCGAATGGTGACCATAGGAGGAGGGAGAGAGTCTTGGGTCGCTTAAGGGGAAAAGCCACCCTCGAGGGGCTATAATGTAGGTGAAGGTTTGTGACTAAACAACCCAACAGGTAATTTAATTGATATCAGCATATTTTTACTCAAGATTTGTTCTTTCATTTATGACAAAAAGGGCCAAAATAAGTTTGAAGATAAGGAAGCGGCAGCTGGTTCAGTAAACCTCTCCATCAAGGACATGTTCAGATGGTGTACCTCATATGGTCCTTAAGGGGGCTCTGTGATCAAAAAGAAAGTGTGCACATATTCAATATGAGTGTGCCTATCTGCCATACCATCTTGTCCAATCAATAAAATATTTTTATCCGATTTTCAAAAGTTTGAAACTTCGTTACTAAGAATTTCCATATTTTTACATTTATATTTTGAGTTTTGGAGGGAACAAGAATATGCACCCACATGATTGAGTTATAGCGGATAGCCACAAGTGATGTGAAACTACTGTAAAATTTTCAGCCATGTGAGAAGTAAACCTTTTTAGTTATCGCGTACACCAGTTCCAAAAATGTCATTTTTGGTAAATTAGCTTTAAAGTAAAAATTCCTGAATAAAATCAAAACCTGAGCACATACGTAGGCTTACAGGTCTGAATCAATTCCAAGGCCATACAGGGCTTCTTCTGCTTCCCTCGCAGCATCCTCTTCCTCCTACCTCCATTTTCTGGTGATGATTCTGGCCTCCTTTGTGGCAGCTGCAGCTCGCATATCACCGAAGTACACTCTCCTCTCATCCTCTTATTTGCAATATTTGGTGACTCTGGCTCCAGTACTGGTGCCTAAGTGCTTCATCATCTTCAGAAGGGTATTGTTGCTTTCATTAAATGTGCTTACAGACATATATGCAGCTGTCTCCACAACTTCCACTCCGCTGAATAGCATTTTAGGTGCCAGTTACCACACATTGTTATTCAGGCTCCCATTACTTTTTTGATTGTATCACTCAATGCATCTTTCCAGGAGTTTATCATCTGTCAGGGCAGTGTAGACTGGTTTCAAGGTCTTCTTGAAGTCTGGATGAAGGGGAGGCTTCTCATGTTTGAAGGTGTCAACAGTTCCTGCAGCCTTGTCCCTCTGCCACTTGCACCAGCTTTCCGGTCCTTCTGGGCATTTCTCATGTTGAGACCTTTCATGACAGGAGCATTATGGTAGTATGTAACCCAATGGCTCTCTTCATATCATCAACAGAATTGCTGTGGCATCTGATGGTTTTGCCATAGTACACACTAAGCTTATCAATGAGGGCACCGGTGTGTTGGCCTCTTCTACCCAAACCCTTCTTCTCCTTCTTCAAATTCTGTAGTTTGGTAACCATATGCTTTTGAATGTGGCCGATGCATTCTCTTTTATGTACCTCTACATTCCCATATGGCTTGCTTTCTGCAACACCTTTATGAGTCTTTGAGTGCCATTGCCGATGTAGGTAATACAGGTACTTCACATTGTACAGCTCTTCCAATCATTTGAACATTTCCACCTCCATCTTCCTGGCACTTCCTTCATGGTCAGTCTTACAGTCATATACATGCTCTTCTAGTCACTCTGCATACTCTTCAGTACCGCTCTTCCATTCCCACCACTCAGAACCTTACAGTATGCATTTTTCATAATTATGTCAATCACCTTTCTAATTTCATTTCCAATCAGTTCTGCTATTCCCTGCAGAGAAGAAAATCCCCTTTTATGCCAGAAGCCATTCCCTGAGCAAGCAATTCCATCTGGATTTTCGTCACTTCCTGGTTTCTTCTCAGTCTCTTCCTGGACAGCCTTCTTCATGCAAGCCTTCGCAACAGTCTCTGCTGCAGTCTTGATCTCACTGCACGTATTTTGCTCTTGAAGCCATATTTTTATGAATTTTTCAGCTCCCTTGGTCTCAAAATGTTTGGAAAGGACAGGACTATCAGACAAGACCAAAAAAAAAATAAATAAATTTGAGGGTGGCTTTCTCCCTTAAGTCTCTTACTAGGGTCTTTCTCTTTTCTCCACACAAATGGGTAAAAGGAAACGCCCCCTTTAATAGTTTCCAGATGTATGAAACAATGTATTGGAAGGACTATGTATGTACATTGTATGAGTTTCTTGGAAATGCATTTCTAAGAATGTTATCAGGCCCTCTTAAAAGCGGGAAGTTATTTCAGAGGATTAGTCTCATTTGGATTCTCTTTGAAACAACATCAATAGTTTGAGTTCTTATGTTTCGTGCACACTGAGCCCTGGATAATTCGTTTGAAAATATGCGAAGGTGATTAAGATATTCTTCCAAAATTATCAATTTTCGTGGTTTGATCTCAACATTTTACGTTTATCACGAGTGTTTCTCTTCAAAGGGAACAGCTTCAGAAGTTCTTGGTTGCCGACCTATTCTTCTTCCCAGCTACTTTTTCAAAACGACCACTATCTACAATATCCAATTGGCAGTATTTGGTAGGTAAAGCTAATTATTTTATGCTGCAGAATTTTGTTTAACTTTCATTGTTAATAATTGTCCTATAGAAGACTGAAAGCCCTACCTTAATGTGATTGAATGATTTCAATAAAGTAATTTGAAGTAGACTTATAAAAACTTTATTAAAAATTACCCGTAATTATATTTATTAATTAGAAGTCACTTATTTCTTTAATAAATTTATGATATAAACTGTTTGAACGTGAATATTTGCCATTTGTATTCTCATTCAATTTACAACAATAGCAGCAGATTAGAAATTCAGAATATTTTTACAATTTTCTATTTCTAAACAATTTTCTTTTACTGGACGTTAAAATAAATTTCATTTACTTTTAATGAATAGTTAAGTGATATTTTGATAGATTTTAATAAAAAATATAGATGCTACTCTCATAAACACAACTGCATGAAAAGGATTGGTATTTGATACATTATTTTATTTATACTACTATTAAAACTTTAACTTCATTATAATTTCATTAGATTAAACATATTTTCTTCACAGATCTCCTTTACTTTATGTGCTTTGGCATACCCTAAAATGTCTGACATTAGAGGAAGTAAGTTTGACTCAGGTGCACAAAAATGAAAAAGATTGCAGGAAGCATTGATTTCATCACAAAAAGGCACCATTTTGATTCATTTGAAAATTGGTAATGGGATTGCAACAACGGAAGATATTGAATCCGAACAAACCCCTATTGAAACTTCTGGATTAGAAGAACGCACTGAAACAACACCGTTTGTAGAACTACCAATAATCACATCAGTTTCATCTATATCCTTAACAGAAACTCGGTTTGAAAAGTCAGAACCATGTGGAATTGACTGGAGTGATATTGGTCTGTCGCCAGTACCTCTGAATAATAATTAACTAATCTTTGTGATTGATAAAGGTCCAAATACGGTTAGTAACTTTGACTTTCCTGTGAATGAGAGTACTAGGAATTTTTCTGTATCATTCTACACCCTGAAACTTTTAAATGGTGACATAGTTGATCGTCGTTGGCTAGTTTATTCCAAAAAGGTTGACTGCATTTTCTGCTTCTGTTGCAAGTTGTTTTCTGATTTTAAAAACAAATTTTCAAATGCTGGATTCAAACACTGGAAAAATCTTTCTATATTCATGCGAGAACATGAATTGTCAATGAAACACATTGATTCACTAAGAAAATGGATTGTTTCAAAATCGTTTAAATAAAAATCAAACAACTGATAAAGAATTGCAAAAATCAATTGATGAAGAAAAATTGCATTAGCATGGTGTACTAGAATGCATTTTAGCCATCATGCAATTTCTGGTGCAGAAAAGACATGGCTTTTCCAGGCAGCGAGGAAAAATTGCATGCACAAAACAATGGCAATTTTTTGGGACTGGTGGAATTAGTTGCTAAGTTTGATACTGCTTTAGGTGAACACGTTCGTAGAATTGACAATTCTGAAATTCATGATCATTACCTTGGTAAAAGAATGCAAAATGAATTTATACAATTTATTAGCAAGAGCATCTTGGAAAAAATTACACCTGCTATAAAAAAATAATACTCTGTGATTTTAGATTGCACTTTGGATTTAATCACCAAGAGTAGATGACTGTAGTAATACGTTTCGTTGAAATGATTGGGATATCTATAGAAATCATTGAGCGGTTTGTAAGATTTTTACCTGTCGATAAGACAACAGGATTTGCCTTAACAGAAGTATTCTTGGAAAAGTTGAAAGAACTAGGATGATCAATTTCTGATTGCCACAGTCAAGCATATGACAATGGTTCTAATATGCAAGGCTGTAACCAAGGGGTACAAGCAAGAATTAGGAAAATCAACCAGAGGGCATTTTATGTTTCCTGTGGTTTTCACAATTTGAATTTAATGTTATGTGACATGGCTAGGTCATCACTTTCTGCAAAGTCATTATTTGGTGTTATACAGCAAATTTACGTATTATTTTCCACATCTACTCAAAGGTGGCAAATTTTAATACATTCACGGACAGTCGATGATTGCCGTATGATTCTAGAAATGCACATGCATATTTATATTCTTCAATAGATTTTGAAACTTGTATAAAGAGAGACATATATGATAATGCTTTACGAGTAATTATCAGTAATTACAAGGCATGACTGCTATCACCTTCTTGCCCCTAAACAGTCATACATGACGATGGCTATAGCTGTCTTGTCCACGAACGTGTTAAAGAAACATGTAAAACATCTTACAGTCAAGGAACTATCGGAAACAAGATGGGATGCAGAGTTAAAAGTGTCAAAGCTCTTCGATTCCAAATAGGTGACATTTAAGATGCATTGATTGATGTTTTTGAAACAACTGGCAATTTTAAAATGCCCTTTCCCTGGCGAAAGAACTTAAAAGTTTTAAATTTCTCGTGATGCTATGCATCTGGTATGATATTCTAACTCAGGTAAATCTTGTGAGCAAAGTTCTGCACAGCGAACACATAAATTAGAGCAAGTATTGGTACTATTGGAAAGACAAAAGAATTTTTAATTTGTTATAAGGAGAATGGATTTCAAATGAATCCTGAAGAAACTGTTTTCCCTTCTGCAGAGTCCATTCGACATAGACACATCAAAAAGCAATTCTCGTATGAAGCTGATGGTGAGGTAATCTGTGATCTTGTAAAAAAGTTCCAGGTAGAATTCTTTAATGTACTGTTAGATCAATCAATAATGTCCATTACTGAATGATTTCAAGAGCTAAAAAAATTTAGAGAAGCATTTGGATTTTTATTTGATATTCGTAGTTTAAAGACTACAAGCGATGCAAAATTGCTAAAGTCTTGTAGTTATTTGCAGTTATTTCTATCTTATCCAGAAAACGGAGAGTGACGTATGTAGATGGTCAAAATCTTCATACTGAGATTAGGACCTTGTCAAACGTCTTACCTTTGCATTTATCACCTTTAGATGTATTGAAATACATACATAATAAAAGATTGGATGAGGTATTGCCAAATACTTCTATCGCTCTACGAATTCTTTTGACTATTTCTGTGACAGTAGCTTCTGGTGAACGTAGTTTTTCTAAGCTAAAACTGATAAAATCTGTTTTGAGGTCTACAATGACTCAAGAAAGATTGGTAGACCTTTCAATTATTTTAATTGAAAATGAAATTTGTCAGTCTTTAGACTATAGTGAAATAATATCAGACTTTGCGAGCATAAAAGCAAGAAAAATGGCTATTTAGAATAAATAAAATTATTTTGTTCACATTTTGTAATTATACGATACTTATTTGTTTGTATAAGATAATCTTTTCAATAAATTTATAATGTTTTTATACTAACTATATATTTTATATTGCGATTAAGAGGTAAAAATTTAAAAATTTGTTACGACAACATGACCTCAAAGAAAATTCTTTCGCCTGGGGCCGCAAAAAACTTTTGCCTAGAGCCACCATATCTGTAAGACTGGCCCTGGTTAACACCATGTACATGGTGCTGATCTATGTTAATTTTTTTATTTCCTATTGGTTGCTAAAATAACCATGCAGATAAAATACAGTTGGCCCTCCTCCAATGCGGGGGTTATGTTCCTCGAGATCGCAACTTTAGGCGTATCCACGCTGTAAGAACTTAATTACTTATGGGATACGTGAACACGGCTGCATGAAGTCTCCAATAAATACCTAGATATGTAGATCTTTTATACAGACATAAATGGAAAGCCCTACCTATATTTTATATGAACTAAAAATATAAACTCATAAACATAATGACCATATTCTCGGCCTACCGATGCTGCTTCATAAGTTAAGAAAGGATCTTAATTTTCTCAGCTAATGTCATAATATTGCAGCTTTTCTTTGCTTCACTACCACTTGGAGATGATTTACGTTTCAATTCCATACTGCTCTCTACAAAAAAAAAATTGCAAAAAGTGACAAAAATAAATCAACTGTACGGCACTGAATTTAGTGTGGTCACTCCTTACATGAGACTGAGGGAGAGGAAGATAAGTACTGTTTATTAAGTTATAAAGCGTTTATACTACTGTGTGTTTGATGAACCACACATATTTGAATTTTCTGCATTCGGTAGGTAATTGGTCGCATTTATTTTTGAGAGTATAAGCAAATCCGTGCTGGAAGAACATGCATTGGAGGAAGGTTTGCTGTACAGTTTATTTCTACAATAGAAATTTCATGTTTCAAATTTCAATTTTTCTTAAATACAAATATAAATTTTGCATATTCAGTTATACATCATTGTTTATCTTAATTTGACCTTATGCATAAATCAAGAGTTTGTCAATCATATGAAATTTTTTTGAGATTACATACCTGTTATTTATCGGATTTATTTCCACTTCTTTGCTAAGGCTCCACTTAAATCTAATGTCATCATTATCTGAGTATACTGAATCATTTTCCTTTACTTCATCCAACATGACATTTTTACAGGACCTTTCCTCCATAATAAAGTCACATTCTTTAAATGATAACTTTTCTGGTTCTGGCTCATCATATACATCACTAAGGTCAGTGGAAAATAGATTTCGGTCTGTCCAGCGCCGTCTAATCAGTGGAGATTCATGAAAGTCCCCAGCCCCATTTAATGATTTTCGTAGTGTTGCATCCTCAGGTTGTTTGCCGTACACATTCCATATCTAATGTTAATATCAGTAGAGCAAAATTAGATTCTTATGTATTATTAGACCTATTAAAGAATGTTAGTGATAGAAGAGGATACCAAAAAGTAAGGCATTAGACACTATTTCAAAAATAAATAATTCTCTGCAAATCTGATTATTGTGCAATCATTGACATGGAAAGAAATATCTCACAGCACAGCCACTTGATGGCAACATGTGTTGCCATCAGTGTCAGTCGGACAATGGCAGACATGGTCAGAATTAGAAGTGTGAGCCATTATTTGATTTTTGTGAGCAAAAGGGATGAACCTTACAGAAATTCATTGCCAAAATTGTTCTATGTGCGGTGCTGTTGTTATATCAAGAAAACAGGTGTAGAGGTGATATAAAGCATTTGATGAGAGCAGAACAAACATTGGAGATGAACAGCAGTCTTGTCACCCCAGAACTTCCTGACTAGATGAGAAGCTTTGTCCCAATGATGCCATTATGACGAAGGAACACTGTGCCAAACTATAGGGCATCACAAATGAATTGAATTTGTCTTATGGCACAGTGCAGAATATTGTCTGGAGGCAGCTTGGGCATAGAAAGGTCTCTGCTTTTTGAGTTCTGAAGCAGCTGACCAATGCTCACAAGAAGGCTCACATAGTATGTTCTCTCCAATATTTGTTGCATTATCAAGCAGATGGTGTTGGTTCCTATGCCACATGGCCACAGTTGATGAGAGGTGGGTACATCATGTGCTCCAGAACCAAAAACCACGTTGATGACTTGGAAATAGAGATCTGCATGGATACAGATTTCTGTATCCGCACCCGACCCATACCCGCAGGTTACATATCCGTATCCGAACTGTGCCTGCAAAAATTTATAAATTACCCAACTTGATCTGACCCGCATTAGTAAATTGTCCCACCCAACCCAACACACAAGCAGAAGTCGTATCTGCAGGCAAAAATTATCTGGAGCAACACCTACGAACCAAAACCCAAAATTCAAAAGAAAATGACTCTCAGCAGAACATATCAATGACCCTCTCTTAATGCATATGTTTTGGAAAATCCTACCAATAGCTTCCTCGAAAGACATGGGGAGAGTCAAGAGACCCAAAGCCTTTAGAGTTATCGGCTTGGATGGGGTAGGAGAAGGGTTTAACCAATGTTATTATTTTTTCTCATACTCATGACACTGAATTTTGACTTCAGCACAGACACTGATTTTCATATACGCACCCGATCTCCATCCGCAGGCTAGATATCCGAATCCGACCCCCACCCGCAAAAAGTTACGCATAATCTGACCCAAATCCCAACTTTTCATTCGGATATCTGCGGGTCAGATAAATTGCAGATATGCAGATCTCTAATTGGAAACATGCATAATAGTCAGTTTCCAAAATCTTTAAACCAACTCTTTCTCCAGTGAAAGTTATGGCAACCATTTTCTAGGAACATCAGGTGTACTGCTATTGACTTTTTGTCACATGATGTAACAGTAAACAGTGCTTGTTACTACCAAACATTCTACAGGTTGCAGGAATATATCCTACGAAAATGGCCAAGGGGTGGTGACTATGTAGAAAAGTAATGTGGTATGTTGCACCTTTGTATATCATGTATACACTTTTGCAAATACAACTCCAAATTTCATCATTCAGGTGGTTGCCTTACTTTTTGATATCCTCTCATATTCTTCGCACAAGCTTTCATACATAGGCTCAAGAGTATAAATGTAATGCATAGTGGGATGTTGCTTATCTGAGATCCCATTTTTACTTTCTCTATATAGAGTAGTATAGAGAAGGTACTGTTTTCATGAAAAAATTCAAATTCGAGATTTCAATGGAAATACAGGTTTTGAGGTCCCCTGACCATGTTTTGACCATTTTCTCGATGATGTATGTGTGACGAAAATTTTGCGTGCACTCTAACTCAAAAACTATTCAACAGATCAGCATGAAATTCTATATTTGTGATTTTATATATGTTTTTAAGATTTTAAAGGATTTTGATAACAATCGGTCAACCAGAAGTAGCGGTTTACTCTTGTAAAATTTTAGTTTTTTTTCAATATTTCGCTTAAAACTGAATATTTGTTAACATACATATATGTAAAAGATATTATTTTTGTCTACAACTTTTGTTTGAACTAAATTTTCATATAAGGAATATTTCAAGAGATATTCCATTTTCTTCGAAATTGACGGTTAGTGGGCAGCTCGCGCGCGTGGTAGGGACAACAATTGAATCGCTAGTGATGAAGCATGTAAGTTGAACTGTTCCTATTGCCGTATTTATTTGATTTTAGGGTACTTATGTATTAACGGGGAGTTCAACTTAATACGTAAGTACCGATTGGTTTTTACCAAGATATCTGTAGTCTACAGAGGAATTATATCTCGCTTGACTGTTGCGCCGCAAATGGAGAGGATATTGGCGAGCCTTCAGCTCGCTTTGATTTTATTTTAGTTGTCATCTCCGGGCGCTACCACGCCCTTCACCTCGCTGGAACCAAACTATCCCTCCCCGTTCTTCGGTGATCGGGTTTGTAAATGTAGCGACAGGCCGATCAGTCGAGAGGCTTTTGATACCATTTTAGAAGAAATTGCTAAATATTGGCTACTAGAAATTAAAATGTGACTGTTTTTTTCAATTGTTATCTATAACAAATAATTTAAATGTTAATTGGTTTCTTTTAATGTTGTTCTTAAAAATTAAAATATAATTTAAATGGTATTTGTTCCGTATTTATATTTTTAAGTTGGGTTCCCCGTTAATACGTAAGTACCGATTTTAGTTGACAACTTATGTATGGAGAAAGTCATGTGTTGGACACATCAATTTATAGAATCATCAATTATCTCACTTCCTGTACATACATGCATGCATGCAAAAAAATTTATGAGAACACAAACATAGCTCTGTCACTCATGAATTAATAGCCTCAAAATGCCATCATGGGCAGAAGGGAAGCAATAATGGGACTATTCACTCAGAGGTATAACCACCACTTGATATAGTTACATGGAGACAAAAGGAACTCTACCCAGCTAATTATGCTTAGGTGATTGCATGAAAATGCAGCAAAAAGACCTACAACTCCAAAGGAAACTAAATTATATTATTTTGTATATCTGCTCCCAACTTTAGGTTGCAGGATCTTTGGTATATTTACTTGTGCTCAGTGCTCGAATTTGAAAATTTTAACAACAGGAATGCTAGTATCTAGCATATTCTTATCTGATTTTTTACTTTCTCCATAGACATAGTATAGAGAAAGTACGTTGTTTTCATGGAAAACACAGATTTTGAGATTTCAACAGAAATGCATGTTTTGAGGTCCATAGAACATGTTTTGAATATTTTTTTGATGTCTGTATGTGATAGAAATTCTGTGGGCACCCTAACTCAAAAACTAATAATCAGATCAGCACAAAACTTTATATTTAAGATTTTTATTAGAAAATGAAGGTTTGAAAATGTTTTTACTGAAGCTGGTCCACCAGAAATTGGTGTTTATTCTAGTCGTTTTTCCATTTTTTCCCTAATATCTCCTTTAAAACTCAATTTTTCTAAATAGTTGTTATTATAAAAATTATAAATAATGTAATTTTCTACAAGTTTTGTTTGAAACAAATTTTCATAAAACTGATAGTTAAAGATATATTTTAATTTTTTAAAAGCTTTGTTAAATACGTCGCTATAAATAAGTGATACCATTGGTCCCACTGCTATGATAAAATTTTTTAATTGCTGATAGCGTTGCGTATGCTGCCAAGGGTCATTTTAATTGCGCATTGAAATTTTGCTATCCATAGAAAAAGTTAACAATTTTCTTAACTTATTGTTTATTAAATAAAGACTATTGAAAATGGTTTTAAATTATTCTCGAGTGTAATCACTGATAAATATTTCTGAGAACGCTGATGTCGAGAGCAATCGTATTCATTGCTCTGTATAGAGAAAGTTATGTGTTGGCCACATCAGATTTTGTTGTTATGTATGTGCATTTTATATTGCATAAAAGTGTTTTATATTGTACATATGTACATATTATATGTAATTTTTTTGCTCAGTTATGTAGTTGCCGCAAAAGAAACGTTATTTTTAAAATATGAATTGAGGTCAAATACTTCATAATATGCATATTTTGGAGTTCGATAAAAATTTTAATAAAAGTTATTGTTAAAAAGTGAATGTATTTCTTTAATTGTCTCCCTGTGATATGCCGAAACTAAAATGAAAAAATGATTTTTTTACCCAATATATATTATTATAAAAAAAGAAAATAATGCAGTAATAGCAATCTAACAATCATACATGTAAATGGAAGTCACAAAATTTAAAATTTTCCAGATTAGAAGTCTCCTTGCCATTAATAATCATTACAAAAAAGCATCTGTGCATCATGCATAGGATCTAATTTTGTTGGATTTAACGACTATGATGGCATATCGTTAACATAAATCTAGCTAATTCAGGATGTTAATGATTCAATGTTGTAAACCCACAACTTATATGTTGATAGATTTTTTTTACAGCGAAGGGTTGGACATTGCATTCCATTCTAATTTGGCATCCAAATTGCTGAAACTTCATAATGAACAAATTAATGCTTTAACCACTGAGCCAATGATTTCTTTTTAAATATTCACCTTACACTCTCCACCAACTTGTGTCCTAACAATATGCTATTCATTTTAACAAAGCAGAAATTTTTCTTCCAAGGTTTTTTTCAATAGAATTTTTAAATATAATGCAATTGAACTTCCGACTTTGGATATATACTATTCTAGAGGGAAATGAGTAAATATTTTATGTAACACAGAGGTTATTTATAAAAAATTAATTTTTTAACCATTACTTGTTTAATATTTAGCCCATGAAGGAATTCAACTTCATTATCTAAACCAAAGGTCGGCAACCTACGGCCCGCAGGCCTTATGCCCACAAAGCCATGATGAAAAAGTTATTGGTATAACTTAACACAGTCAATTCCATATTTTTTCAGTGAAATTATGGTCTAACATTTTTTCTGGTGGAGTTTCAATGCTATTAAACTAATTATAATTGATCTTAACTTATATGAGATCACAAATTCTCTGGGTAACTTCTGATTTAAATGCCCATCCGGACCACCAGAGCTCTCATGATTTCCAATGCGACCCTCCGAAGTATTCGCAACAAACCTTATAAAAAAGGTTGCCGACTCCTGATCTAAACTACTTTTGATCTGATAGAATTGTAAATAATTTAATCTAATCAGTTTAATTTTACATGCAGCTGAAGTAATTCAAACGGAGGATAGAATCAAAAGAAAATGACAATATAGGTGTAGACCAGTTATATACTATATGACATGAGATGTACATCAAAATCAAGGCAGTAACAAGTGGTAAGGGTCCCCTAAAATTTTTTAAAAATATTTCACTCAAATATAAATCGAATTGTACAGAATTTTGAACAAAATTGCCATGGACTGTGACGGGAAAATCCAAGATTTTTTATTCACAACGTTTATTTTTTTCGTTTGATAGTTGTATAATAGGTAAGTATCACTAGAAAATAAAGGCTTTTCTCATCGGTTTGAAATCACCGACCAGAAAACAATTCGTTAGATAACATTTTTTGTTAGCAAACATCTCACCAAAACTTGATAATATTTCTAATATTGAAGCTTTTATCTTTCGATGCTCGCCGAAAATGAGGCTAATGGACAGATAAAAACATCAATGACTTAAGATCCCGAACCTGTTAAAATACTTGCGCTTCGCAACTTTAGTCGAATATATGAACAGACAATTAGGTAATCGAGTGTATAAAAGAATAATCTTGACTCTAATATATTATATATTTATTCCATCGATATTTCCTTCCATCAATAGCCTCACTTTTCCCAGAAAAAAATGACGTCTGCTGCTTAAAGAACGTTAAAGCTTAGATAAATAATTTTTATTGGCATTTTTACTAGTATAATAAAAAATGCTTATCGGAAAAATTTTAAAAATTAGAGTGATTATATACATTACGAATAAGTTTCTTTGCGAAAAAAACGAGTGAGTACATTTTCGAGAGTGTATAATATTTTTTTAGTTATACTAGCAGAAGTTCCCGTTGAATTTTAACGGATTTAGTGAATCTAAAACTTCGACCGTGTAACATGTAAACATCGCAAGAATAACAAAATACGCAGTTTTAACAATCGAATAAAGCAAAAATGAAGAAAACCGCTCTGCATTTACCTATTTAGATGAATAAAGGAAGAAAATCTTGCACTGTGAAAAATCGAAAATTACGTGTAAACTTATAGGAAAATAATTATTGAATTAAGCTCTCCCTCCCCCCAAATGTTTTATCGCCATATAGCCTATGTTACCCGCAGGTAAAATTATATACCTATGTGAAGTTTCGTGACAATATCTTAATAAGTTAGGAAAGTGTACAACGTATCACAAATGGGCGCGTTTCGTGCAATGGAGTGTTAGAAAGAAATCATATACCTGAACGTAAGGGAAATAACGTTTTAAAGTTCTTTTCTTCATCATAAATAATCCATTTTCATCCTATTTAAAAATAGTGCATGCACACGCCAGGAAATTAAACGTTTGTTTGTGAGATTGTTTATGTTAGCAACAATGAAGAAGTAACCACGCAAGAAAATTTCTAAATTCAACTCGATTTAAGACGTTTTTGATTTTCTCGATAACGGCTACTTCGACGATAAAAATGTATAGGAAAGGAAATACTCTTTTTTATCAGTTCTACAACTTTTATTTGAAAAATATTTTTTATGAGCAATACTTTACGAGATATGACGAAAATTTCATTTTTTGTCACCAGTAAAGTGGTACCCCTGATTGGCGTACGTGATTCATTTTGCGATTTTCTTATTATATTTGATTTTAAGTCCTTAATATCAAATTTCATGAAAATCCGTCCAGTGGAAGCCGAGAACGAACATGCGGACGAACGAACCGACCGACGAAAGTAGGCGCTCACGCTCACTCACGCTGTAAGCGAAACGCGCCTAAAAAAGAAATCTGTAAGTAAAACCAGCAAGAACACAATAATCAACAGAAAATGGATGAACAAAGGAACAAACGAAATAAATTAATTTAACGAAAGACAAAAAAGTAAATAGAGAACGATTAAGAATCACAGAGTAAATGTTATCCTCCGACAATTAGCCCGATTCTCTTTCATGAGTTCTGTTACGAAAAAATTGTTTACACCCATAATAGTTTGGAAACAATGAAACGATTTATCCAATCACAATTTTTGGAATATCTACGTCTAGTTATTTAAGTTACTTACGTAGTTTTAAAAACAGCTTGTTTAGGAGCACTCTACGACACACGAAAATATCATTAAAAACTATTTATTAGTAATATTTCAATAAAAGTCAACAAATATTTGGTTGTCATGTAAACAAAGAACAATCGCACACAGAAATTGAAAAACGATACTACGTTAAATAAAACTGCCATAGACTCAAAACTTTGGCGACAATGGGAGTTGTCAAGGTAGCTTATAATTGGTATTGTCATAAAACTGATAAAATCACGTATTTTTCTGATTCTAAACGCATTTTTACGCCGATTCGATCAGGATTCTGATTTTGTCTTCAATAAAAAGATACTTTGTTCTTTCCAGCATAGAACCATCTAAGTCTCAGGTTCCTATATCTAAATAATTTTAAAATTGAAATGAAAAATAAGCTGCACTCATCCCTATGTTATTCAAATGGAGAAAATGTAAAAAGAAAATATTCTTTAAATTAGAAAGGTCAGTCAAATCGGTTTAAAAACCTGACTACACCATTTTATTCCTGTCAAAAAGACACTCTTGTTTCTACGCGCTGTAGTTGCTGCGCTATAAAAAAACATACATACAAACACTTTTCTTTATAGATATGTATAGATGTATAGATAGACAGATTAACTATTGATTGCGTAAAAAAAGACAAAATTTTTCAAAATTCCGACCTTTAATATTGAAGTTTAAAAAGAAACCTTGTCCATAGAGCCGGAGAACCACCAGCAACGTCACTAGACTTCCAACTCTGGGAGGCCAGCGCAAAAGCTAAAAATATTTGGTTGGGGGGACACACCAAAATTTGAAAGTTAATACATATAAAAGCGTAAATCAGTATTTTTGTGCCAACGCTCAATTAGCGTCAATTAAGCCTTTAATAGACCAAAGGATACAGTTATTCGCTTCGCACTTTTGTTTAAGCATCGAAATTATCAATCTTTATACACAGCAACGTAAATATATACTGATAATTATTCAGGAGACTGTGTGTGGAAAGCGTTTATAACGATTGACCAAACAATTGTCATCGGCCATTGTTGAAATCTTCGCTTTATCTGTGCTATTTACACATGCCGCACAATCGGTCGATGGCATTCAGCAAATGGTAAGGGGGACCAAGGGGGGGCCGAGGACTTTTAAGAGGGAGCCAGGGCCCCCCCTGACCCTCCCTTAGTTACGTCCCTGAGAAAAACACATCAGCGTAGTTAAGTACGACATCCATTTTCTTGTATTAACATAAGGAAAACCAAACAGTGACGCAGAGTCAAATTTCGGAACCTCCGTAATATTTTTCTGCGGTTCCGATAATAATCTTTAAAACAGCTCTATTTGCAAAGGAACTTACGAAAGGAAATTTCCCTTTTTTATGGATGTATGTATACGTTAAATTCTGGCTCCATAAAAATGCTCGGTCCCAACGCGGCTGAGGGCCCAACTTACGACCAATTCTTTAATACCTCTACCTTACTGTTCCCGGATGTTGTTTTTAAACTACTGAAGCAAGCTTTATATTTCAGCTAAGCGAAAATCAACTATTCTTAGAATGGGAGCTGTCTTAGGATATTTCAGCAAGCCCTTTTGATATAATGATGGAAAATTATGTAATGAAGTCCTAAACTTTGCATTCAAGCATTTTGAAGCGGAGGGCGACGTAAAGAAACGAATCGGAAGTAAACACTCTTCAAAGGAGGCTTTTTTGTGTGTATATAATAGCACATTAATTGATTAAGCTCTGATTTAAGCTTTTATCTGGCCCGCCAAAGCACCTGCAAATATTACAAATGAACCTCGCTATGTTAAAACGCTACGCAACCACGATATACGGGACAGCTCACTGTTACCCCAAGATATAAATTGAATACCAAAAAAAAACAACGCATTACGTGAATGCCAACCTTTATAGCACGAAACGGAAAGAGTGGAGATGTATTAAAACGCTTAATCAGCCATACAGGTGAATACGCATAAAACAAAACCTGAGGCTGTTTGGAAACAAAAGAAATCATCGTTAAAATTTACTTATTATATATATGGAGTGAATTTAAAACAAATCAAAAACTTGTAAAAATATATCTGCGCGAATCGGTGGGTTAATTTAACGGAGCGTATTCATTCGAGCGAGAGAGAAACTCGATGATAACGATCACAATCACCGTTTCAAGTTCTCCAATTCATAAAATAAAGAAAACTCGCAGTCGATAAATGTGTCTAACGATCGAAAGAGGGATGCAATGGAATGGAGTAAAAAGTTGAGGGATATCAATGACATAAAATGCCAGGGGAAATTCCGATTGTCTCAAGAGCATATTAAAAAAAATCCTTCCTATAAGAACATAACGTTTTATCGAACAAATATGTTCAATTATCTCTTATCTGACTCAACACTGCCCGAAATAGATACAAGTAAATAGCACTGATCCTAAGCAATACGGGTTATACAGGTAGATATCTTATAGTATAATAAAAAGCAATTCTCTGTCTATAACGCTAACTTTTCTCTATCTATAACGCTAAATTAAACGCTAATAACTCGAGAAGTAATGAAGATAGAAACTCGAATTTGGCAGGGATGCTTGATTATCACTTTTTCAGGGGATGACGAATTTAAATCGCGAAAAACTTCCTTGGTTCGACTCCAATGGAGGAATTTCCATTTCCCATTACTTAACATGTAAAACGCCATTTTTCGACGTGCAGGCTTTTATTCATTTGGAAATTAAAATTAGAAGGAATTAACCTACGACCTTCGGATTTGAACCATTTTTATGAAAAAATTAGTTTCTTATTCTGTTCATATTTTTTCCACAGTTCGAAATATGCCATGTTAAACGTTTAGTTTACATATTTTATGGAAATCTTGCCATTTTAACGGAATGTTGCTATGGTGACTAATTATATTGTTAGATCTCAAAATCCTATTGTTATATCAGTCCTTATGGGTGTAAGCGTGCTTTGCTTTTAATACGAGATAGAGAGAGAGAGGGAGGGGGGAGAGGGAGGGAGGGAGAGAGAGAGAGGAGGGAGTGAGAGAGAGAGGAGAGAGAGAGGGAGAGGGAGGGAGGGAGAGAGAGAGTGAGGGAGGGAGGGAGACACAGGGAGGGAGAGGCAGGGAGGGAGAGGGAAGGAGGGAGGGAGGGAGACAGACAAACGACTTTATTGAGAGCAAAACTGAGACTATATAGTCCCTTCTTACATTTAAGAGAGAGAGAGAGAGGGAGAGAGGGAGAGAGATCGGGAGGGAGAGAGAAGGGAAGGAGGGAGGTAGAGAAGGGAAGGAGAGGATAAAAGGGAGGTGGCGAGATACAGGGAGAGAGAGAGGGGGGGAGGGAGGTAACTATTTTAAGGTTAACTAAAGATATCCCGTCATATTGACGGGCAATTACGCTAGTAATTTTAATAAATCTGATGTGGTCAACACATGACTTTCTCCATATTTGGGGTATAGATATTTAAATTATCATGAATAGCATTATAAGGCAAAATTATTATTTCGTATCGTAAAAGGATACAGTCGTCCTTATTGCCGTAAATTAGGTATATTTTGAATACGTTTACAGAATTCACCGCTACATGGTGGTGGCGCTGTATACTGGAAATTAAGAAAAAGCAAAATATCTCCGAAATGGATGGTTCTACGAAGATTTGTTTAAACAAAACTTGGAAGAAATATTATTCTCTACAACTTTGGTTCTCGTAAAGATGATCAATAACCACGTTTTTAAGGAGATATTTGATGGAAACCGAAAAAACCGATTATTTATAAATAATTCCTAAACAATAATTGCTATGGAAAATTGTTCTGAATGAAAGTTGTAGGAAATTACATTCTCTATAACCTTTATATCGAATTGTATATACAATAATGATGTTTTAACGGAGATATTTCGCCAAAACCGAATTGGTTTTGAATAAACCTCGACTTTCGGTTAACCGGTATTGTCGAAAAACTAATCAGCTCTTCGTGCTCATACCAAAATGTTATATATGAAATTTGGTAATGATATACTTTTCGAGTTAGAGCGCCCACAATCACATACACACATACACATACACACACAGACATCATTCCGAAAATAGTCTCAACGTGTTCTAGGGACCTCAAAACATGTATTTCCGTTGAAATCTCGAAGTCGATTTTTTCATGAAAACAATACTTTCTCTTTGCTACGTATATGGAGAAAGTAAAATAGTGTTTCTGCCTGTAAAATAAGAGCAATGATTCTATTTCCGAATGGAGATAATTATTTTTCCATTCAAAAAAATTCCTTTTTCGTTTGATATTTTTAAGAGCCAATAATTCTTATTATGTACTCTAAATCAATGGTTCTCAACCTTTCTGGAGCCGCGGACCCCCTACATCAACTTTTCTGGAGCCGCGGACCTCCTACATCAGCTTTTCTGGAGCCGCGGACCCCTCACGAATCACAATTTCTGCGGACCCCCTTCCCACTAAAAGTTCAAAAATGTTGTTTAAACAAAACAAGAGCTTAAGATTTTTTACACTGATGTATAAATATGAAAAAGAACGAAAATTTATAATTTTATAAAAACCTTGTATAACTAAGAATTTGCCATAAGCGAATAATAGAATATTTATCTTACGGGTGTGACCAATCTTGATATTCCTATGTACTCACAGCTGACTTGCTTCCATTCCTTGAACGTGAATAATGCCTTGTTATTTTGAGCAATAACGAGAACGACAATTGTCTTGGTTGGGGTACAGACCTAATCTGTTCATGAAATATAGTATTCTTGGCAAATAATATTTCTACAAGAGAGGGTCACAAATTCAGTTTACAGCAAATAGTACCTACGATTTCTACCCTTTTAAAAACACACACGCACACACTAAAATGACACAGAAGGCTAATGGGATTTTTGCCCTAGGATATTTTTCATTCATTCATCTCGTCCCCGCCCATCTACCTAAAATTTCCAAAATCCGTGAAATAGGAGCTGAGATCTTACTTAACCTAATAAAGAATGTAATCTATGCTATGAGACATTTCTTTTAAGACATTTCCGAACGTTATCCGACCACTCTAAACGGTCAAAATTAATCTTAAGGAAAATCATGAATCGTTTTCATATACGCATAAAGTACCAAAATCAACTCGCGGACCCCCTGGAGACAACATACGGACCCTCGGTTGAGAACCACTGCTCTAAATGATAAATACAGTTTGATAAGAGCATTAGTTTCTAAGAACAATGGGTGGGAAGACGGATATGACAATCTCTTAGGCTTTGATTACCAAGACATTTCACGTTCACTCAAAAACAGATAAATTTCCTGGCCCCTCCTTTCCAATGCAGCAATAATTCCTTTGAATTTTGCACGAGCTAACAGAGGATTTCAAAAGAAAATCGTCATTAAGCAGGACTAGGCCTCTAACCGCGCCTCTATAGCGGTTGGTTGGCCATTGACGTTAATGTACATAAAAGTGAGTTTCGCTTATCGGTTTTTCGTTGGACGATGGTGGCGTCATTCAAGTTGACCAGTTAAATTAAATTATTTGGAAAACTTTCTTATCCATGAAAATTTCAGCTTTATAAAAGTTTTATATTTCTTAAACCTAGCACCCAGCCTCACGTCTCCAGTATAAACCGTTCATCTTCGTTAACAATTATTATAAAATTTCTACGTAATAATCTAGCAAAATTGTGCCGAAAGAATTCAGATTTAAAAAAATTTAGATCGTGAATTTATATTGCTTTGCTATATCTCCTAAAAAAACAATCAGTTGCTCTTCAATATTTTTTTCGCGACATTTCATGCAACATATTAAAAATTAAGAGCAAGGTCGTGATATTTTCAACATAAAATCTCCACCTCCTTACCCAGACCACGCTTTATTTCATTACCACGAAATGTATGCTATGTGAATCTCCGCTTAATATTTCACAAGGAGCCCGAGAAAAAAAGCTAACATCTAAATTACAAGATGTTCTTTCACTGAATTATTGGTTGAAAAAAAAGACGAAATTAGTTAAATAAAGATTCTTCAAAGGAGTTTAATCTTTGAACCAATGATTCTAATCAGCGGCGCTCACACGCCGGTGTCCACCGGGTCCGGTCCCGCCCCTCCCCTTGGAAAATAGTGATTTTTCTAAATTGTGGAAACATACATCGTCAGAGAGGAATAGGAGACGGTTTGCCCTCTTTGTTTTTAAATTAAATATAATGAACTAGCTGCCCATTCAGCTCCGAAATCGGAGCTGTGTTATAGTCGGTCCATCATCGGAAGTCTGATGGCCTCGAAAACTGGGCGTACACGAGTTAGCAGCAGCCAATAGGGGACTGTTTGTTTGGGAAGGTAGTGGGGAGGAAACCAGTCTCACTCCTGCTCTCGAAGAGATCGCATCGGACTGCGATGCCGTATCTACCGCCGTTTCCTTGCTGTGGATCAAAAAGAAGGATGGGAAGTATTTTATTTAGAAACTGCGTAGTATATCAGCTGAGCAAGAGCTGGCAGCGCGCACCGATATCTGCTCTCCCGCACGAAAGTTGAGAGGGGCGATGGAAGGGGAAACGTTCGTGATTGGCTACTTGCTCTAAGTAGGCCAAGAGACTTCCGAAGGGGGATCGACTATAGCTGCCTATATAGCTCTGGGAGACTGTAGCTGTGTGAGCATTATAGTAAGCAAAGCCCTCCGCTGCCAACCCGCAGCACCAACCAGTGCTGCCACGCTCGGCCTTTACTGGTATGCCTTAATACGTACGTATGTACATACCTTAGACTTTTAAATATATAGATAATGCAATACGCGACATTGATATAACTAGCATACAACTTTTATGCTTATCAAATATTTCGGACCCCCCCCTTGAGGGAATCCTATGCGCGCTACTGATTCTAATAAGCGGAACTCACTCTAAACCAGGAGTCTCAAACTCACATTAGTGTGCGGCTCTCTGACGATCCGCGGGCCGCATTCATTACTTTCCCAGTCTTCACACCTTTTCGTATTCTTTGTATTATATTCACTCTCCTTTTTCACAAGAGAGGAATCGCTCTATTACGCGTCTTACACGCGGTCATTACAAAAATGCAAGATTTGGCGTCGAGGGTTAAGTCCTTCTGATACGCAAGAAACTCGCTGGCAGTGGGATAAACATTCTTCAGTAACTCAACCGTGCAGGCTGATATAAATTGGAATGATTTAATACACTTCTTAGATTATTTATAAATATTTGCGTGAAATATTTGATAAGAAATAGATTTTGAGTTCGGGTCGCGTAGTATAAAGTAAATTGCTTTGCGAACCGCCCAAATGCATCGCGCGGGCCGCGAGTTAGAGACACCTGCTCCAAACGTAAAAGAACCGTACCTGAGTTTTACCGGTTCTCGCGACCCCAGCACGCCTCCTGGTTAGATATAAGGTGCTGCGGGAGGATGAGGATGCGGCGGACACTTCAGAAACGGAGGAACCGTCTTCTTCAGGGCTGAGGAATTTTACTCTCTCACGCCACAAGTTCCATAACATCTATTTATTAGAGTAAAAGGCGTAATTTTTTAAATCCTCCGTTCATAAGAATTTTCGAAGCCTAATTACCTTATAAATCACAAGTTCACATACCTTTCGATTACGGGAACCTCCCAGTTCCAAATATAACACACGTCCATTGCATAATCTGGCCTTGAGCGTACATTTTTTCCGACGGTGGAATATGCTTAGGTTGACGCATTCAATCGGTATAACGCTGACGAGTTCAAGCGTTTCAATATCTGGATCTAATTCCGGCGAAACGGCGAAGTTGTCCAAAGAAATTCGTTCGCGTTCCTGCGAGGTTCCCTCTTGGAAGTTCCAACTGAGAAAATCCTTGGCGAGTATTAGCTTTGTAGGAGTGACACCTATAAATATCTTTTAATTAGAGAAGACAATAAAATCTCTAAAATATTGATGATAGTGTGAGATAATTGATGATATCGTTAACTGACCGTGTCGTTATTTTAAATCGGAATTATCAATTGTTTCCCTGAATGTGAGGCAAATATAGACATTAAGAAACTGTAATAGTATTGCTAAGCAAATCTTTACGCGAAATACGTCACAAATATTTTTGTCTCGTGTCACGCAATTCGGGAATGTTATGTCATATTTAATGACACTCCATTCATATGAATCTACATCCCCTTTATCCACTTCTTTATCCATTTCTTCATATACTCTGCTCTGTATGATAAAATGCCTAAGTACGAGATTTCATTCATTTTCGCTCTACCGTTTACGCTCTAGAGCCAGTAACAGATAGACAGCATTGCGAAAACCACTTTTTCGGATTCAGCGACACCTAAAATACTTCGTATATGAGAAAGTAAAAATGAACCCTTCTCGAGTTACATCCGGATATATCTGCAATCGTTGTGTGTACTACAAGCGGCATTCGAACGTATCAGGAATGTTAAATCATGCCTCATTTCATGGATATTCTAAATTCTGCCTCACAGAAATAAACCTATCAAAAAATCATACGGAATATAGAGTGCTGATACTATGTAGATCAAGTATGTACATATGTCACCACCGCTTCATTAACCAGGTCACGTGACGACCATAGTTGGAACACCTTGCAGAAAAAGAAGGGAAGAGGGGCGAAATCGTGCTTGCATAGGGGCTCCAAAATTATCATGCTGATACCGGAATACCGAACAAAAAGGTAACTGGGGGTTTCTGCCTATGGCTGAATACTATATTTTTAAATGAATTGATGAAGTATTTTTTTTTTGTTATTGATAAAACATTGCCTTTCATTCATGACAAGTATAATAAAAATTAGTACAAACATCTGTTTATTTATATTTTTATTGTATTTATATTTTGGTGTGCCACTACAAATATTTTTTACAATCATACCACCTCCTTCACAGAAGGTTAGTTACCTCCCAGATATTGAACTGCACAACGGATAAAATAGACGGATTGTTTCATTATTGATTATTGAAGTGAGAAAAATATTTCAGATAACAGTTAGAGCGACAGTGACGAAAAAACTTCCAAGAACAACAGCGGCACGTCGGACAGTTACCTCAATGACGTCGTTCAGTTTCCGGTGTTGAGTAACAACTGACGTGAAGGCGGCAGTAATGATTTTGGAATGAGTAGAACTATTACAGTAAGCAATATAGAAATTAATCCAATATTTTGTTCTCACGCTTTCATAGAAGCCATCGAACATTTTCAGTTATTTTTTGGCGATGATCTTCTGTAAATAATTTCCAAGAAAACAAACGTGTGCCAACGAAAAGAAGCAGGTATATACCTACACGCCTAAGGAAGCGAGCATTGATATCATATAAAGGCACTCTGTGTTGTAATAAATATGGGCCTACATCCATTGTCGGACATCGCAGATAACCTTTGGAAAGGTTGGGTAAATAAGGTGGCATTTTCTACGTTGTTTTTCCGTGAGATAAGGTCTCTGTTGTTTTGAAACGTTCATATTGCCCAACATGACAGTTTGTAATTAGGGTATGTTTGTCATGTAAATATTCCGTTCAGAGACAAAAAATTCTCTTTGAAAGAGTTTGAAGTTTATAGGGTTTGGTGTGTAGTAATCATTGATATTTTCCCCGGGCGTAGAAATATATAGTCCCGGCACCGGAATCACTAACTTGTAATAAACGCCTTAAATACCAATTTCATCCATGTAATAATTATCCAGTTTGAGAATTACGGAGAATAGTGTCAATTTAACAGACTTCGATCAAGATTTTATTCGATAGTGTTTGCACTATTTACGTGTGTTGCGATGAGTATCAGTTATATCTTAAGATTGCACTTAATGATAGTGATATAATTTATATGTAATAGCGTTCAATAACGACATATGTTTCATGATATGATAAATAAACGAGGAAAATATATTCACCTAGCTGTATTTGCCTTATTCCTATTCCTTCCCGTGTTGTTTCGACAAAAGGACTTTCCAGAAGTACCGCGTCTTCAAAGTCACAATATTCGGAAGAAAGTAATTTTTGTATGCGGTTCATCGACATCTCTTTTTTTTATGAACGCTGCACGTTAACTTTTTAAAAATTTTTGAAAATGTATTATAGTCCTAAGAAATATATAAAATAAATCTCTAAAATTGAAAACCGCTGTTTTAATATAGCCTCCTACAGTTTCTATAGAAATTTACTAAATAACAACATAATAACGAAATTTAAAGAAGTATACAGTTTCTTATTAATTACAAGAGTATTTTGAAATGAGTTAAACAAGTTCTACCAGTAAATTTTCTTCATATCCAAGTTATTTTGTTGTATTATCTGTCTCTTTGAATCTTAGTAAATTTTCCAGTAGCAAATTTTGAGAATTTAAAATTTTAAAAAATTTCTCAAACTGATCCAAACCATTTTTTGAAAAATTTGGTTCTGTTCACATTTTAGTCATAAAGTCATATTTGGTTTGCAGTTAAGCAAATTATTTTGGTATGATCTTTTATTCACTTTAAAACCCAAGTTTTAATGATAGTGCAAATTTGCCATAATTCCAATGCTATTATCCTCTCTTTTTTCATAATTTTGAAAGTGAAATAAACGCAGGTATTTTGTATGGAGCCCATTTGATCTATTCTTTTAAATGATATATGATTCAAGAATAAGCACTTCAATATAAAAAATCAAAAAAGTATTTACCTTAGGTGCCTCCAATATCCACAACAAGATTTTTTAAAAATCATGCACATTTCAGCTACATGTAGCTTTCTTCTTGGATGTGTTTTCAGTCATAAGACAAGCTCTATAGTTCTCTAGTGTATACACTAGTTGTATTTCATTGACTTGCTATTTGATCTAATAGTAACAGACATTTGAAATTTTTAGCAGTTCTTCAAAAAAAAAGCTATTTATATGTTATTTCTCTGGTGGGCTAAGTACTCCAAAACAAAAGCAGATAGAGACTTTGTTTTTCTTCGTATATCAATACAGTATTCTGTCACATTGTACATGTTTTCTCAGTTTGTCCACCTGTCTGGCCTGTTAACTTCTAATTGAAAGCAGCTTCATTTTTTCTCCAATTGATTTAGTATTGTCTTGTTGTGCACATTTTCTTGTGGAGGTTCTAGTGGCAAGCAGAATGGAGATAACTAGTGAACAAATTTTAACATTCTGTGTTAAAAAGAGCACCATTTACATCTACATGTTACCCTGCAAATCACCAGATTGGTGGGTGGCAGGGGATGCAGTGCACCAAAGCCTACTTAATAGCTTCTCTCCTGGGTATCACTCTCCTGTTATGGTCTCGTATGGTCTTTGGGAAAAATGAACCTTGATATCTCTCCATCCTACAGTCGATCTCTCATATTTTATCCTTGTGATCGTGCCTCTAATATTCCTGTGACCACCTGAAATAGAACTTCTGATCTAAATTCCTCCAAAAGCCTTAACCTAGCATTTTACTGTCTGCTTCAACAACTCTTTACATATTTGTTTCATAATAGTATTTTTTTAAATGCTATTTATACTATATAGTATGTATAGTTATTTGGCTATTGAGGGTCTATATAATATGACTGAATATCCTGATGATGAAATTTTAAATTTTTTTCTTGGAATAGGTGTTATATATAATACATGTATATGGAATTAAAATAATAAAAACATAAAATCAAAACTATTTATTTACATAAAATAAACATTTTGGCAGGGTATTACAAATATCTCTGTACATTTAATTACACATTTGTATCAGGTACTTCAAGTCATCATTTTTTACTTGACCGTGTTAATGTTAAAAGCTGATTAAAGATTTTTCTACATTTAAAAAAATATAGTTATTAATAAATTTAAAATTTACTTAAACTTCCAAACATTAGATTTAACCACAAAAAACTGTATTACATACATACATATTTATATTTATAAATGTGTACAATGAAGACATTTTCCAAAACGATGAGTCAAGGGTTACCACTTGTCTGAAAAAGAAAAAGTTATATTAAATATCGCTACATCTGAGAAGTACTTATGGTTAGAAACAGAATAAGTAAAACTAAGAAAATGACTTGAATAATCCTTAAGTATTACGATGTAAACACTTTTTTTTGTATTTGAACATAATTATGAGATGGACCCAATCTCTTTAAAAGCATGATACAAAAGGAATTGATATGGAAGCTAAAATATTTTCCTATCAGGCATCATCTGACATACAATTTTTAAAGATCACCAGCATAACAGTTGCGTCTTGTTTTATTGAGTAACAGTATTATTCAAAGAAAAAAGACAATAATTTACTATATTGTTATACCAATAAGGTTGTCAAATTTATCTCTTATTTGATGCGTATATACTTCATTCGCAAAAAAGGCCTGTAATCTTTACTACATTCTAATGGAATAGTATTCCACTGTCAATAATGAACATATGTTTTTGGATAATATTCATTTGAGTTATTCCTTGAGTATCATATTTTCCAGTGAACTTTTTCTATTAAGCATGACCTTCAGTTAATTGAATCTAACATTTACAGAAGCTTATGACTTAAGTTACCTATCAAGAAATATTATTAAAATACAAAAGATCATCACTCCATGAAACATTTTTCAGTGAATAAGTCTTTGGTAGAGCAATGATAGTTGAGTGCTACTTCATTTAGGGAATGAATCAGTATTGCACAGATTAAAATTTTCATTTCAGCATAAAAAGATACAGAAAAGATATTCTCTAAAGGGGCTTACCTTATTTGCTGCATTTGCATTGGTGTTAGGTACCCTAATTGTCACCTTGTTGGCAAGTGAATCAAGAATTTTATCAGTATTGAAATATGAGGCATTCGAAGCATTACGATTCTGTGACATTTCAGCAGCACCCTTTTCTGGTCCATATATCTTAGTCAACTTAGACACCAATGAATTCCGCTTCCCAGAGGATAACTCCATTTCAACAGTTCCATTACTTTTGGAATTGTTTCCATCGCTCCCTGACAAAAATATTTTACTGGTCTGCTTTGTATCCTCTGAGGAGTTTTCCATTTCGGCTTTAAGTTTTGCCCTGGATAAGGTCTGTCGTAATTCAGATTGCAATTGACTAGTCACATTACTCCAATCTTTTTGATTGGTTTCAGAGGATGACTTTCCAAATTTTTTCGCCACTGGCTTGTTAGGAGGTAAGTACACAATTCTTGAGGGCTCAGATTTTTTGATGTTGGAAGATGGATATTCACTGATGGTCACTGAAACATGATGCTTTGCCGGTTTTGGATTGACTTCAGATGGTTTCTCGCTGTTTATGATCTGAATATTGTTCTCATTACCAAAGAAAGTCATTGTTGGGGACTTTGGAGTTAGTGACTGGCTAGATAGCGATCTTGTGTAACTTGTCTGTTTTTGGAATGAAGGTGGTAGAGAAGAAATTGAATCATTGGAATTCACTCTTGTGAAAGTTTTCTGCTTTTGGATTGTCGATGGAGGTGATGGGGCAGTTCTTTCTTTTTCCTTCTGGGGTTGATTGTTTGCTATTTCATTTTTTGAGGAAGACATCTGAAAAAATGTTATTTAAATATAAATATTTTTGAAACCATCATAAATGAATGATATAGGTCAGAAAAAATTTTTACTTAGTACAGATGGTCCCCGGGTTATGTTCCTGAATATGCTACGTAACTCAAATTATACGTATGTCGGAATTGCATATGTGAACCTAACATAATTATGTGTATGCAATACGTACCCTGAAGAGTACATAGAATAACATCTACCAAGAGTTTCCCATGCTTCTTCATTGCACTACCGCCGCTTTTTTCTTGCGATAAGCCTTTGCCCGACATGGCTGCAATGAAAATTAACGTAAAATACGCAAAGTAAAGGAACACACACGTTAACAACATGAGACTGAGTGAGCGAAAGAAAGCAGCTGTGGGTTGCTGGGTACACTACCCACTGCCTTACTGTATTACTTTGCACGCTCACTATGCAACAAAGTAGTCCTGCATAAGGTACGTAGCTGCATAAAATAAAATATTCGCACCTCACAAACTCCTATTATTTTTCAATGGGGTACCTATGTAAGTACGAGTATACGTAGCTGGAGTACTATGTAACCTGGGAGCCATCTGTATATGAAAACATAAAATATTTTGAACTTAAAAAACAAAACTTTATACTAACAATTTTAAATTAAGATTAATTATTTTAAATTCATTAAAACTGAAAAACCAGAAATATATTACAAGAATTCAGCTAAAACTGGCACAATAAGTTCTTAAGTTAACTACTGTTACTAAACTATGTATGGTAGAATATTCCTAAAGATGATTCACTTAGTTTCCAATTCTTAATACTCTACTTGTCTACATGATCTTTATAAGAACAGTAATATAACATAACATTCAGCTATGTAACAAGGCATTTACAATTAAATATTTTTAATTTGCTCAACTAAAATTCCCTACCAGTTATTAACAATTTATCGCAACTGATTTTGTTTTAAGATTGAGCATTTAAAAAAGGTAACGCTTTTGAAATAATTTGAAAGACTTATGAAGCTTATTTTTCAAATTTGACTCAATTGTAACATTATGAAACTACATATGAATAACTTGACAAAAATCCTTTTTCAGATTAATCGATAAATATTACCGGAGGAGGGGGTGGTGGAGGTGGCGGTGTGGCTGCATCGCCTTCATCCTTAGTTTCTGGTTTTGGTGATTCAACTGCAGCTGCTGCCTCAGGCACCTCTTCTTCTTTCTTCTCTTTGATGTCCTTCTGGTTATTGTTTTGACTTCTTTCAGAACTTTCTGCTTGCTTTTCAGTCTCTAACGTCCGTTGCTACAATTAAAATAAAAGCATAAGTTAAATAAGTAGTATAGCATTGTAATAGTAACAAATTTATTACCTATCATGTTTTCAGGTCAAATTTTTAGTGTCAGCAGTAGAAGTGATGTTTCGATTTCTTAGAACCAGAGCCGGTCTTATGGGCGGGCGAGCCAGGCGGTTGCCCGGAGCCGCCGAAAAGAGACATAGTATAAACAATGGGGAAAATCACATGATTTTTGGTTAGATACTGTCTCCGGCTGCTATTGGAAGATTCAATGGAAAAACAATTATACCAGTTAGTGATGGTTGCATGCATGTCTGGTTGTGTTAATAAACAATTATTTTTCACAGTACTTAGGATTATAATGTTAAAGGGGTCACCAAAATAAACTTGCCCAAGGCTGCCAATTGTTTAAGACCGGCCCTGCTTAGAACTATAATAGAAGTATAAAGGTAATTGCACAAAATAAGTATGATCTCTTTCTTTTGTATATATATCCCTCAGTCCAGGTAATAAGTTAGGATAGATGAAAAATTTGTACAATTTCATTAGGAAGATTCAAAATTAGTAAAAAATTCAAAATCAATGTGTTCCATTACTGACAGACTTAGTTTTATTTTGCAATATTTTCAGAAACGTTGATGAAAATTTTTGAAGCAACTGATACAATTCTTTCAGAATATAATAAAATCACTGAGATATTTTGATGATATTGTTTTTATAGGGAATAAGATATGTGTTTACAGTTTTAGTTTCATCCTTCCCAGCAGCTAGATATGACAGTGAAAAACTTTGATATACTGATAGTTTTCTGATGTTGTTCACTTTTCAAAATACTGCCAGGATCTTATAATACAACTCATATCTTGACATTTAATAATTAATTCACAAAGTCAACAATATTTTTCTCACAGCATAACTATCATGAGACAAAATACTCCATTTAAAACCTAATCATGTATATCTTTGAGACTAGAGCAGTTCATTAGAGTATAATACCATGAAAAATTACTGGCATCATCAAATGTACTAAGGCAGAGCACGACAGTATTATTTATGAAATTTTGGTTTTCTCTTGGCTATATGTTCATTTATAAAAACAAATTCAACAGAGAATTTGAAACTTTTTATTAATTTCTCCTAAAAAGTAATTATACTTAGAAAAACATAATATAACTGCAGTATGTATCAGTGAACCAGAGTAATGTAGAGGGCAGGAGCATGGCTAACAGATAATATAATTTAATAAACTAAATTAGATAAAAATAAAAATTAATAATTCACTAGGATTTTTTTGAGTTAAACTTCATGTCTTTAGTCTGTTTTTATACACATTTGAGGTTTGTATAGTGTTTTCTGTTTTTATAATGGCTAAAACATCATTATAATTGTATCCCCAATACGTCTGATAATCTAGCATAGTGTTAAGACATTTGATTGCAACACTGTCACTCGCATGGTGACTCAATGCAACTTCTGCTTGTTCATTAATTTCACCACTCTCTCCCTCTTTGTCATCTCCCCCTTTCAATGCAATGAAAATGTCATCACTCATGAGCTGGAAACCTGGTCTGCAACTTTCACTTTCTAGCAATTCCTTTAGATTCTTCTAAACTATGTTCTCAAACTCTGCTAGTCATTCATTAACATAAACTGCTGTCATCTGCAGTCATTCGTTAACATAATCCCCCAAAAGCCATTCATGTGATTATAAGAGAAATACATGAATATCTCAACTTCTAGATCAGGAGAAATTTCATTGACAGCTGAACAAAACATCTGCAACAGTTTTGTTATACATTTTAAGTTCGTACACTTCTGAAAGATTTTCTGTTGAACATGGGCTGTATATGCTACACCAGAGGTTCAGGAGGCATGAGGTGCATGTAATGCTTAAACTCACTTATATGCTGCCATAAAATAACAACATTAAATACGTTCTTCTAATGAAGATGTTAAAAATGTAATCCTGACCTTTATCATGAGAAGACAATTCACATACTGGATAACTCACATTTGATTAATAAAAAGTACACTGTGCATAACATTTCATATTTTTAGACTATGTTCTCTCTTTTCACTTGTTTAGGAAGTAAACAATAACAATTCTATCAACTTTGTCATGTTATATTGGCATACATGTAGCTATGTGTAAAATGATAGTTCTTGCCATAAAATAAGATAATTCATTTCAAATGAAAAGTTTTGTGCTCTAAAATAACAGAATACAGTAAAACCCTGCTATACATTACCCCGCTATATGTTGTTTCGCATATACGTCGCCAATCAATTAAGGAACATGTTTCGTTATAAGTTGTGTCGCTTTGCATATACATCGTTTGTGAAATGCTAAAAGCAAAATTTCAGAAATTCCAATTACGGTGCATAAATTATAACTATAACAATAAAAACCCTCTATTCGGCTTTTAATTTCATGTTTATTATTATTTATATGAATTAATTTACTTTCGTGTTTATCAATTCGTGTAAAATCATAATCAGAATAAACATTTGCTGACCATGTGTTTGAGAGATCACGATGGGTTAGATGGTTCACATGTCACACAGGATTAAAGGGACTATCCCAATTTTAATGACGATGTGTAAAAACCTATTTCTGAGCAACAGTCGGCTATAAGAGAGCTTTATGAACAGTTTTGTCTAACATTTTGTGTGTCCTTTCATCTCACTTTACGTTTGCGTTGATATCTCATGAGATATTAGATATACTTTGGATTGCGAAATCTGCATGAAAAGTACTCTAAAGTGCATATCAGTGTATGAGTAAGTAAAGAAACAATTTTTGCACTCCGTCACACTATAGACAATTATTTTCGGTGATTTCTGAATTTACTATTGAAATTGGTTACTTGTTGTTATGATTAAATGTATATTAAACCCTAGTAGCAATGAGTGATAAACACATAGTGGTAACATAGTATGTCTAATGTACTGTATTGATATGTATTATTTGGGACACAAATGTGTCACAAAATATCCGCCAGGAACGTAACCCCTACTTTTATCATAGTTCTTATGGGAATCTTTGTTTCGTTATAAGTCGCATTTTTCAGGAACGCATCTCTGACGTATAGCGGGGTATTACTGTACTCAAAAAGCTCTACTTGAGTAATACAAAAATTACTTACACTGTAAGTCCTAATGGTAATCAAAGGACCACGTCCCTTCATGCTTGGAGTTTTAAAGTTCTTCACATTGAATGATCACCTACTGCATTGCAACTATTTGTATCACCATTCCTTACACTAGTTCTATTTGAGTGAAATGCAAAATGCACACTCCAACAATCAGTTCTTAATGGAGACTAAGCTTGGTATGAGGTAAGTGATAATAACTGATAAGAAACTTGAACAAATGGAGAAACGCCTTCCATTGGAAAGGAAACAAACGCAGTAAATAACTGAAATTTTATCTCATGACGCCCTTGCTAAGCTATTTAGCAAATAAGAGATATAGGTGGGACAACAAAAGGGAAGAAAAAATCATTGAAATATGGCGATTGGAGCTGATAACTCAGCACTTATGACTCCACACTTCTGAGTGCAAGATAAGAATCAATGACAGAAGCATATCTCAAAGTAAAGATAAAAATGAATAGATCAAAAATGGGCACTTCATTCATTCCCTAAAAACAATTCAATTTTATATAGGTTTATTTAGAAATTCAATAAGAAATAGATTAATAGTTAAAATAGATAGAACTTAAAGATTTTACATAGTCTAATTAAGGTTTTTATTTTAACATTTTATTGCTCACTGAGGTATTGTAGATTTGATAAACAATATCTTTCTTTAAATAATGAAATATTTAATTAAGCCAATGTTGATTTCCTGTTTTAAACTTAAAGCATTCTTAAATTGGAAAACTTTAGGAGGAACTAGAGAGGACATTTTTTTTAAAATTTCCAATATTATTACTTAATAGACGAATTATGTTTGTTTTTTCTTAATATCATCATGGCTTCTATAATGGGCCTAATGGACTTACACTCAGATTTCATACCTTGCAGATTAAATTCAATCAATTCTAGTTGTCTCTTTCTTTTAGAGATAATGGAATTGTGAATAAAGTGATTTTAAATGTGTTTAATTCTGATAATGCTCTGCTATCTTAACCACTGGTGTCAACTATTAGGAAAGAATTTCTTAGTGATATCTTTATCAATTACAAAGAAAAACCTCCAAAGATCAGAAACAACTGGAGTGGACAAAAATTTTTTCCGATTTCTGACAGTCAGAGAAAAATGAGTTTTTTTTTCATGTCCATAAGCATTTAAAACATTAAGTATCTTTTGTGATAAGTCATAAATGATTAATACAAACAGACTATATGTAATTTGGTGATTTAATGAAATGAAAATGACTATCACAGCTGTTAACGAACGAATGAAAAATTATCCTGAAAATCTATAATGTAAAAAGATAATGAACAAATTTGCAAGTTTATGAAGATAATGATTGCTGTAGCTGCCATCCTATAAGATAAACTTTGCTCTGGAAAAAATTCCTCCAAAATTGACATGCATCCTATAGGCCACATGCATTCAGGTACTCCAGTGGTAAAGTCCACTTGTAAGAACAGATTAGATCCAGTGAGTGTTGTAACAATTAGAAGAATGAGTGGCCTTTGTTCTCAGTATGTTGCACCTTGCAAAATCACTTTCTAGATACCAAAGGTTCAACTGAATTTTGTGCAAAGCCTTACTGACGAAATATGATTTATTGAAGAAGCTGATTCTTTGTAGAATGAGAGGAGAAGAAAAAATCCCAAGCAACACTAAAATTGTTTTAGAAACATAACAATAGCTATTACAGTTACTTAATAATTGTATTTAAGGAGGACAATGGATGCTCTGATATGTTTCATTAGATTTCGAGCAAGATTTTGGCATGGGCTTAAAAGCTCTTAAGTATAAAGAAAAAAATATAAATTTTGAGCCCTATGGTTAAATAACTAAATAGAATGGAGAATCCTCCTAATAAACATAAAAATTATTTAAAAAGGAAAGTACTCACATACTCTCCCTAACCTGTGGTTCCTCTTTTCGATAAGTCTACTGAGGATGAAATCGTTGATTCTGAAATGCGCATTTAGGCATTTTTCAGAAAGGAAGTATGTACTCGTGTGGTATTTGGCTTATGTGTATTTGTGCATGTGTGAACAAAAAAGGGTCCCTGGCATTGGAATAATTCCCCTTAAACATGGAGAGTGTAAGATTGCGTGTTTAGTCCCTGCCATTAGAGATCTGCACGGATACAGATTTCTGTATCCACACCTGACCCGTACCCACAGGCTACATATCTGTATCTGAACCATACCTGCAAAAATTTCTAAATTACCCGACCCGATCCGACCCGTGTGAATAAATTGTCTGACCCGACCCGCAGACAGAAGTCTTATCTGCAGGCATAAATTATCTGGAGCAACATCTACGAACCAAAATTCAAAACAAAATGTCTCTTAGCAGAACATATCAATGACCCTGTCTTAATGCATAGAAGGTTTTGGAATATCCCAGCAATAGCTCCCAAAGAAAGTCACGTCCCTTGAAAGGTAATGGGGAGGGCCAAAAGAGACCCAAAGCCTTTAGGATTATCGGCTTGGATGGGGTAGCAGAAGGTTGCAACCAACATTATTTTTTCTCATACTCAGGACACTAAATTTTGAGTTCGGCACGGATACTGATTTCTGTATCTGCACCCGACCTGCATCTGCAGACTATATATCCTAATCCAACCTGCATCCGCAAAAAGTTATGCATTATCCGACCCAAACTGCAACTTTTCGTCTGGATATCCACGGGTTAGGTCTGATAAATTGCGCATATGCAGATCTCTATCTGGCATGGAGTAAATTCTCATAAACCAGTCTGTACAGCGGCACACCAATGGGGGCAACCGGGCATTTGTCCACCCCCCCCCCCCCCTTCCCCCCAAGACAGAGTCATTATATTGCAAAAAAATGGAACAAAAACATTTTTTTATAATATTCCACTGAGAATATTGAAGATCAAACAGGTAAAAATTAGAATTTATATTTTAATTAATTAAATGTTCTATCACACAGCAAAAATGATAGATATTAAAAAAACAAAAAATAACAGTCAAGTTTGAGATTTTTGCTCCTCCCCCCATAGTAAATTTCTGGGTGTGCCACTAAGTGTGTGTGTGAGTACTTTCCCTTTTAAATAATTTTTATGGTTATTAGGAGGTTTCTCCATTCATCAACTCTTAAGTATAGCTTGAAAATTTTCACACTCGAATATCAAACATAAACATTGTAGTTCAGGTTTACCACCTGCATTGCCCTGAAGATTGTTAGGGCAATAATATTACATTTGTACATATGTTTTGGCATGTGTTTTATAGTTAACACAGTAATTTGGTTTGATATGTGGTTTTAATTTACAAGAAGTTCTACATGATGGATGAATTTTGCTATTTTAGTGCACTGAATTTCTATATTTTTTCCTGAAAACAAACATCTCAATTCTTCTCATAGGCTATCAAAATATGGCATATGAAAAACTGTTAAAAATTTATTTGCTTTAATGGAAATATTTTTAACATCAAATCACATTATCCCCTCAGGCTGGTTTATGATATATATGTTAAGACCTTGTTATCCACCATCAATGTATAGATGCTGACTACTCTTTACTCAAACCGTAATTTCAGAGCCAAAAGTACCCTTACATTTATACTGTTTGTTTAATGCTGTCCTCCATTTTTGTTACCATAAACTAAAATCATTTATTGGAAAAATCACAAATAGAGAAAAGCCCATATTGTGGATGCCACCACCTGTTACCCGCTTACAGTTATTGATTTTCAATTTTAATTTTTCCATACATCCAGTGCTGTAGTGGAGGGTATATGGTGGTATTTGCCATATAACCTCTACTTTTTTTTTTATGAATAGGGTTTACCCTCTGCTTTTTTGAACAAACAAAAAAAACAGCTCATATTTTCTCCTGGCATTGTAACATTACAGTCGTGTAATTTGCTCTAAAAAAAACTGGGTAAGAACCATCCCTCAAAGTTTTACTTAAGTATACTGTATATCTTCTGCTTTTTTTTACGACTACAGCACTGCATACATCTATATTAGTAGAGGCTGCAGCAGCTATGAAAACTAACGAGAAGTTTAAGTTACGACATAATAACTTGGACTTAATTTTTACAAATTGCAGTTGTGAATTCTTTTTATTATATATAGCAATGCTGATTTCATAGTTTGATTTAAGTATCTTCACTTATAGGAGTATTAGATAATTCTTCAGGGGTATTTCCTAAAATTTGTGAAAATTGTTTTTTTTAATGAAAATCCTTTGAAGTGATGATTTTTTTATTAGACACATCAGAGTGTAATTCTGGTATAATTCTACTTGGTGATGTAAGTCAAAAGAAATAGTAACGGAAATGTAAAGAAAATTAAAAATTTGTGCAGTATTTTGCTTCTAAACAGAAATTTTTTGAGGGTTAATGAATTTTTAGGTAGTGGCTCAAAAATGTTTTCATTTTTAGGAACTGCACAGAATTCAGGAATGTTACATTCCAGAAAATAGGCAATTTAAAATTATCAAATACTCAAGATCAATAAAACATTTTAAATAAAAGAAAAACTTGTTAAACTACCGTATCTTCCCAAATATAAGGCGACCCCGAATATAAGGCGACCCCGAATATAGGGCGACCCCCCTATTTTCTCACCGAGAAAACTAGAAAAAAATTATTTGACAAAAACTTGAATAATCAAAGTTCGAGGGCCTGAATATAAGGTGACACCCCCTTATCTGAGGGACAATTTTGGGAGAAAACCTTGCCTTATATTCGGGCATATACGGTAATACCGCATTCACTTGTGCAACCCATGCCCTTGCGTACCACACGCACCCTTGTTTTTCGGCCAGTTAGAAGGGAAAAAAATTAATTTGTGCCAGAATAAGTTGACATCTAAGATTTAAAAAAAGGTCAGCCTCTTAACTTATTCCCCTTCACTGAAACAAGGTCTGCCTAAGTTAATCATTTTTGCGTGAGACAATGTATTTGGTGATCTCTTTATGCTGACAGTAGCAGAAATTTCCTCCTCGATAGTTGCCACTCTTATGTTAAAGGATCATCAGCAGCTCATGATGAATTCGGCGAACACAGATGCCAACTTATTCCGGCAAAAGTATAGGTAGAAATTGATATTATTATTCAATCTACAAATCTTGCCCTCAAGGTCACATTTCTAAAATGTTTCTTGACTTCATTTATAGATAATTTTGGCTAATTAATATTTCTTATATTTATAATTAATTCTGTAATGACCAAGCACCATTGAATTGGATTTAAAGAATTACTAATAAAATAAACAAGAAAATTTTGAACATCCTTGCAAAGCTTGTAGATGTAAATTAATCTATACCTTAATTTCTTCTTCAGGTATAGTAGGCTGGGTCTCATCCTCTTCAAAAGGCACAGAGTTGGCAAACATCCTACTATGTGCTTTCTTAAATTCCTCCATAAGCTGTAATTAATTAAATATTTAAAGGAAATATGAGACAGTGAAGGCATCCTGTAAATAGCATATTTTTTAATAACATTCATTAAATAGCAAAATGATAAAAGTTTATACAGGGTTGCCCACGAAATGATCACCTATTTGTTTTTTTCAATAAAATAGCAACTATGTTACGGACGGTGATAGAATCGCATGGGTGAATTCACTAATTCATGGAGATAAGGTTCATATTCTGTGAACTAGTGCATTCACCCACCGGTGCTATTTTATTGAAAAAACAAATAGGGGATCATTTCGTGGGCCACCCTGAATATCTCTACTCGTATGAATGTTTTTGATTACCAACCCTTGAGTGCTGCATTCTTTTTTCATCTGCAATTTCTTTCAGCAGATCTCTTCTGACTCCATTAACATCTTCTTTACTTTGGTTTCTCTTCTTAAGCATTTCAACACTGCTGTCGTTCTCTATGCTTCCAAATCTCTATAGAATTACACAAAAATTTGAAATTGGTGATAACATTTTACAAAATAAAAGAATTCTATTTTAAGCACATAAACATTTGTTACTGTTGCATTTCCCCCTTTAATTTTTAACATAATATTATTTGAAGTTTTATCTTAAAGATGTTTAATAGATTGTCATTCTATACTCTGACAACAAAATATTCTATCCTTAATCATACGGACACTTTTAGTAGACAATAAAATTCTATAAACAATCTGAAGCCAACTATAATAAGAAATGTCACAGCATGAAATTTCAAATGATTAAATTACGTATAAGGCTTTATAAGAATAATAAAAGAATAATTTAAAAATCAATTATATAAAAAAAACAGCTTAAATAACATTATTAATGTACCTGTGCTCGTTTCTGAATTTCTTGACTAAGGGCAGTTGACAGGCTAAGAGATGTTATCGTATTTCCAGTGGAAGAACTTGCATTTGTCACGGACAGAGAGGTGTGACTCTCTGTAGAAATCGAAGGAGCTTCTGGAATGCATGGTTGGCTCTCTACTTTCACTGCTTCTGTTTTATTGTAAGTGGTACCATCAGTGTCATCTACTTCAGTTCTATGAATCATGGCAACTACTTGTTGGGTCTTGACTTCAACTTCCTTAATAGAATCCTCTTCACTAACAATTGTGCTCTCTTCACTGACTTGAATACATGAAGTCAAATAAACTCCACGATCATCATTTTTCGTGAGCGATTGCTGTTTATCTGCTACTTCCCATTCATTATCTATGTCATCCCAATTCTTGCTCTTGTCCACTGCTACTCTTCTGTTTGGACTTATTCATAAGAAAGAAAATTTTTTAGTTAGTATATTCAGCTTTGCGGCTTGATTCTAACCTGATTTAAAGTGCAAATAAGAAATATGCTATGTTAAAACAGGCACCGACAGACAGAGTGCACCTTGATATTTTATGATGTATGATTAAATGGAAGTGTTTTCTTAGAAAAATCTAAATTAAGTATTTACGACCATTTCAAAAATCTCTGAAGGAAAAAGTTAGCAGTCTCTGCTCTAGATAAAAGAAGGGATTCTGTTTCTTTTATGGCTAGAAAGTTACCTTTTTATGATGCCGTTGCTCAGTGTGCTTTCTGGTGTGATATCAGACAATTCTTCGCTCACAGTTGTGAGTCGCTCTTTTTCTTCATTACTACATACTTGACCTCCAACATTAGGTGAGTGACCATTTGTGCTACCATCTCCATTGACACTACTTGCAGAACTATTGTAACCAGAGGAACCAGGAAAGAGATCTGCTCCAGCTCCTTTCCGAATCACAAGATTGAGATTTTTGTCCTTTTTAAGAATACTCACTGCCTACATAACAAAAAAAATTCTGCCATGAGAAACATAGGTTCATAAATTTTAATTATACTTAATTGCTGGAACTTTCATAACATCCAGGCATCAATTTATTTAATTTGTAATTCATTGAGGTTTAAGAGATAAAATCAATGACATTATTTAATATCTTTAAATCTTTCAATAAAAAATATCTCATTGACAAATTCATGGTCAACTAATTCTACTTACAGGTAATCTGTAATAGCATATAAAAATTCAGATAAAATGTAATATGTATTAGGTTGTAAAATAGTTCTTCCATCTAATGCCGAATATTAACAAAATTAAGTTAAATTAATTATTTACGTTATTAGATCAATACAAATAATGTAACTTATTATTACTTTATTTTTCTGGGTTCTGAAAATTTGTTGATAGTTTACTATGTAAATGAACTTACATCTGAAAAACCAATATCTTCAAAGTTTACTCCATTGCATTCGATAATCTGATCTCCAGGTCTGAGGCCGAAGTCTCTTGCAAGTCCTCCTTCTTTGGTTGACTGAATAAATATTCCTGGATGACAATTTGGTCCTTTGCAAATGCTTTAAATAGACATTAAATAATGGTAGCAATTAATGAAAGAAATAAACAATTTTTGTACAATGGTAGTAAAACGGCCACACTACCTAGTTCTACATTTTCCTGCTAGATGGCACTACTTATGCGCACCAGTCTGCTTACTAAGAACTTACTATTTTGACCATTACGTGACAGTGTGTGCATTACTCGACAGGTCTGTGATGTTTCTACGTTCTCATTCCCGACAGAATTGGATTTCCCCGAGTCTAGAGATCGCCACAACCCAACCATTACTTTGAAACCCTTACGTGCGACAATAGCACCATCACAATAATGTCAGGCGTTAAAGTTATTACAGGTCATTAAATGGAACCTATCCCTTAGTCCCGGTTTGTAAGCTAAATTGGCTTGCAAGCTTTTTTACAACAATAACATTTAGCAAAAAAGTTATAAGGGGTGCCTTAAATGGAACCTATCCCTCAGTCCCGGTTTGCAAGCTAAATAGGCTTGCAAGCTTTTTTATAACAAATACATTCTGTGCAAATGTTATAACGGTTGGCTAAAATGGAACCTATCCCTCAGTCTGGGTTTGCAAGCTAAATTGACTCCATTTGCAGCGCAACAGTCAGGCAAGATATTTTGCACCTTAGCCACCAATTTTCCTTTGCAAATAACAAAAGAGTAGTGAAAAACACAGTGTCGCGTGCACACAGGGAAATCCCATTCCGCCAGGAATGAGAACGTAGAAACATCGCAGACATATCGAGTAATGCACATAGTGCCACGTAATGGTCAAAATAGGAAGTTCTTAGTAGGCAGACCGGCACGCATAAGTAGTGCCATCTATTGGGGAAACAAAGAATTAGGTAGTGTGGCCGTGTTACTACCATTGTATCCAATTTTTCTCTCATATCTTAAGAATTATAAATTTTAAAAGTATTGAAAAATAAATTATATTTTACAGTTGCAAAAAAACTTCAATGTACAATTATCACAATTCATACAAAAACCAGTTCATGTTTGTTGATAAAAAAATATATGAAGGTTATTTTTAAAATATACAGTCAAAAAATAAAGATTGAACTGAAGAAAATATAGAAATTTTAGTTTTTTTATCAAAACATTCAAAATTAGTGATTAAATAAAAATTATGAACTGATGGAAGTAAACATTTTGTCTAATGCTTTTTCATCTAAACTTTAAAATATTCTAGATGCTTGTAAGATTTAAATTTTATGAACTACACCAATAGTTAGTAACAAAGAAAATTTTGATCCAAGTGAAAGAAGAACCTCTTATCACCTAACTTAACATTGATAGTAATGTTTGAGTTCAGTTTTGTAAAATTTAATTCAACCTAGAAACACTAAAAAAAATGATTTTCATTTATAATGCAATTACCGTAAATCGCTGCATATAAGTCGACCTCGATTTTTCGCCTCAATCGCCTCAATAATGTACATTTAGGCTTATTGCCGGATATGTCAGCCTTCTTCTTTTAATTCAAAAGTATTTCAAGAAATTTTTTTTTTCAGACAAAATTCAGATGCCACATGATCAAATCTTTGAATAAAACACAAATATAAACATCTCAATTACATAACGATTGGGAAATACAGGTGACTCCCAATTACCTGCTGTAATGATAGAAAGCAGTAGCGCAAAAAAAAGAAAACCGCGGTTAATCCAAAAATCATTTAAACATATAGCGGTGACATACATTTTTGTACTTACATGTGATTATCAGTGAGTTGGACATTCTCGGAGTTTACAATACTCCTATTAAACAAAAAAAACTGCAGTTAAAAAAGTAAAGAAATCGGTACATACAGTAACGTAGGACGGGGTATGCATAATCAAATCATATAAAGTTGTTTTGAAGAACAAACATCCTCAATTTTATGTATTATTTGAAGTTTAGCTTTAATTGCCAAAACCATAAGGCCTATGCTTCTCTGCCATTCTCATAATTATGAGATACTATATATTCCTAACACTGAGGAGAACTTTTAAATGGGAGACTTACTTAAAGCAACACATGCGAACTTCAGGTTGCCAACAGGAAAATTGAAGCTTAATTATCGCTATTTAAACATTTTTCGAGAATGGTCAATATTGACTACATTTGGTGATAAGGTGACTTTCTAAAATATCTGAATTCGAATAAACGGTGTAAACGAATGTATGTAATGTACGCAGATAATCTCCAGTGTTCACGCAACACATACTGCATCAAATTGTATTACTGACAACAAATAAGTACCCTCATCATGGTTTCACCCAAGAAAAGCATGGAATATTAAACTGATTTTAAGTTAAAATTTGTAGAATTCTTCTTCTTTCTCATCCGAAATAGAAAATTTCCACATAGTTGAGCCGAAGGTTATTGTTTCAGGTTAATAAGAATATACTATTTTAAATCTAAATAAAAGAGCTAAAATACTACTCAATTGCAAATGATAGGAAAAATATTTCAGGTTCGCTTTTAACTATGGAGAAATGTATTACCCAAAGAATGTTAAAAAATATATAATTTATAACCTAAGACAAGTGAATTTTTCTGGTGATATAAAGTAAGAAAAAATAAATCACAATAAAAATTAAAAAATAAATAAAAATCCAAATTAGTAGAAATACTTGATCAATTGAATATTCAAAATTTGAAAAATTGGTAAGAAAAACAGAAACCTTAGTTATCTGGAAAACGTGAAAATAAAAATGACCAGAATGCATTTCACAAAATAAAAAGGAATTCAAATCAATAAATATAAATAGGGATCACATTATGGTATGACTGAAAAGTAAAGGTAATTGGCAATTTAATGCATTCTAATTCATGCAATCTCACCAGCAATCAAGTGTAGACCTTCTAGGAATGTTCAAGATACATTCTTGTTTTTCATCTTCTCCACAATTAGACGGCAATTTTATAATTTCCGGCTGCTCTGGAGAATCCAGACGGGATGTATTTGATGGAGATGGGCGATGCACACTATCCTCTTCCTCAGATACTGGTCTCCATTTTAAAGGATCGCAACGTCGACTGTTGTGAACATCGGATAAAACAACAAAAAATTAACAGGAGCCATTCTTTGTATGTACATTAAAAGAAATTATTGATGCCATTTAAAATTTTCCATAATCACAATACAGGCACTCCCTGAGTTACATAAGCCTGACTTACGTAAACTTGCACCTATGTTAGCAGCCCCTTAAATCACTAAAAAATTTTTTTGTAACGTGGAAAGTTTATGTTAGCGGTTTGCATAAGTGAGTGGGAACTACTTACATGTGCAGAGACAGAATGCAATGTGTGGGTGTTCTCAGTGTGTTCTACCACGTTTGCTTGATCTGGTAACATGTTTCGCTTTTACACAAAATAACATGTTGCCCTTGCAATCATGGTTGATAAGCATTGCAGTGAGAGTAAAAGTGCTAGTGCTGCTAAGAAGCGACATACCATTACTTTAGAAGAAAAAATGGATATTTTGAAGAGATATGGAAATGGCCAGTCGCTTTCGTATATCTCATACGCTCAGCGTGTCAACCACAAACATGCAATACCTTAAGCCAGTGCTACTCAAACTTTTTTTTGCATGTACGCTTTGGACAATTTCATCAAGTACCTGGTACCACCACATGATTTCATAAAAGAGAAATTGCCCTGAAAAAATGTCATCAAAATCATGGTGCCAAAGTTGAAAAATGTACACTGACTCTGTACAGTTATCAAATACATTTATTTAAGCAATTTAATGAGAGTGAAGGTCAAAGTAGATGAGTGGTTGTGGTATAAGAGGTAACTAAGGTAATACCAAGATTTTGCTGGTACCGCTTTCAGATCCTTCTGGTACCACTTTGGGTATTGGTATCACACTTTGAATACCACTGCCTTAAGCAAACCAACTTGTAAGAAGACCACGTTTGCTTTTGTAAGACAGCAACGAAGAGGAGAATTGAGACTATGTTGTGAATGTTATAACAAAATAATAGTAAAGGCCGGTAAAAAAATAATTATGACACTAGATTGAAGTTATAACAGTTTTATTATAGTAAATTAGCAAGTAATGTAATGGTTAAGAAATGCAAGTTAAAATCGATGTGAAATTGACTGGTGGAACCAAAGCACTCTATAATTTAATGAAAACTATCCTTAGTAATTTACAACTTACGCAAATTTCGAATTACGGAGCAGGTGCTGGAACGCATTCCTTACGTAACTCGGGGAGTACCTGTAGTTCACTCAATTTAAACTCATTTGAAATTTACAATAAATGTGCTAAACAATGTTAAAAAGGTAAAAAATAAAGTTTTTTGCTGCAAGATTCTTAGAAATGATAGAACCCATTAATCATGCAGTGAACCATAGGCATAGAAATGAGTAAAAATCAAGGTTAACACTTTCAACGTGGCATGATTGGAATTCCAGCTGGGATAGCACTCACCATGACTGGAATTCCAGTCATGCCGCATTGAAAGTGTTAAAAGAGTAGATTTTAAAGTTATTATACAGCATTAGTAGATAATTTGGAAAAAATAAAGTAAAAATTATATAAACTACTAAGAAATCATGCTGATAAAAACATTTCCCTTCCCATGCTCTTATTTATACAAAAAAGTTTTAAATAAAGTTTTTCAAAATAAAAATAAAAAAGTGAAATAACATCACATGAATTAAAAAAACTCATAAAGCTAAAACAATGTCAGCAGCAAGCACATTAGAGCTGAAGAATACTTTTGAAAATTAAAAATAAGGTAGCAACCATATCATTATGTTGTTTAATTTGTAAAATATTTTTAAAATTTAAATAATAAAAAATTATTTAAAGCATTACTCTTTCCTAGTTACTCATGGCCACTTAGTTTAAAAGAAAATCCAATGATAAACTGGCAGAAAGTGCCTTTTGGGAGAGAATTTATTTTGGGCCTCAAACTCGCAACTTGTCTTACTCGGATGCAACTGGAGGAGGGCTCTCACGGCCAGCAGGAATAGTTTCAAGCTGAGGTTGAAATGGTTTACGAATTTCCCCATTTTCCAGGTGCCCATCGATCTTCTTCAAAGCTGCTATTTCTGTCATTGTAAGGGCAGGTGGTGTATGCTTCCTTATCAACTTTGGTTTAGTCTTTGTTGGGGATAGAGGGTAAGAAGCTTCTGAAGGAAGGACAAAGGTGGAATTTAAGGAAGAAACACTTCCGTCTTCTGATCCTGCCTCACGGGGATCGTCAGTACTTAAGTGAGGGAAAGAGATGCAACAGAAGTGTTTTGCAGAAACCATTCACACCCATAATTGGATAACATGGAAAATCAAGTGCAGTTATTGAGAATTAGTGCATTGCAGAAACACAATGGTTGCCTAAAAGGTTTGATTCTACCAACTTATTTCAAATTTAAAATATCTTAGTATCCTTTTTATATTTTCAATATTTAAAAATCATTTCAGGCTTCTACGTTAAGCTGTGCAAATAAAATAAATCAGAGCTATATACAGAAACTTCAACATAAAATAGCCAGTTTAAACAAATGATACATGCAAAAGAAACCATAAGATGCATTATTATTTATAAATAGATGTGAAACTACTTCATGCATACAAAAGTTTTAGCAAGTGCATTGCCAAAATAAACCATGTTCAAACAGGGTTAATGGTTAAAAAATTAAAAAGAGAAAAATAAAAGATACACCCTTTCAGAAACAAAAATGCTTTTATACTCACTCTTTCACTGGAATCATGCCAACACCTAGATAAAAGTAAAATTAATTTCATTAATAACAGCTCTTTTGTATTTCTCCACATGATGAAAATATATGGCTTCACAAAATTATTCTGAAACAATTCAAGCAAATGCTTTAATTATGATTACTTACTCCTAACTTTGAGGTTGAGATGATTGCTGTCTTGAATAAGTTTGATCACTTCTTGATGAATGGCATGCTCCACTGAATATCCATTGATTCTTAAGATTTGGTCCCCTACCTATAATAGCATTCAATTTATTTATTTACTAAGGCATATCATATAACCTACCATTTTCTCATAACAAGAGTGAAATGATGAAAATTTAACTTATACGCATGAGTGCATAAGACTGATCACAAATGTGTAGATAGAGAAGGAGAAAAATTCTGAACTTGACCAGGAATTGTACCCGGGTCTTCCATTTACCAGGTCAATGCTTTAACAAACTAAGCTACCAAGCCAGACTTATTCTCCATTCTCAAATTGAATTAGTCTGGTTTGGTAGCTTTGTTGGTTAAAGCACTTATCTGGCAAGTGGGATACCCGGGTTCGATTCCTGGTCAAGTTCAGAGTTTTTCTCCTTCTCTATTTATACATTTACCATTTTCTCATTCACTGACTTTGTTAGAAATTTCAAAAGAAGCTCATTTTATTAAAATAAAATAACTTTTATTTTTTGAGTTAAAACGAGTCATTGGAATATATTTTGATATTTCAGAATTGTTTCACAACGTAAGTACAGGCGACTCCCGAGATTCGACAGAGATGCGTTCCTGAAAACGTGGTCGAATCTCGAACCGTCGAATGTCGAATCAGCACAAATTCAAACAATTAGAGCAAAAATAACAATGTCTAGACCGAAACTAAACCTCTCGTGGTCAGGCGGGTCAAAAATTACTTCGCGTAAATTAGTTTCTAATTTGACCGATAGATCGGCTGGGTCGATTCGACTGATCGAATTCTTGAGTTGGTCGAATCTTGGGAGTCGCCTGTACTTATAAAGACATTGAGATAGAGTGCAATTGTAAATACACTGAGAATGTTTTTTTTATTTGTTTACCAATGACTGACTGCAAAACAGTTACCTTCTTTGACAATGAAAATTTTAACATAGTTAAAATTTGCTCCTTAACCATGACACTTTTCTGAAAGCTGATATAAAAATAATTTGTAAAAAATAAACTTTATCATATCCAGTCATTAGAATTAGGTTAGTCTGAAATGTCTTCAATCAGTTCTGATACAACACAATGCTGCATTTATGATACACTGACCTCCAAAAAAGTTTGAGGTATGAAGTCACCAATGTTACATCAAAGGGAATGCTATGATATAGTATATATGTTGTGCAGATAGAAAAACAAAACATTGGCAGAAGTCATTACTTAAATGAGTGGCAGTTTTGACACAAGGATAAATTATATGCTTGCTGTCACTTTGTGAAATAACCAAATACAATTTTAAATTCTAATATTTAATTTGAGCTATTTAATGCTCGTTGAAGCTATTTTAGGAGCATTCATTCAGTTTAACTTTCGAATCTTAACATTATAAAAGCTCAAGTTTGAAAATGATATCAAGTTCCATGCACTACCAAGATATGCAAGTTTAATTTAACGCTTGTGATTAGAGATCAACAAAAATGTGTTAAAACGGCACTGATAAATGAATGTAGAATGAGAAAATTAGGGGAAAAACTCAAAGAAGTACTTTGATAGGCAGTACTTTTTTAAAAATAGAAAAGGTATCTATACAATATCAGACTGGCATAAAAAAATAAGGAAAATATATTTTAGGGGACAGTTCTTTCATAAAAAGATCTGTTAAAGAAACATAATGCTTTAATATTTTTTATCGAAAAAGTTGTAGTTATTAAAATAAATCATTTAACAGGAGGATGGATTTGGTCAGTGCTTAGCTGAGACCAGTTCGCACCAGTGTGCAGGAATCGGTAGTCAAATTTTGAAAAAGTTTTAAAACCATTTGTTAACTGGATTGCAAAAGGTTGTGAACTGCTGTTGAAAAATTAAGCTGGCCTTCATATTCAAAATTTACAATGAACACCAAGAAATTATTATTTATTTATTAAATCATTTACTTTATTACTTGTAAATTATTTATTATTGAACAATAAGTAAATGTCTTAACTGAAATAATTTTTTTGTACTCTAGCAGCACTAAAATAAAAATAATTTTAAAAGGTATATTTTTGAAAGAGCATGTTATGAGTTACCTATAAACAATTTTGACTGAAATATTTTTTTAATCGTTTTTTTGTTTAAATAAAAAAGTTTATTTTTTAGAGGACCGATTGCTAAAATTTTAGCAGCTCATCACTGCACTTGATTCCGGTGAAACGAGAAAAAAAATACCCTACAGGTATTGAGCGTTCTTTTGAGTACAGACTTTTCCTCGTTGAAATCCTTTTTTGCTTGTTTCGCAACCGCCACCACGCAAGAGAACGATGTAAACTTGTCGGCGCGCCGTTTGTTTAGATGTTTTATCGTTCGTTCCCTTTAGTTCTCGGGGGTTCGTGCGTGTCAATTCCGCTCGGACGATCTGCGGGACCTCCGTGCGCGATGAGCGGAGAGATAGAGAGAGAGAGAGAGAGAGGGGGGGGGAGACGCCATTTTATGTTACCAATACTCACACGGAGGCCCGCGGCGCGCGCTTCTCCGCCGACTTCGGAGACGAAGAATCCGGTGCCATGTTCCCTTCCTCCTCTTATCGAGAATCCAAAGATGGCGCTTCCGGAGACAGGAGAACCAAGTCCCCTGAGGAGCCTCACCGTGCGCACCCTGCTTGAGGTGTAGGGCGCCAGGAGGTTGTACTCCATCTGCAGACGGGGCGGCACAAGGCGCCTGCGCACAATTTCGAAAGAAATAAAGAGTTGTACACACCAGGGTTTTTTAAACGGGGATACGCGCACCCCTATGGATACGTCAAGATTTTCGAAGGGGTACGCGACAGTGTTTAAGATTATAATTTTCGAATGTGAACTTGGAAAATGAGAAAAATTCTGAACTTGACCGGGAATCGAACCCGGGTCTCCCACTTTCCAGGTAGGTGCTTTAACCGACTAAGGTTTTTATTTTATCGTCAGATCCATACATTTCATTTTCCACAGAGGAGCATTTCATAGTTTGTTTTTTCTTTATAAATGGTCCTGACCGAGAAACCCTGTTATAGGCTGAAGGCCCCTTCAGGATCGGTTCATGTTGTATTTTTTACATTTTTATCAACTATTTGCTAGTTAGATTATTTTGCTTTCCGGGGGTGGCTTATGCAAGGCATTCACCCTGAGCTGGAATGGAAACTGCAGTCTCCATTCTCGAATTAGGGTATTTACGTTGAAGCACCTACCCGGCAAGTGGGAAACCAGGGTTCGATTCCCGGTCACGTTCAGAAGTGTTCTCCAAGTTCATAATTGTGAAATTCCTCATGCATTCACGCATAAAAGCAACGTTTCCGTCCTTGTTTCCATCTTGTTAATATCATTTTTATTCTCCACTCGTCTTTCATACGTGACTTCGGAATCAAAAGTTGCGATTTTACGACTAAGAATGACGTTATAAAACAGAAAAATACGCAAAAAGTGTGGATTTTAGCGCTATAAAAATGAGTTATCTGATTCGTTACAAATGTGTTATTCGTTTCATTATAACTATAAAATGTACTAAAGGGTACGCGACCATTAAAAAAAGTTCTCTAAGGGGTATGTAAGTAAAAAAAAGTTTAAAATCCCTGAATTATATTGATCAACCGTCCCAAATTTGCAGGGAGTCCCTCCTTTTCATCCCGCCTTTTGAAAAATCATGATTTATGTCCCAAACTCGTTCAAAACGCCCCGGAAAACCCTCATTGGTCAAATCGAGCTATCTGATGATATCTATTACATCTATCTAAGGCTGATCTATCAATGAATACACGATAAATATGCCACTGTGCATGTCCCTCCTTACGTGCAGTCGGTAAAACTGAAAATGTTCCTCCATCACCTTCCTGAAAAGTTGGTGTACAAACAAAACGGGACGGAAATGACGGAGTCCGCCGTAATCATACTTCTCGAGGTCAGAAATAAATATATTGAAAAAACGACATTTCTCGGAAAGCCTTAAAACGGTTGGGAAAAACTAATTCGCATTTCGGCTACAGCCGTCATCAGCGCTGACTCACCGGTAGTGGAGTTTTTTTTAATAGAAGATACCTTCGGTGAATGAATGACGGCTGCTTTGTAGCTGAAACGCGCATCAGGCTTTCCGTACTTTTTTATGGTTATTGGAAAAACATCAATTTTGACTTAAGCCATAAGGTAAGCTCGATAATTCGTTCTGACAGACATAAACGTTTGCATACTTTTCTTTTGGGAAGTATCCCTCCTCGAGAAGCGCATTTCTATCCTTGAAATCAAGAGAAATAAACGAAACCTATTTATTTAAAATATGCAGATAATTCGATTCCAAAAATCAACTATCGAGATGAATCTGTAGTTGGGAATCGATTAATAACAAAGATGTCTCCTAAAACAAAATGGATTAGAGTATTAAATGCGCATTTCTGATACAAAGCTCAGTATTAAATCCACCAATCTTCGTTTTCTTGGCAACCGCTTTAAGCCTATAGTAGTTACCTTGTTTACCGATTAGATAATGCAACATTAATTTAGTTTTTCACGATTCAATATATTAACAAAGTTATGCTTGGGTTCAAAAGACTAATTTGTAACTGTTCTTAATAATTATGATTCCTGAAAGATCACGAAAACGAGTTTGGGGAATCATTTTAAGATTTTCCTATTCTTTTTTTAAAAAAAACATGAGCGTAGTAGGAAATTTATCGCGAGGCTGGCGATCGACAACATTTCATTCCATGAACAGTATAATTTTGCAGGTTATTATCACGATATTTTACTGTGCTCACTCTACCGTATGCAATGGAAGAATCCGGAAACACAACGTGAATTTCCACCCGTTGATTTTGTAAGTGATCCGTTTATATGTATGACATTTTAGAAGCCGAAAAGGTGAGAAATGAGGCTCAAGGCTAACTATCTGCCGATAATTCATTCAAGGAATTCAACCGCGCCCAGAAAAGGAGTATAAACGCGTTTTAATTATTCATCATTTGAGGAAAGCTTCAATCTTAAGACCATTGCCTAAAATCGAGCTTTGCTTGAATAATCCTGTATAAACCCTAGACATTCTCGGTTCTGATCATTCGCGAATGGTGTGAACTGATCTGGCATTCGCGGGTAACATATACTTGACTATTAGCGGATTTCATCAGCGGCGACATGCTTAAGCTGTTGCTATCAATGCGAAGCAGTGGAGTCGTGACATTCGCGGCGATTTCCTAGAACGTAATCCCTCGAGAACGTTTTGAGGGCTTACCATAATATAAAATAATATGCAAACTAAGTACGGAAAATGAGAAATTTTGGAGACAAAATTTCTAATTTCATGTTTTCTAGCGAGACAGAAAATCAGGTTATGTCAAAACATTCCTCGGCAGCAACCGACGTCATCTTAAGTAGCGTAAAATTAACGCGAACGATTATCTCCGTCTCGTCTCTACGTAGAAAAATACAAAAGGACGACTTCAGCCTTCCTGTCAGTGGATGGATTAATGAAGTTTTAAAAAATTCGGTAGCCACAAAAATGACGAAACATCGCTACTCGGAGAGTGATCAAGAAGCTTTCGAAAGGGGGAGGAGTCCCTGTTCTCCTAAGGACCTAAGCTTCTGCGACGCATGGACGATTTAGCGCAAAAAGGGAGGCGAGGGATAGACCGAAAGGGGAAGGTGATCATCTCTCCCCCCCCCCCCCCCCCACCCACCCACCCACCCATCGCTTGGATTCGCCACTGATTTGTAATGTTCTCGACTCGTCCCAGTGATTGCACCAAATCCCTCCCAAATAAAAAACGCCCCTTCGCGAACTTTTTTTTAACTGGTGCATTTATAGTATGGATAGACGCGAAAAAAAGGCTACCTCCACAACGAAGTAAAGAGCCGGTCAATCTATCGTGAGTTTCGTTCATTTATATCCGAAGTAAGACCTTAAATGTCATAAAATCGATTTAAAAAAATCAATCGAGCATTTGGGAAAACGGGGGAAAAAAATAGGAGAACGATAACGCATTTAAAACGCCGTTTTTTATGTAAGTAAACTTACGTATGTATTATAAAAAAAAGTTGGACTGATCAGATATAGGTTATAACACAGTCACATAGATCGTGTTTACTTAAGAACAATCATCATTAAATATGGATAAACGAAAAATATTGTACGTGTGAAATGAGAAGAGAACGAGTTTCTCTCAGAATGGCGATAAGCAGGCTACGTTGCATAGAAAAAGATGGACGAAGGAGGACCATGGAAGGTCATTGTCTAGCATTTGATGGAAAAATGACTACGAACGATCCGTTAAATATAATAAATCACTAACAAAATTTCTCAGTAGTGAAAACAAGTGAAAGGTGGTATAAGAGTAACTTAGCAATTATAACATCTACAACTCTATAATCTATAAATCGAATATTCAATTATTCGAAGAGAATATTACTTCCCGTTAGTATTTCTGGCAAAATTGTTTTTGTATCCAATTATATCGAGCTTTTGAAATGCGAATTTGTATAGCAACAAAATGTTAATTCATATAAATACACAGACGGTCAAATTTGGTGTTCACTCAGCAGGGATTGTGGCTAAAAGAAAGAGCGTTGAATTATGAAACACTTTAATTAAACCATAAAAGAATATACACATTACACTTTAAATTCAAATCAAACAAAAGCCAATCTCATTGTTTATATGTCCAATCGTGAGACACAGGAGCCGTCTCGACGTCACTTCATTCGTTTGTAAGTGCACCGCGATGCTTTCCTACCGTACCCATCTTTCACCAAGACCGGAAATTTAAAAAAGGTTATCATTATCCGAACCCATCGCGAATTTCAAAATGTTTTTTTATTCTTTTTTTTTTCGTCAACCGTTCGACTTTCAACCGATCGCTAATTTGGCCACCGCCACGGAATTGTTTATTCTCGATTTATTTCGCGATTCCGTCTACACGGACCACTTTACTCTCCCATGATAATTGCCAATCGAAGAAAAAAACCGACTTCGCTAGAATGAATTGGTCGAGTTAGCTATAGTAGGAGTCGTTCGTTTTATTTCAGGTCGCGGTGAAACGCGAACGACTCTAACAAGAAAAAAAATAAAAAAATCCCCCAGTTCGTCCTATTTAACACGGCGAATGTTTTTTCACTGCACTTTGCGCGCACCGTTTCGCGCCAATTGATACGCTGCGTGCGGACGGGAAAAGTGAATCCTTAATATAAAAAAGTACAAAGAGACTTACCCTTCCTCGCCACGAATGCGAAAATTCCGATCGTCCGTGAGAACGAATGCTTAAGGAGAGTTAAACTTGTCACGCGAGTCTTTCTTTGCACGGCGAATTAAGAGTCCACCCGTACACGTCCCACGGCCGAGAATGGAGAATAAGAAAAATTTCTTGCCGACACCTGAGGAGAGCTTTAAATCTATATCAGGGTCCTCGAAAGTGCCTCGGTTTAATCGTCCTAATGTGATTTTTATGTTCCGCGGTCGCCTTATCTTCAGTTCTCTCTTAAAAGGTCGATTCATTTTCGGTATCTTCCCTCAAAACTTATTTCATATAAAATAAATAAGATTTCGCGTTTGAGGTTTTAAAAATGTTTCAAAAAACACTTGCATTCTTTCCCGTTGGCATCCTGCTTGTTGACAAACGAGCTTAACTATCGCAATGGTAACCAATCTTGATGAATTAAAGATATAAAACGATTTCGTGATTTTCTTGTGTATGAAGTGTTGACATCAGGCAGTCACAACAGCATATCTTATTTATATTTTTGAACAAAATTTCGAATGCTGTTTCTCTCAAAGATGCAATTAGTAGATTTTTAACCCTCGAGGACGCGAGTCGTACTTTGTAACGCAAGGACGCGCAATGGGTATTTTCTATCCGAAGGCTGTCGTACAATTTCGGACGATGAGGGAGTGTCCACTGCCTGCAGTTTACGCGCGAATGGCATTTTCAGTTACCAAGTTGGAACGTTTTGAACTATTATTTTTAGAAAATTCTTTTCTCGTTAGACGTACGATGGCCAAATGAAGAACAATTTGGACGAACGATATTTTATTAAAAAGAAATTCACCATGGGAATTTCATCACTTATTTAAGGATCTAAAAGATAATGAAGCGAAGCGAAGAACAATTTGGACGAATGATATTTTATTATAAAGAAATTCACTAGGGGGAATTTCATCACTTATTTAAGGATCTAAAAGATAACGAAGCGAAGTTTTTTATTATTATTTTCGTATGAATCATGAAACATTTCAATAACAACAGAAAAAAGCTAAGTTCCGGAAGGTTTCTAGAAGGTGACTATCAACAGGTGCAAAATCGCACGAATACTTGCGAAAATCCCAACGGAATGGGATCGTTCGCACTTCGCAACTATTCGTCCGAAAACGCATGAATGAAATGGCGTCTAGTGGACGACCTTCAATGTATTTCAATTAGATGGGACTGTTCGCGCGTTTACGCACGTTTTCTGACGAATTGAGTTCGGACGAACACGCATCCAATGGACGACTAGCCTTATACATTGCGTCAAATAAATTCAAATTAAAGTAATTTTTCTAACCATTTATGAAAAACATTATCATTCACCTTTGGTTCAACATAAACTATATTCTGACGCTTTTTTGAAGCAGATGTTACGAACTGGAGAAACACGTTTGCATATCAGTTTGTTACATTTCAAACAAGAAGTTCCGGTATTTCTGTCTTTCTTCTTTAGGAAATCTGCACATCTGACTTTTTTTCTCGCGTTTCTTTACATCTTCCCTCCATAAAATCGATTAGTCCTTTAATTCGATTTCGCAGATCAATTGTTAACGTAAATATTTTTGCGCGAGAAGCCAAATGTTCTTTAGCGAGCTCCAGAGAAATACTTTTAAGAAATTCTCGTCTATAAACAGTTTTAGAGCTTTGGTTGTTAGCCTTGTAGATAACTAACGCGTCTGTATTTTCGCGGTATAAAACATTCCTGCACATGCGGTAAGAAAATTTTTATGCCATATAACGGAGGAAAAAAAGATATTTTTCGCGACATATCGGCTATAAATACATCAATACCACTTCCATCGGTGATCCACAAGTCTTTAGTGTCAAGAAGAGCTGATTTCAGCACCCAAGCATAATAAAGAAGCCCAAAAAGTTCCCTGTATTAATTAACGTTGTTCCGCATGGACGCGCGTGTGAAAAATGCCCGCTCTTTGCTTTCAGTCTCAATATGTACTCATAAGCAACTGGTCGCAAGTGTGACAAAACTCTCTAGAACTAACAGGGAGAGTCCAAGTGGAAGGTATTGGGCGTTAGACTCAAATAATGATGAGTCAAAAGATAATCACTTACCTATTCTGCTTGGGTTTTTTTTTATCCAGAGGCGCGTCCTCCCGGGTTGATAAACAATTCGTGAAGGAATATAGAGACGTACGTCGAAAGCTATCATGTATTGTCGATTGTTTAATTACGCTTAGAGGACCGGCTCGGTGTCACTGTCTTAATTACATTCTGGAGGTAAATACGCACAAGAATCAGATACGGGGCAAGACATTTTTGCGCCCTAGGCAAGGTTTGAAAATTACGCATCCATCCTAATAAAAGTATACAGTACAGAATTTTACCTCCCAAAACTGTAGTTTATTTATAACTAGTGCTAGTGCCCGTCAAAAATGACGGGGATGATCGATTATTCTGAAATAAAATTGAGGCAGCCTTTTTTGACCTGAAATCATACCTCCTGCTAAGAGGGTTGCCTTCGATCCGAGCGAAGGTTCGAAACCATCGCCGCGAGTATCTGTTGTGCTTCAAAAGCTGAATTTATTGTTAGTCCCCTGTTGCCAGGTATATTTCTGTTTTCAGAGCGTGACAGATGGAGTGACAAAAGGACAAAAAGACAGAATAAGGCTTTTATATATTACCGATACATTAAAACGTTTTGTTATTATATCATAATGCTATCCTGAAAATTTCATAAAATTCGGTTTAGTCGTTTGCGAGATAGCAAGCTTCAAAAAGCATGACATGACAAAGGGACAAAAGTACAAAGGGACAAAGTGACACTCTTTTATATGTTTATGTTTTATGATGTGGAGGCAAAATAAAATACATTTTATAATATAAAAATTACACTTAAATGTTTATATTGTCATTTGTAGCACCTCAAAGTGTGCTGCGCCCCAGTCGGGTGCCTCGCTCGCCTAGCCTTTTTACCCGGTGTGGTGTGGCGGGACCGAGCCCAGTCAGATGACGGAAAAGGATATTCTGCCTCCTACACCGGCTCTGATGCGAATGTTGACCCCATACATGTTTCGTAATCGGTTCGTCTAATCCGTCCGCGGGTTGCATTCGTGATGAGAGTAGCGAGATTAAGCGGAGATTAGAGCTTATTTGGGATTTTATGGAGCGTACCCTTTCGGAATTTCATTTTCCGGTTTCTTTCTTCTACCGGTTACGCACGGATTAATTTATTTATGCAGTTTAGTTGGCAGGCCGAAGATCTCCACTGTTTTAATCTCCATGGAAGCGTAGATTAGCTAATAACTGCTGCATTCCTACATGCTGGGAAGGAAATCCCAATTCATAAACAGGGTAACAAGGGTACCTCTATGGCTCTGTGGTATAGCCTCTGTCCGACGTATAGAAGACCCCTAGTCGACTCCTGGTCATTACCAATATGTTTTCCCCCTCTCCGCCAAGCAGTATAATATCTTCAAACGCGAATGCCAATTTTCACTTATATCTAGTATTTAAGCCCGTCAATATGACGGGAAGGAATATTTTATTTAACTTAAAATCACGTACACCTAGTCCCCGACTAACACGACAGATGCGTTCTTGAAAATTTTCGTGTAAGGCGAAATCGTGTTAGTCGGTCACGAATTTCCCAGAAGTAATGTAAACAGAGGGTGTACGTTCCTAATAGTGATGGGCATAATCGGGAGGCCATAATCGATTCATTCGATTATTGCTATCACTCGAGATATTCGATTCAAATGAATCTCTCTGTTTCGTCTCACTCGTTACGTCACTACTAAAGGTGTGAATGAATATCTCGTATGTTCCATCGTTAGTGATCACGTACTTCATTCGAATGAATCTCTCGGTTACATTGCAATATATTTTAGTAGTTTTACTTCAACATCTCGCTTAGTAACGATTATTCTCCCGGCACGGACATTCCGAATTATATTGACTTATACTAGTTTTACTACATCACAACCGGGAATTACATTTACTCACTCGATGATATAAACTTTAATTTCTTTTTTCCACTAAAGTTCATGGTTGACGTCACTGCAGTGCTTCATTCAATTGTTAATCATATTATCTATGATGGAAAGATGTAGTTATTTTCTAATATATGTAGTTGGAGTTTTTAACGTTTTCCTAATAGCTTGGCAATGACGCAATAAAATCGGGAGGTGAACACTACGTAAATTTAATAGTATAGCTAATTTTTCGTTGGGAATTGATATACTTAATTGGAAACAGATATTGTTTTAGAGATCATAACAGTAAATTATTTCTTAAGATTTTTTGTCCGCAACTAGTCCTTTCCACGACCGTGGAGAAATCGTGTTAAACCGGATGACCAGTCGCGTTAGTCGAATACCAGCTCTACTTTGAAAATCGTGTTAAACCGAAATCGTGTTAGTCGCTGACATAAGTGATGTCCCGAACCCTGATTGGCTTACCATTCAATCAATAAAAACACCGACTGAGCATTACACCATCACGCATGACCAAGTTAATTATATAGAGGGGTTAATGTGAGGTTAAAATTGCACACTGCAGTCATACATCTCAACAGGGCTACCAAATTACTGGAAATCAACTTTCAAATGTCAACATCGCTATGGTACGATAGAACTTCGATAAATAAGTCATTTGAGAAAAATTTCAAGGTAGAGTGAAATGCAACCAAATTTGAATCGTGTCCCCCCCATTCAAAGCTACCAACTTAACAGGAACAAAAAGTTGAAATTTCAATTCCTGAACCACTCGTAAGAAACGCGTCCGAATTTATGTTCCTAGCGTGCATTGCTCTCATTCGTTATACCGTAACGCAACTTCGTAACTTTGGCGAAAGGGAGGAGAGGCGAAGCAATCAGCCCACAATTCCACAGCTGGCGAGGGGTCCTTCCACGTTTCCATATAGAGATTCCGACCATTCTAACGAGATCCGGGTTATTATTATGTGGTAAGATACGCAAACGAAGTGTATACCCGCCATTACATAACGCGATATTTTTGGCGGGCACGTGGTCCGCATGCTCGGAATGTCGAATGGAATCCTTAAAGAGGACCGACGGAAATTCACACATGGACTGATGTTGCAACCCCGATGTCTGCACAGCCAAATAGCCAGTCGTTGCGCTGAAATCGTTGAAGTAACCCTCCGGAATCCACGTTTCCATTCACTATCGCCCCGAAAATTTTCCCGCTTCTTTCCGAAATATGTCGTATTTACTCGCCTAATTGCCTCCACCGTTTTTAATTGCCCCACCCGAATTATGAGGAGGAAATAAAAGGTTATTTTTTTATACCGTATAATTTCCTCTCATTTACTTTGAGAAGGTGTTTCTCTTTTGTCTGCACATTAAGTACAAATGTCGAGTCTTTATCTCAGCTTTAAACCAATTTAAAAACGGCAACCTCGCTCTTACAACCCGGAAAGAGCATTTAAATCACTTTGTAACAACATTTGTCTCTCTCATAATTTGACACGATGGTTATCATCGTTTACTCAGCCTAATACACTTTGAAGACGTTGTCAATAAACGCTGTTCTTATAAACCAGTTTCTGCAGACAAAAATACCGGCAAATGTTTTAAATTGCATTACCCGAGTATTTTAACCTTAAAAGACCACTTACTTGCCACATCTTTGTTTTGGTGAGAAAAATTTAGGCAATTACACGAGTAAATTCGGTAATATAGTTGTCGAAAGTTACCGCGGTCATAAAAATAATACGAAAAACCCAATGCGGTATGAGTCCGCAAAGGTTAATCATTCAGTTCTCATTATAATAAATTTGATTTGGCACTGAGCAAGGCAATTTCTTTCTGCAGAAATGCTCACTTAATTCACCCAATAATTTCGTGGTTACTGGACTCGACAATATAATTTATTCGATGCAAGCCGATCTCTCGAATTCACAATAGAATTCGTCTCCTCGGGTAAGGCAAGGGGCTGAAAATTCGTTAGATTTATACGTTACTAGCAGGAGTGCACGTTGAATTTCAACGGATTTAGTGAATCTAAAACTTCGACCGTGTAACATGTAAGCACCGCAAGAATAAGATAGTATACAGCTATACCCGTCGAATAAAGCAAAAATGAAGAAAACCGCACCGCATTTTCCTATTTACATGAATAAAGGAAGAAAATCTTACGAAAATAACGTATAAACTCCCTCCCCCTCCCTTCCACCCTCTCCTTCCCTTCTCCCCCTCTCTCTCCCTCCCTTCTTTCCCTCTCTCCCCCTCTCTCCCATATAAATGCATTGAACTCACAATTTCGGCGACAATGGGAGTTGTCATGGTAGCTTATAATGGGTATTGTAATAAAACTGAAAATAAGTATTTTATTGATTCTAAATGCATTTTTATGCTAATTCGATCAGGACTCGGATTCTGTCTTCAATAAAAATGAACTTTGTTCTTTTCTTCGTAGAACCATTCAAGTCTAAAGTTCGTACCATGTTTCTAAGTAATTTTAAAATTCAAATGAAAAATAAGCTGCACTCGTCCCTATGTTATTCAAATGGAGAAAATAAAAGAAGAAAATGTTTTTTAAAATTAGACAGCTCAATCAAATCGATATAAAAACTTTACTATACCACCGTACTCATTATTCCAGTTAAAATGATACCTTTCTCTTGCTTCTACGATCTGTAGTTAATTTTTATAGTGTCTACGCTTTCATAACTTAAACGACAAAATTATGAAATTAATTCTTCGCACTACGGCAGCGAACGACGCACAGACGCGCTTTACTGTTACATAACGCCTTGGACGCACTTGCGCATTTACGCACAGCATCATTAAAATCAAAATATTACATTCAAAATAAAAACAAATCAGTTTTAAAATTGTAATTATAAGTCAATTAACATTGGTTAAATGCGCTAAATACCGAACAAGTAATAAAACGGAGATTTCAACGGGTTAAAGGGCAAAATTAACGGAATCATCGCTAAATGGCAAAATGCCTTTTTATCACATGGTATGATTGACGATTAACGAATCGCATCAATAAAACCTAATAAATTTAATAATGTACTTTTAATTTTATATATAACTAGCAGAAATACCCTGCGTTGCCCGGGGAAATTTGGCTCAAATCCCACTGGAATTCTTGATGATACATTGTATTTAAGAATTCAATCGACCGACATTTTGAATAAAACGCGCAGAGAGAAACAAAAACCACATATGAATTATTTATCGGAGCCCTCCACAATCGTAACAAATTTGATTTAAATCAATAGTAGGGCTCGGGAGTGTAGTTTAATGTTTAAATGGGCCACCATTTTGAATCAAGCAGCCAGACGGACACTAAAACCCCATGTTGACCTTCCCATTGGTGCCCCCTACAATCGTGCCAAATTTGGTCGGAATCGGTTGAGAAATATGGGCGTACATAAAGGAACAGAATACAGACGTATAGACAGACAGACTTACTAAAATATAGTGGTGGAGATTCCAGAAATTTGCAAACTTAAACCAAAATCATCTAATTATTTGCTTATTCTTTAAATTTGCCTATGACATGCCTCTGCCATTCACCCGCTTTTCTACAAGTTAAGGACATTGCCTCTTAAATTTATCGCATGCCAAGTGCGCTTTTTTATAATGCATCCCTTCACCAACAGGATGATAACATTTGCGAGAGAAAGCGAAGGGGGTAAAAAGGAACGGAATTCCTAAAATATTTATTCCTCGTCACAGCTGGCGCTCTTCAGACGGAAGCGCTTTGTGGTCGCTTCTTCCGTATCCAGAAATCGTTTATAATACGCATGCCGCCTACTGAACTTCGCACGAACCACCTACCGGCTTTGACGATTCAAACAGTCTGCCGTAGTGAGGACTTCGGTATTCTAATGGTCCAATACATCAATGTGTCGTAGCACACCAGCATGTCGAGGGATATAAGTATTAAATATGCCTCGGTATCTTTGGAATTAATAGGCAAGAGAAGAAAATCACTGTTATTTATAATTCCCAAGCTATGACTATGAAGAAAATCAATTTTTATATGGACATCGATATCTACTTTGTGGTCGAATTCGTCGCGCCATTTCTTCGAGACTACTACATAGTTACTTCTTATTTAGAGAAACGTTAATTTATACCCTTGAATATTTTCGTAAGCCAATCATATGTTTAAACGATTTGCATTTTCACGATTTTTTTGTGCAATTTACTCCGTGACGGAGGAGTTTTTTTTCTTGCTTTTTGTCAGTCGCTTTACGACAATAATGTCCATTTTGTTTATGCGGCCCTGATGCTTCTTCGAGTTGGACATACCTGTCCAACAAAACGTCGCCGTGAAATATGGCTCGATTGCCATGCCTTGGAATAATTTAAAAAAAAAACAATTTGGAACGCTTGCGATCGGTTGAATTTTCATTCGATTCCTTTCGTGGTCGGCGCACATTCCAGAAAAAAAGAAACCCTCCAAAAAAAAAAGCTTCACGCATTCCTACAAAAACAATCGAATAAATTTTACAGCGAAACGCCAAAAAAAAAAAAAAAAAACGAAAGCAATTCACACGCGAAAGTAAAGATGGGACCGTGACGAAAAAAAACAGCTGACGAAACCAAAGTCCAGCGCACCCTATAATTTCCTAAAAGAAAAGAACCAAAAGGCGAGATTTGAAAGTTTCCCACATTGTTAAAGGGACGCAACCTCTCCGAAAGGGCACATGAAAGGTTACGGAAAAGATTCTTGACAAAAGACCGCGGGATTAGAGAAGAGAATCTAATTCGTAGGCTTCATTATCTCGGAATAGGCTGTTGAAACGAACAAAAAAAAGTCGGAAAAAACGAAAGGCTTTGAAATTCCTCAAAATCATTTCCGTATGACTCTTGAGATGCAGATGCATTCATTTTCGGTTTCTTTAAAAAAAAAACAAAAGTGCTATGAATGGCAACTCTCCGAGTATCTGGTGGATCTTTCCCTTATCTATTGTATGGGTCTTTCATCTATTTTTGATGACGTACCCGCGTGAGAATTTTTTTTAACAGTCGCGTCACACTTGAGCATATTTTAAAATGGTGAAGACACGAATAAACTTTTCTTTAAAAATAAATTAATGATATTTATGAATGTAAATAATAAAACTAGGTGCGATTTAATCGTATTTTTAATATACTCAATGACCGTTTATGACTTCTTGCGTGAAAATAACCGACCGGTATATCAAAATTTTATCGTGTTAAAAAAATAATATTCTATCCCAGTATTTTTAGGTCAGAAATCTCCCTATGACGTTTAATGACGTCATTCGTAATCGTAAAAAAATCACAGTCTTTGAAGTCACGCGTGAAAGCCGAAGTAAATAGAACAAGTTAGGAAAGTGTACAACGTATCACAAATGGGCGCGTTTCGTGCAATGGAGTATTAGAAAGAAATTATATACATGTACGTAAGGGAAATAGCGTTTAAAGTTCTTTTCTTCGTCATAAATAATCCATTTTCTTCCTATTTAAAAATATTGCATACACACGTAAGGAAATTAAACGTTTGTTTGTGAGACTGTTTATGTTAGCAACAATGAAGAAGTAACCATGCAAGAAAATTTCCAAGTTCAACTCGAATTAAGCATTCTTGTCTGATTTTCTTGATAACGGCTACTCCGACGATACAAGTGTATAGAAAAAGAAATACTCTACTAGTTCTACAACTTTTATTTGAAAAATATTTTGATATGACTAATACTTTACGAGATACGACGGAAAGTTTATTTGTTGTCACCAGTGAAGTGGTACCCCTGATTGGCGTACGTAACTCATTTTTGAGATGTTCTTATTATCTTTGATTTTAAGTCCTTAATATCAAACTTCATGAAAATCCGTTCGATAGAAGCCGAGAACGAACATGCGGGCGGGCGGACGGACGGACGGACGGACGGACGGACCGACGATAATAGGCGCTCATGCTGGGAGCGAAACGCGCCTAAAAATGATAATAAGTACTTAAAGATTTTGCGTAGGACTTTTAAAACGCTGAACGTGCTCTCGGTTGAAAATCCCTGATTAACAATAAGAATTGTACTGTATAACTCAATGCCGTAACTGGGATATGGCGAAGGTGGTATCTGCCATAAGCACCAAACGTTACCACAAAATATGCCTACATTTTATTTTACCATAAATGAAAAAATAAGGTGCTTCCTCAAATTTTGCCACGAGTTCCATATATCTCCAAGCTACGTCTATGATGTAACTATTTAAATGAAATATTATATGTGAAAGAATGATCAGATTGGCGTCTATAAGGCACACATTTTTATTCAAGAACAAGTATTTAAATACTGATTGCCTCAAGTATCTCCAACAGCCACAACAAGGTTATAAAAAACCAAACGCGCATTTCGGCTGCAAAGCAGCCATCTTCAGTGGTGATTCACCGAGAAAGATACCAAGCTCTTTTAGAATCTTTTTAGCTAGAACATCTTCATCGTCAATTTCTTAACGTTACACACAGAGAATTCAATTTTCGGATATTATGCGTACATACTCGTTAGAACGAGTGCTTTTTTAGGAATTTTATAAATTATCGCTATATCGAGGTTTCACCGCATTCTTATTTAAGATTAAAAAATGGCAGATAAAAGTCTGTATTTTCACACCGATTCCAAAATAAAACAAACAAGCAAATTCTTACGTATGATGAATTCCGTGCGGTCGAAAATCACGTGGGAAGAACGCTAATGAAACTCGAAGAAATCCGCTTAGATTTTAAATGCCCACTGGGAAAAAACGTGGTGTCATATCACCTTGACGAATGCAAATCGCTTCCTCTGGTTCGCACGATTTAGACAGAGTAACCGGAATCACAGTAACGACAGCGTTTCTTTGTTGGAAAAAACTGGAGCAACAATGGTACGATGTTAGGTACCGAGTGAAGCAATTATTAAAGGAGAATTTTATGAAAGAGACCAGATCCGATAATACGAAGATAGTTTATAAACATCAGTTACGCAAATAGTATCGCTGAGTTATACTAGCCCATGTAGGGTTTCGAAGCAAGTAGAATGTCTTTTTTTATGATTTTATTCTTCTTTTACTATAATATTTTACAGGGTGTCAACAATGTCTTGTCACCCCCACCCGCTTAAACTTGCTGATAATTAATTATAACTTTTATTACTTACTGGCAATTAATTACGTCTATTAATTTTTATTGATAATAATATTTTTAGAACACATCGCAAACTGTGATACAAGTAAACACACGATAGAACAAAGGATTGTGGCGGTGTGCAAACGGATTTGTTCGAGTTATGACGATGTGGTAAATCTTGTGTTAGTTATTAATAAGTATAATGCAAAGTAAAAACTGTCGCTTTGTAGCCGACATGCGCGACTGGTTTCTTCATAACCTTGTTGTGGCTATTGGAGATACCTGAGATAAGTACTTTTTAAAAATGCTTGTTCTTGTATCCTTTATATCATTAGACAAGGTGAGGTGACGCTTTTTTCCAGGTGGAGTTCGTTCTCTAAGCATCCGGTAGAGAACGTGCATGTAGAGTACAGGTAGTTCCCCCTAACGTAGCGATTGAAAATTACTAGAAGCTATCTTACGCCTCGGGGATTGGAGGGAATATGTAGAGTGGAGGGGAACAAATTCCATTAGAAAAGATGGGCATTGAAGGCACGCGCGCATCCTAGACGGGAAATCATCACTGTGCGGAGTAGAGAGACCAAAGGAGAAATACGCCCCTAGTCAACTATGAATTGACAGAGACGACGGAATTTACGAAGAACATAAGAAGGAAAGAGCATAAAGAAATCGCAAAAAATTGTAACGTGGTGTAACAAGCTGAAAAGAAAATCGGAAGATGTTTAAATTCAACGTTACGTATGATGGATGGGAAAATTAAAACGCGGTGAAAATAACATCTCGCATAATTACGTGGCAAAGAGAAAGGAAACAGAAGGAAGAGTTATTTATTGCAGGCGACCGGTGACATATTTTCCACTTTTTGCTTAACTCTAAAATGAACGAGCAAAACGAGTGACGGCGGCTTATTTTGTCTCACGGATGTGAGCGGTCTTTGGGAGCAGTATGTGCATAATGCTACGGTATTCGAAAGTGAATAATTCTAAGTATGCGCTGACCTCATCTTGTAACTGTAGTAAGAAAGTTGTTTTATTTCAAAGAATGTCTAAGGTCACGTAAGTGGATAATTTTGCTCAATGAGGGAGGGTATTTACATCGCCAATTTTGGTTAAGCTTGTGAATAAATTTATGTAAATAAATTTGTTTAAAATTTGTATGCTTCGTGTCCCCTAAAACTATTTTCTTATGACATGATTTTAAGAACTACTGCGCTTTCCCGGTCAGGTTAATAAAAGTTTCTGCGATCGATAAAATTACGACTATGTTAAATGCACTATTACTGATGATCTATGTATTTTAAGTTTTTAAAAAGCAATTTATCCATGCATTTTTTTAGTAAAATGACATAACTTAAACAATATTTAAACATATATTGCTTCGAAAAATGTAGTGTTTAAGCCTAAACATCCCTAAACTAAGTAAATTTTCCGTCAAAATCTAGTTTAACCCTTTACGTAGGTGCGTTGGGTCTATATGATAGCAACAGGTATTCGATAGAACCAGGGGTTCCCAACCTTTTCGATGTGGCTAGAATATAAAGCGAGCACCACCGTGCTTTTGCAAGAATAGGAATGTTCGCGGATATAATGAAACCGACGTCAAGAGTTATCCTCAATGTTTTTAGATACGTTCAGAAAGAAGACAACCGAACAAATTAAATTACTGGTTATAAGAAACTGGGTTTTAAGCACCGCAGAAGAGCATAGCACAGGTTGTCAAAGAGCACAGCGGTGCTCGCGAGCACCAGGTTGGGAACCTCTGGGATAGACCATTAGACCATAAACATTCTTGTGTGATCTATAATATATTTTGAAGCGTGTGTTTGTTCATGGAACTCCTCCTAAACGATAAAAGCTAGAATAACCAAATTTGGTACGATTCTTCCTTACATCCTAACTTAGTGAATTGTCAAGGTTTGGTCAACCGGGATTAATCAGTGCTGCCAATATAGGGGATTAACATTTTTCCATAAGATAACACGTATGAATCCATTTCTTGACTTGCAAGATATTCTTCCTTCAAGCAATAAAATACGTATATATGGACAGATTTTTTTCGTTTTTGCTTTATTTGACGAATAAAACTCTATACTATCTTATTCCTGCGAATTTTACATGTTACACGGTAGACGAAAGTTTAGCGTTATTCGATTCGCACTTTTGTTTAAGCAACGAAACGATCGATGTTTATGGACAGAAACGTAAATAGATACTGATTATTATTCAGGAAGCGTTTATAACGATTGATGAAAGTAATTGAACCTTCTTTCGTCTATTGAATACTGGAATCTTATATTTTTTTAAGTAAAATAATTATATTCTACATTATAATGTTTATTAACGTAAATGGGCTCACGTATCTGGTGTACATTTACCAGTCAGTGTTCAATCATGGACACCTGTTTCACGGGTTTCTTGATTACAAGACATAAATGTAAACATTTCATAGGTATAATTACACAAGAAATGAAGCTGGATTTGGCGAAAGTGATATATATGATAGGAAATATAATTATCGTTATATTTGAATGCAATACGTTCGGAAACGGATTGTTACAAGCAAATATGATTAACTGTTAAGAAAAGCTAATTGTAATTTTAAAAGTATCTACTATATATTTTAAAGAGTTTGTATGTTGTGCTGTAGTAGCTTCACTAAATCCGTTGAAATTCAAGGGGAAATTCTGCTAGTTTGATATATTTGTTCATTAGTATGTAAAAAATTTTGGTCTCATGCGTCACTCTAGTAGATTTTCCATCAATATAATTCATCAAATAAATACTATTACTACTAGGATTAATAAAAAAGCGCGAACGTCAAACCTTGCCGAAATTCAGAGCATTCCATCAAATTTCCCAATCATAACGGCATCCACGTTATCGCTATGAGTCAAAAGAAAACTCCGCTATCCACTCGTACACGTGCGTTCGCCGATCCCGCTGACCCTCGAATCGTCCCCGTCCGACGAAGGTCGCAGGTTCGCTTTCCTCCCGTCTTACTTACTTTCCCTCCGAAGGATTTCCCTTTCCCATCGCTCATCCCAGGAGCGATTGCGACACCCTTAGCAAAGCCGCCGACTCCGCTATCAAATACGGAATCGTGACTCTCGTTTAAGCGATTAGCGGCATGGGCGGCCGATGCCCCGGGGTTCTCGTCAAAATGGCGTGCGAACGGGCGTTGAAATCTCTCCCACCCGAACGTGAAATGGAGGCTTGCACTTGTAATGGCGTGCGCGCGGGTATGTTTCGCAGCTTGAAAACAACAAAAAAACAATGGGAGCTTCATATAATGATGCAATATGAAAAAGCATGCTTCGTTTCTTGAGGTTTATTTAAAATTACAGACATAGTGATATAAATGTGTGAAAAAAAGTAATTTATTCAATAATTGGTTTTAAATTTTTAGCTTCTTATATATAAATTTGCCCATAAACTTAATTTGAAAGCACCTCCTGCCGTCTACCGATTTTTCAAAAGATATTTTTTCTGCGGTGTTATTGGTGGCATCAAAGGTCACACAAATAGTGAAATTTTTAAACTTTTTATCTGTAACCATTTTCTCGGAATTTTAATTTGAAATTTTTGAGAGAACCCCCTACCGCCCACTGATCTTTCAAAAAGATTTATTCTGTAATACAATAGAGGGCATTAAAAGTCACACAAATAGTGAACATTTTTAACTTTGTACCTATAACCATTTGCTCAGAATCTTAATTTGAAAATTTTGAAGGCGCTCCCTGCCGTCCACCGATTTCTACAAAAAAAAATTCTTTGGCATCATAGAACACATATACCCAGAAAATATCAGTCTCCTATCTCTTTGCCGTTTATTTGTTACCAGCGCTGTAGTCGTAAAAAAAAAGCAGAGGGTATACTGTATACTAAAGTAAAACTTTCAGGGAGCGTTCTTACCCAGTTTTTGAGCAAATTACACGATTATAAAGTTACGATGCCAGGAGAAAATGTATGAGCTGTTTTTTTCGATCGACCTGCATAATTTTTCATAAGGCGTGGGTATATCCTATTTGTTCGAAAAAAGCAGAGGGTATACGGCGTATACCTTCATATACCCTCCACTACAGCACTACTTGCTACTCTAATTTAATCGACTGCACAGACGGACAGACAGAGCGAAAACATAAGCGCGTTTACAAAGTAAAAACGCTGTTTAAAAATACAAAAACGTAGGATCTCAATGCTCGTTCGCTGAGTTTCAGAAGAAGTGTGTTCCACTTCTTCCTTACACCATCCAATTCCTCCCCCACCACTATCTCCACCCGCGTGCCGACTACGCCGCAACAATGATCTCCCCCTCCTCCTCTCTCCCCTTCCACCACAATGTCTTCCCCACCTTCAACCCCCCCCCCTCCCCCCTTAGCGACCACCCAAAACAAATCAGGGAGAGTTACGAGAGACCGCGCGCGGCGAAAAATCGAGAAAGCTTGGGAAGTCGTGGTTTCGTGTGAGCTGAGCTGAGCGTTCGACTTTCGAATAAAATGGCAGAAGTGGAAAATTGGGGCAGCGGAAGAAGAAGACGACTGCGTTTGGAGCGGTGGGTGGTGAACTAAAGGGGTGAGAGGGAGGTAGGGTATAAGGTGAATGGCTTCGTTGAGCCATCTTCGATGGGGGCAGGGACGTAACTAGGGGAGGGCCTGGGATGAACCTGCTCCCCCCCCTCCCCCCCCCCTTTATAAGTCCCTCGTCAGCCTGCTGAGTACTATGTATTTTTTTAAATGTGAATTTTATGTTAAACAAAAATATATTCGACTTATAGAAAAATCGAATTACAGAAGATGAAGAAAAACACGAAAAAGATTTTGTCCTGTAAAATGAATTCACTTCGAATTATTCGAGTTATAGACGTTATAATTATAGAATTTCGACTATATTTTACGTTTTCGTTCTCAATTAAAAAAACTACATTTAATTTGTGTGACAATCGCAGTAAAAATTAGATAAAACATTTGTTTTCTCATAATTATTAATTTTATTACAATTTCTTTCAATTTTGTCGTGTCGATCCAAATATTGTGACTATCATGCTTCCCCTTCCCCCCCCCCCCCCCCCCCCCCCCCACAATAGGAAATTACGTCCGTGGGATGGGGAAGAATTTTATCTCCTCGCTTCGCCACTGTCAAGTCGCATTAAGACATCAAAGAAGAACCGGCGGCATTTTTTATTACTTTTTTCATCGACGGGAAATAAACCTGCCTCTCAAAATGGCTCCCTGGAGCGATTCCGACCTGTAATTACGCTTCCAGATTCGTAAAGCGATTATAAACCCATACGGCGAGAAAGAAACAAAAGGAGTCGAACAAATGAAAGACGATTACCCAGACTGACCAGTGCAGCGTGCCTTTTTCGTTTCCCTCTCTCTTCTTTTTTTTTTCTCCTCCGCATTTACTCTTGAATTTCCGATCCAGTTGGTGACCTGATCTACTTAAGTCCGTTCTCCTCCTTTCGTTAAAAACATGCACCCACAGTTGGCTACGCTCGCAATTTCTCTTCTCCGGAGACGTTACCGGCTAAGTCTTTTTATTTCCTTCACGTCCGCGTTTCATTTTAACCATGATTCTCTTTCCACCGTTAAAGCTCCATGGCGGAACACGTGGAATTGATTAATTCAAGGGTTACCAACGTTTTCGACGTGGCGAGCACCAAGTTGTAAGCTATGTTATAAAGCGAGCACCACTATACATCTGAAGTAATAGCAATGATCGTGAATAAAATCAAACCAAAGTCAGGGTTATTCTTAATGTTTTAGTTACCCATAGAATTGAATCAACTGTGCAAATTAAATTATTGTTTAAAAGAAACTGGGTTTTAAGCAACGCAGAAGAGAAAAGCGGAGCTCGCGAGCACCTCTGGATTAATTCGTCGGAATGTGATTTTTTTCCCCCGACGCAGTGCTCCTACAGAAACATTGGTTTCGTGTTCCACGGGAGAAAAAAAATTTAAAACAGGCATGTCAAACTCGATGAAGAATGAGGGCCGCATCGAAAAGATGGATGTTCTAGAAGGGCCACATTAGGATTACGGTTGTTTAATGAGGGCCAGAATTGACAAAACTGACTTCATCTAGAAGACTGATTTGTTATTAAAAACAATTATTCAGTAGCTAAGAAAAAAAATTCTGTCCTTTTTTACAAAAAGTATTTATATAAGATATCGAATGACTTATTGTTAGTTAAAAGAAAAATAAGCATTCGTGCCTGGTTTAGAATAATAGAAATAAGGCCAAATTTGGTCATATCTCGTTAAAGAAATTTTATGAGAAATCTGAGGGGTATTTGGTGAAAAAATATTATAAAATAGGAATTTTTTACTTTTGCAATTAGAGAAGTAAACAGGTGGATCAGATGCGCGTTTTAAATACTTCACAGGAGCTTATCGTGTTCCTACCGACATAAATTACATTTGCGCTTATCTGGAGCCTTGAAGTGTTTCGTAACAACCTCATAGCAACCATTAAAAATCCTAAATAAGCTCTTTATGATGGTAACTTAACAACGAAAATACGTATGCATACTTTTGAGCTTTCTTTTTGTACGGGCTTGAACTTTTTGTCTCATATCTCATTTTTAACAAGCGTTTGTCAAAGTACATATATCACTTTGCAGTACATTCGTCATAACATTCATAAAACACATATAATGTAGCCGAACCAACATTTCTGGAAAGGTAAACATTTTTTGGAGTACGGTGATAAATAAACCACTTTTCGGAGCGAAATTTCGGTGTAACCGATGAATTAATTAAACGCACTTCATCAACTCCTTCTAACGACGGAAGTTCCATGTTTTTCATTTGTTCGTGTTAAATTTTCGAACTATCTCTTCGAAATAGGGTCAGGCAAAAGGAGAGGAGAAAAAGGAGACGGAGAAATTCGGGATTGTGAAAAAAAAGAGGGCGAGGTAATCGAGTGAAAGGAGGTAAAATAAAAGAGAACCGCGGAATGAAAGGAGGTATGCCTATTTAACGCCGAACGCTGAAAAAAAAACGCAATTTCCCTCTCTTTTGAAACCTTGGGGAATTCCGCGCGAAGATAAAACGCTAAACAATAAGCAGCAAATATTTCTACGAGCATGAAAACCCGTTTCCCCGGGAAAGTTAACACTTTTACGCCGCTAAAATCGTTCGGTTAAACTTGACGGTGAAGCGCCGCTAGGAATCAAATCGAGTAGCTTCGAGCGTGTAGCACGCAGTTAAATAATGAGGTGCGGCGTGCTGATATGTACGCATCCGTTGCCGCGTGCGCAGGTTTCTTGACTTTTTTGTTACGCCATCAAAGTTATAATTCTCTCATTGAACTATTTGGTGTACATTGCGTTTCATACAATAACGTTTTAGACATTTCTGCGGAGTAGTCGAGCCATTATAATATATAGGTATATAGCTCAACTACTCTACATGTCTCTCTATATTATAAAATCGTAATGGTCATCATGATACGTAACCCTCTAATTTTGTGAATAACTCGATTAGAAATAAACTTAGAAGCCTGAAATATCTCAGGATTTCAGTGTTGATGAATCTTTACCTTATGACTATAAAATTTCAAAAAAGGTCACGGGTTCGACTCCAGAGGATGAATGCCGTTTCCCATAAGATAACACGTAAAAATCACCTTTTTGGTTTGAAGACTTTCATTCTTTTACTCTTTCAAATATCTTAAAATTAAGTTATCGACACGAAATTTGCGCTAAAACACGCCAAAATGAATGAGGATTCTTATTCTCACCGTCGAATGCTCAATCTCATTCGAATTCGCTCATATTTGGAATTAATAATCGAGTTTTGGTAAATTTTTTAACATTTCAATAATAAGATTCCATGGTTACCGGTACTGTTGCCCTTCGTAATTTCCGTGCATATGCACTTCAATAAAGTCTCCGACACACCAGATGCTCTCCTATTGGTAAGTGTTCACTGGGCTCCATTACCTCACCCCTCAACGCCTAGTTGCCGTTGATATACCTTTTTACCTTTCCTCTTCCATAAACTTATATATATATATATACACATATACATATATATAATAACCCAAATACTTGACATATATATATATACGGAGATATATGTATGGCATTTAAAAGGTATAAATAATAGTGACATAATTTCCTTCTTTATAATAAGGACATTACTGGATCAATTAATATAGTCTAATTTCCGTAGAGTTTAACTTTAAAAGAACTGAGATAGTCATTAAATGACGACCTTTTTCTTTTAGGATGTACACAACGCAAATTATTCGATTCGGTCATTTATTTGGCGGTGTTTCCTCCAAACAACATGATTTCCCTCGAGTCCCGACGCTAAGAAATGCGAGTAAAAGATAACTGCGACTATTTCGTGCTAATTTGTCCATTTATTAAATCAAAGCGCATCCTACATAAGTGAGAAACCCTGAAGTGATTAATGGAAACCGAGAAAAACCCCAAGGAAATAACATTGTTTGAAGGTGATTCTGTCAAAGAAAGTGTCGAATACAATTTATTTCGGTTCTTAAGTAATCTCGTAAGAGAAACACCGTAATGCCACGAGACCTTCATTCGGACGCGTTTTTAAAAAATGTTTATAACTGAGTATTGCTGCTGTTAACGCTTCGTGATCCTTTTCGGAGTCTCACCAGGGAAAAAATAAGATAGCATGTTGTGGTCACTGCCACTGCCAAGAGCGAATATATGATCGAGAACCACATCAGATTCAAGGAGAAATTTTAAACATGCGTTGAGAAAAAAACGGTATGGGTCAGTGGAACAAGCCTTTTGTTACGCGTGAAAGAGAAACCAGAAGCTTTACAGGACCATTGACCAATTTCAGGAGTTTGGACGGGAAATAAATACCTACCCCAAAAAATGTAAAAAAAATGCCCATTTATAGCTCCTTCGCTTCTAGGGACCGTGATTGCCAAATAAAAATAATATGGATCATTGCGGGCACTCGAAGAATTTCCGAGTGAATTCCGTCGAAGCCATTACAGCGAGGAATTGGGCTTGGCTTCTCTCCTAAACGGGAATTTTCGCACATTTTTCCCCTTTAACCTATTTATTTTTCAACGACTCATTTGGGATCCCGAAATAAACAATATGGCGGTTATAGTTACTATTTTTCAGTGCATACTCGCATTAGTATAAATTAATCTAACGGATTTTAACAGCGTGCGGTAGGATTTATAAAATGGTATTCTTCATGAGTGATCAAAAGATAAGTCAAAGGAAATGCTAGAAAAGGAGATTTTTCGCAAGGGCGGATCCCGAGGTAAAGGGGATAAAATTACCCTTCCCAAAATACCATAACACCGAAAAAAATTAAAAATATAATAAAAAGCAACATCGGAAAATTTTATATTATTTACTACTTTTATTTTTTTTTGCACAGAACGACATCTATTTCCTTTTACAAATTAAAATCTGTAAGACGTTTTCAAATATTATATATTTTTATCTTCGATTACCCCCCTTCAAAGGCTGGATCTGCCCTTGGAATACGGACGCAATGGCTGCCTTCGTCAGCCCCGTTTAATTAGTAGCAAAAAAAAGAAAAACGGAGAGCCACGTGTTAACTTGTCTTGTAGAAAAAGCGAGCCGACTCGGTGCAGAGATTTGAACCGGTTTGATGATTATATTACAACAGAATCTTCGAGGTATGCGCACTCGCTATTGCGCAATAAACACAGTGCACGAAAGAGGTTTATGATATCACCGCGTAAGCGCCTTGCGTGTTTTTTCTCCTTCTTCTCAGGTTTAAGATTACGGAGGTATGCGGGTGACGAGTGAAACAGAAACTGTAGATACGTCACGGTTATTACAGCAGTTTACGCAAAATTTTCGACGTTTCGCTCCCTAGAAACCTTGGTCGTGGATCTGCATGGATACCTGTAGAGGATACGCGAAATCGCGCAATTTTTTCATCCGATAAATTGCGAGGAAAAAAGTTTTGTTCACGTTTCATTTTGACTTACAATTAACTAAATAATAAAAAATGGTGGGAGGAAAGCTTAAACTCGATTTAACGCGTTAAAACGTAAAAAAATCTTGAATTAAAAATTTAGACCGAAATCACGTAGAAGTATTTAATATCTTCTTCAAATTAAATTTTTACGAAGAAAGTCATCGAGGGGTAGGAATTTGAACTCGCCATCGTATTCTGTTGTACAAGGTGGCCCATAAGCCCCAATTGGTTATGATGAAGCAAAAATTTTTAAAAATCCAAGTAAAATTTAGAAAAATTAGCTCACAAATATTTACTGAGGCGGTTGCATTTTGTACTTTGAATATTCGGTTATTATTTCTAAACTTATTTTTTTTTAATTTACTTCGATTTTTTGTTAATTTTTGCTTCGTATAACCAATTGGGACTTGAGGCCTCCCCCCTGTATTATACTCGCAAGAAATGTATCTTTAAATTTATTATTGCGTCGTGGTCAAAGAACCGCGCAACGCTTGAGGCGACACGCAGGATGCGTATGAGAGCCTCTTGCGTAAACGAGATATAATCTTTAAAAATGCGCGTAAACCGAGGCACTTGTTCATAGCTAAGAAACTCGTTAAAGGATTTGCTCAAAAGATTTCGCCGAGAGGGAAAAAACGCGTTTTTAGCAATTTCTCTCTCTCTCGTTACTGATAAAGGCTCGTGCTGCCATCTTTGACGACGAATTAGTGGAGTCGAAAATAGGTGATAACTTAGAAGAAACGTTTTATTTTGTATTGTATAGTATTATAAAAAAGACGATAATGTTAGAGAGACTTTTTATAAAAAAGAACTTGTGTTATCTCACTAATGGTCTTCCGGCGAGTGATAATTGAAGTTTTTTGCTTTTATATATTTTTTTATGCACTGGAAATTTTTTGCACATTCATAATAGATATTTTTTTCATATAATTGAATAGAAACGAATTCCTATTTTATATTGATTTTTTAAAGAATAACTTTTAGAGAATTTAAAATCCGATTAATATCTTCCGTTAACACGGTTGACCAACATTTTCCGTTTTCCACCTATTTTTGTTTTCAAAAATATACATTTTTATATACTCTGCGAAGTTGGATACGGGAAACAGGTGTTTCTCGCCTTGTAAACAACATATTAAGTACACTTGGTCCTATATTATTTCGCTATCAAGACCTTCAAAAAACGCCTTTCTGCAGCGCTTATCTATCTCAACAAATATGTAATTCGATAATTACTAGGACGTGTCTACATGTGGAATGAACTTGTTCCGACGTTGGCGTAGCAGGAAAACCTCTTTTTCCTAATGATATGTTCTTTGCAATGAACGCAATGAGTTTCAGCCTCACGATATTAATATTATAGCCATTAAAGACGCTTTTGGTCGTCGTCAATGTACTGTTTCCTCAAAATTTCGCTCAACACTTCTTGACGGTACGTAGTTTCAAAATGAGATAACAAATACTTCGCCGAAAACTATACGTGGGAATTTTTGCTATAACTCGACGGGTTTTATGACGAATTGACATCGATAGCATTTACGAAAGTCGAATCCAAAAAAAACCGTTCCAACGACTGAGCTGGAGTCACTGTGCTGGTAAATTTTAAAAAATCCAATCATACGAAAATAACCAGACAAAATGATGAGCGAGAGATTTATAGAAGTGAACGTTGAAGAACTCTTAAGAAGTTTCGAGTACTTCTCTCTCTGTTTACTGAAACGATAATTCAATTATCGTTTCTTGTGTTCTCAAGATACTGAAATACTCAGGAAAGCTGCATCTGATATGCAATGGCGTGAAGTTTACTGAAAACCAGCGGAAGGAAGGGAGTGACCAAATTAAAAGCACTCGTCGCGAGAAATAGTACAAAAGTAAGTAATTCTACCTTCCGGTAGGTTTTAGGTACACACCACCAAATCTTGGCTATCCAAAGCCTTTCTCTTAAAATTCTCATAAATAGATAGAATATACGTTTTTTACGTGCAGGATTATCATTTTAAGGGAAAATCCTTAATTTAAATGATAATTTAGGATGTGAAAAAACTACAAGCATAAAAAATGGCAGTAACACGCTGAATATACGCAAGGAAAAACACTTAGTACTCTCCATAATGTTTTATTTCAATATCACGACCCGATTTTCAAAAACCAATGTCATGATATTGAAATAAAATATCGTGAAACTTAGGAAGTGTTTTGCATTGCGTATATCAGTGTTTTTCAACGTTTTTCAACTGACGAACCAGTTTTCCAATTTTTTTCTTTGGCGAACCATAAAAGTACAAAAATGTATTAATGAACCAAAATTGATCGAACAAACGTTTACCCACGACGGATAAGGCTTCATTGTTTTTATCTTTAGAGCTGCGAACCATTTTAACGTTTACGCGAACCAATTTTGGTTCGCGAACCCCCGGTTGAAAATCGCTGGTGTATATCATGGAACGATTCCGCCGCTAAATTTAGTAACTTGCCAATTCAAATAAAACGCATACTAAAATAACCCACACACGTAGTATGAATTCAGAAACAAAAATCATCACCCATCATATTACAGGCAGTTTCTTAGTAACTTGCTCTGTAGTGAACAGTTGTTCATTTAAAATGCATGAGGTCATTTTCAACACATCTATATAAATAAATTTGTAACCTCTGTCTGTACATTTGTTTTTTTGTCGGGTTTTACTTTTTTTGTATGTTTTGCATCATTGTTTGCAGGATTGTTGTCTGTCTGTTTGTTTGTTACCGCATCACGCAAAAACGGTTGGTCGAATTTTTATGAAACTTACAGCCTATCTTTAGACTGGTCCAGCTTAAAATATAGGCTATGGGGTTTATCTCAAAAAAAAAAATTTAAGTGGAGGTTTGGGGGGCATCGATTTGGTTTTTCGACGATAACTCTCGAGTAAATTAACTTAGGAAGTTCAAATTTGATATTTGTCACTTTCAATACAAGTATAAGATCAATCTCCTATATATTTATGAAAGTTTGTTTGTTTGTGCATCTATACATTTCCACACCGTTAAAGCTAGAATAATCAAACTTTCGACAAATACTTTCTTCACAAATAGGAAGGTCGTAGGCTACTTTTTAATCCCAAATGTTTTATATTAATTGTACAAAAAGCAAAATAACTTTGTATGCTAATGCATTGCCATCTAGAGATGGGTAAGAAAGAACGGGACAGTTCTTTTCGAACTGTTCTGATACCTAAACTGTTCAATAAAATAACTGTTCTCATAAACTTCCTGTTCTCAAAGAACAGGAAACTCGACATCTTACACACAGTGAGAAAGGTGGGAAACGACTACTTCCTTATCCGTAATTGGACGGCGGGTATTGATTGAACTAAGCGTATTTTCCCAAGTCCTACTACTGATTTGAATCAAATTTGGTACGATTGTGGAGGGCTCCCAGAAATAATTCATACGTGGTTTTTGTTTCTCTCTGACCGTTTTATTCAATACGGCGGCCGAGTGAATTCTTAAATACCATGTTTAATCTAGAATTCCGATCGGATTTCAACCAAATTTCCTCGGGCAACGCCGGGAATTTCTACTGGTTTTGTGGTAAATCAATTAAAAATCTTCGTTATAATTAAGCAAAAACAAAACTACAAATTAATACACTTTAAGGGTTTCTCTCTTTGGAATCATTAAATTGGACGACAGGATGAACAAATAACACCAACATTTTCCAAAAATAAACGAGCACAAAATATTAGAAGGATTGTGTGGGAGGGACTCCGATTCTTTTGCATCGTGCCGTAATTTCCCATAAAGGTCAAACTGTACACATACACACCATAACATGGAAAGGAGATTATCTCCCTCTCTCGTTAGCATTCTTGAATTTTCGCGACCGCCACTGTATGCAAATCTTTGGGCATCGGAAAATGGCGGAAGGAAACGGATCAAGCGAAGATTGGCGCAACGATTGGCTTCTATACCATCCAATACCTCCGGGATAAAAAGAACTGGCTGAACGCTCCGGTTGGCACCACTCGAATTCAAAACTCTTGGGACTAACGAACTCTTGAGAATGGAAAAGAATGCGAAGAAAAAATTCTCGGAAGAAAATTATATCGACTTTTTGAAAGACTTATACAGTAGAACCTCGATTATCGTGTAAATTGGGACTTGGGTGGGCACGGATAATCGAAGGAAACGGATAAACCATATTTTTAAAAAATTTGGTATAATTTCGGTTAAACATTGTACAGGTTTATTCGAGTATAAAGAGGCCAGATTCCAGCAATTAAAACGCTATCAATTAAATCAATAACACTGTTATTGGGGTGGAATAAATTATTTAAAAATTAAAATTTGTATTTAGCGTTGACTTAATGATCACCGCTACCTGTGCACATAAAAAAAGATGGAACAGGAAGATAAAATGCCACAAAAGCATTCTTTCTCACACGGAATAATTTAACATCGCCGCGAATTTAAGATTGTTTATAAGAAACTCTCGAATAGAGGAGAAAACTTCATTTCGGATATAAAACGGCAGGCGAATCGGTTTACATTACATTTTTTTTTGAGAAATAACTCTGTCAACTTTGTCTCTTTTGTTGAAACAGGTTTAGTTCGATTGATCTGACATATCAGCTGATGTTTAATATATCGTTGAAATCCTTGTGTTATTCATTTTATATGTAAAAAATTCGAACTCGCTTCAGAAAGCCCGGTCGAACTGCTCACGGATAATTGAAGTTTTACTGTACATATAAACCGGCAGTAATGCAAAATATCCGACCACGGGATAGTAACTTCACTGGTACCTGTAAACCTTATAGTTTCCGGAGTAATTTGGTGGAACTGCTTCATGATAATGACGGTAAGAATTTATTCTTATAAATATATGTGGAATTTACAATGATTTTTTAAAAATTTACATTCAACTGGTACAGCCTCGACATCTCTTTCGACGAATGCTCACCATCCCGGAAGTTAAGAAATCTCGTCGCGAGTTGGAGAGAAGCGAACGGAAATCGAAAGGTCGTAAAAAAAATTTATGGCGGGGGAGAACAATCGGGAAAGTTCCGGAAAGCCGATACAAGACGAAACTGAACAACGACACGCACGAAGAGGCAAACGATTCACAGGATTCTTCGAGTCTTTCTTTTTTTATTAACAAAACTGCAGCAGGAACGAACCTAGCGACTCTCTTAAATGTAGGAAGCTGCATTATGGGAATTACGTCGATCATTTTGGAATTTATCTGCGTTTGAAAATTACACTCATTTGGCCATAGTATTTTCTCTAGGCGTTCTTACTTTCTAATATTCAAAGTATATTGAGAAAGTACCTACCTATTGTAATCGCGAAAAAATTCGACCTCGAGATTTTTACGGAAATATACGTTTTAGGTGTCGCAGAGTCCGAAAAAGTGGTTTTCGCAATGCCGTCTGTCTGTCTGTCTGTTACTGGCTCTAGAGCCTAAACGGTAAAGCGAAAATGAATGAAATATCGTACTTAGGCATTTTATCATACTGGGCAGAGGCTATGAAGAAATGGTTGATATTGCTAAATAATTAAGGGAAGTTTATTCTACGCACTTTTAACAACAATTTGATATTCTCAAAAACGGCTCTAACGATTTTGATCAAATTACGTATAGTTACTTGAGTTTACGTCTTCAATAATACTGCATAGCTCATATTTCTCAAAAAATGAATGTAAGGCTAGTTTATTCTAGGCAACTTTAACAATAATTGGATTTTCTCAAAAACGTCTCTAGCGATTTTGATCAAATTTCGTATCGTTACTTGAGTATACGTCTGCAATAATACTACATATTTCAATTTTCTCAATGAATGAATATAAGGCTAGTTTATTCTTGGGCAACTTTAACAAAAATTGGATTTTCTAAAAACGGCTGATACGATTATTATTTTCTAAAGATAACTAAACGACGCATTAGTATATGAGAAAGTTCGTACAATGTATGTTGTACCGATTTTTTTATATAGACGGGGGTCCCAAATTTATTGATTGCATAAGGGCTCCAATATAGTATCTATCCTCCTGCCCGTGGATTATATGAGTTTGAGACCTCGCATCTCGCAGTCCGATTTTACGCCTTATTCTGAGCAAGTGATAAAACGAGATAAGATAATTAAAAAATACGTATTATCGATCATCCTTATCGAATTGAGCTTCGCATGCGCCTCGTTCCCCACAGAGGACGTTCGTTGTTATCTCGGACTCTACGGATTTTGCTACTACGCACAATAATCTTGGTTCGGATCCTACCGACCGGAACTTTATTTATGACTCTAGGATTTGTATTATCCGCCTATTAGAATCGATATCCTGGCGAAGGCGTCGGAAAACTAAAAAAAAACAAATGAAAAACCAAATTGCATTTTGATAACCCGACTTGATCGGAAGTTGTATAGCACGTAGTTTACGATAACAAATGGAAAATGTCTATTAGAAAACGTTTAATGAGTGGAAATTTCCTTTAAAATATTTTAAATTTTCTATAGTTATTAAAACGCACGATTAACACTGAATTGTGACCGGCGGAAGTAGGTACAGAGCACTGCGAATTTTTTAAAAATGTGGAATCAAGACACGAGCTCAGCACCTGAAAAAATATGTATATTCGCATCATAACTACATTTCACATAAGATCGATTATATGCCGCAAATTTATATTGTCGGCTGCCCTTAACGCATTTACTGTATTGACTATGGAAAATCGCAGAAATCTCTATTGGTAACATTTAGCCAACTCGTACAACTTTCTGATTCGCTGTCCATCAATACACTTACAACGAAAACACTCAGCGATCTGAGGATACGCTCTAAAGCAGTGTTTCCCAACCTGGGTGCCGTGAAGTGTTCTGAAGGGTGCCGCAAAAAATATACTGTTTTCTCATTTTTAGCCTCATTTTGCATCGTCGGCTTTCAAAAATGCATACCAAAGTTTCTGAGAATGACGAACACTTGTTTTGTTCATTCTGTTCTACTTACATATGTTTTTCTTTAAGCCTCCGCAAGACTGTTATATGGTTTGTATTTGTTTTATCGTTATTTTTGTTAATTAATTAGCCAAATATATACAAATTAAGACCTGCTTTATTGAATTGTATAACTTTTTAGTTTGTTTATTTGATTCCATTTCCACCATAATGTGCTTACATTTCGTAAGAACATTATAATTTTATTAATTTTAAAATAATTTTGCTCAAAGAAATTCACAATATACTTTTATTAATTAAAAAAAATAATTTTGCCCGATCCGCATTCACTTTAATTAAATAAATTTAATAATAATAGTATACACTCTTGAACCAGACATGGCGTGGGGCGCTGCATGACTTAAATACTATCAGAGTGAAGATTCCTTTTTTGTTTTAAGCAGCCTAATAATACGGAATCGCTAAGAGAGAATTCAGGTTCCACCGATTCACCGATTCAGTTGATTCAGAACGATTCCGTCGATTCATCTTTTCGGTTGGTTCAGAACGATTCAGGAATCAGTGAATCACTGAACGATTCATTTCGACAGAGGTGAATCGATTCACCCGATTCAGTGCACTGAACGATTCATTTACACCGATTCATTCATGAACTACTACTCTAGGAAGAAGGCCCTCCGCTGCCCAACCCGCGTGCCCCCGACACCCGCCGCCGCGCACTGAGGCTCGATGCCCTATTCCAGCTACCCACGTGCCCCCCTCGCGCCCGCGCATTTTCATCCCCTCCACTTCCCCTCAAGCGTGGCTGAGTGAAAGTGGAGGGGAAGCTTCGCTTCGGGTTGTGACTGACATAGGCCTTCCCTTACTCAATTAATAAATACGATTTAAAAGATGTTTTATCATTTGCAGGGGATTCCAATGGCAAATCGCAACCACACCACACCGGTAAGGTAATCGATAAACTTAAAGTTTAAAAATAAACTAATAAATTGAAGATTACGTGATCTTATTTTATCCAACACTTGGGAAAAACAATTCCCTCGAGAAAGAATCGTTTGGGGATGGATTCTTTCCTTGCGAATACGTGCGCCCTCACACCGCCCGCCCAAGACTACCATCCGCTTTCCAATCAATCTTCTTACCCCCTCCCCATCTTATAAAACCTCTCCCCATCCTCTCTATCTTTCACCGCCGCCCCTTCGGATTGATTTTGACAATGACCTCGTAACAATGAACGATGAACAATGGCTTTTAACCAGTTGCGAACATGCCCTTGCCGACGACGCCGCATCTGCACAACCTCATTACGTCGGCAAGACAATGCAGGCGAAGTACTTTTGACCTACTAATAGGAGAGGGTCTAGTACGTGATGTTTATGTACTCGGAACAAAATGTTGTTTACCATTTGCGCCTGTGTCCATCGGACAACACGGTCAAGGACAGAGGAGAGGGGTTAAGGTGACACGAATATGCTGTTTCATGTTGATGTTTGAGTTTTTTATTTTATCATAGTAACAACGATCCTTAGACAATGTACGCCATGTACAACCAGGCGCGCACCCAGGATTTTCTCTTCGGGGGAGGCTCAATTCTAACAAAAAATATTCCACCAAACATTTGGGCATTTTGGGGCCCCCTCAATTACAGGTAGGAGCAGAGGCTGCTCTAATAAATGAGAGACTTGGAACAGTGGATCGTTTCGGCGATATATTAGAAAATCCATCTATTTCAAGATGCAAAATGAAGTAAACAGCGCGTAATTTAAGAGATATCTTTATAATGATTATAAAGTATTCGGTGAGAGAAACACGAAATCGAAACAGCAAACCTCCTGAGTACCTACATATCTGGTTAATACAATATCTTAGAGTTTAAGTTTCTTAAGACGGAAAATTTAACGTTTTGGGAGGTGGTGGGTTAAGCCAGTCAACCACCCTTCCCCCTCACTGGTTGCGCGCCTGTGTACAACAAAAAAAATAAAATAGTCACTTCAACAGAACTCGTTATATGGCTGAAAACCAACTCAAGAATAAGCGCTTGAGCAGCAAAAGTCGAAAAAAATAAGTACTTATTTTAACTATCTACAATAACCATAAAAAGATTATAAAAACGAGATGCGCCTTTCGGCTAGAACGCAGCCGTCTTCAGCGGCGATTCGTCGAAAGTAGATTCCAAAAAAAAAATAGAACGCAGGTGGCGGTATTTTTGTTTTTATAGGCGTGCGGTAGAGGTGAGTTTTGGTGTGCGCGCGCTGCGAATTAACTTAAACCTTCGGAAGCCTGAGATTTATTGCAGGAGGGTTGCTTGGGTTCCCCTCGAAGATTTTTCCAAGAAATCGGTACCACGTGATTAACCCATAAATAAAGCCACCTCTGCAATAAACCTGCCGATTCCGATGGATACGCATACCTTCCCTTTCAACCCTAGAACCCCACGCGCACCCTTAAATGAAACCCACCCACCAAACCCCGCCCCCTCCCTATAAAAACAACAAATATATCGCCACGTGTTATTTTTTAGAATCACCACTGAAGACGACTACATTGTAGCATCTGGTTTTCCATAACTTTGTCATTGTTGCTTGGGGGTACCATAGGCAAGTGCTTACTTTTTCAATTTTCAATAGTCAAGTGCTTATTCTTAAATCAAACAGCCAGTGAGAATGTTTTACGTTATGAAAACATTTTTGAACGTTTCCTTTAAAAATTTACTCCTATCAAACGCGTGGAGTTCGTGAAGTCATGCTAAATGTCACTGTTTCGTAGTTAAAAATTATTACGTAGATCCTGGGAAAAAATGAAAAACTTCATGCATGCAAGTTCGCAAGATAAGATTTCTACATGAATCTGGAATCCCAATAAAAGTCTTGTCCGAAAACAAAACAAAATTAATTCAAGAGAGTAAATACAAGGTATTTATTTATAACCTCTTTAAAAAATTGCAAAAATGGTGTTCCTGAGCAATTCGCGGTCATAAACAATGAATGGTTGCCTAATCCAAGGATATACCTGAATCGATTTCTCAATCTTCTCGATCACGTTGCAATCTAACACGTGTCCTTATCACTCCTTTTAGTAAAAAAACTAGGTGAAACATAAACAACTGAACGTGTCTTTTACAGAACCATGGCAAAGAATTAGGGCAATGTTTTCGGCATATTTTACATCGAATTTTCCGAATCTATGTAAGCTTTCTATAGTTTCCACCGACATCAAGGGCCCGGATTTTCAGTTCCGACTTATTAGAACGATTGATGGTCACTCTAAGTAAGTCGCACTAATTATACGCAAGCTACGCAAAAATAAATAGGTTCAAACTAATAAGAGCGAATTTGGAGCGTATTTATGCTTAACACACTTGAAAAATACTCATCTAATGGTGTCAATTGCCCCATTGCGTGGTACGATATTTTTGAAAACACTGCTGCGACACTTGGTAGCGAACGATAGACCAGCTGCTCTTTCATTATATATGTAGGTTATGATGTGATATTCGGCGGTAGAAGACGATGTCAAGTTTTAACTCGAGTATTGCAGGCGTCATTTCAATGTCAGTAATGGAGATAAGGAAGACTATCGTTGGATTGTACCGGCCTTGGTAGAGGGCTGGTTAGCGTGTCTAGTTCCCATTGCTAGGGTCGCAGGTTCGAATCCTGCCGAGGGCACGGTCGTGTGTGTTCGTCCTTGTTATTGTTGTTACGATATTCAGTATAATTGGCCTTGTGCTGTCTCTGAATTCTTGCCATTAAATAATTAAATAAATAAACGATAAATAATATATATTTAAACTTCAGTTGCCGCTTCCCCCTGATGCACGCTTCGGGGACTACAAGGCAGACGCCATCAGCGATAGCGTATCGATCGTATATGCCAGATTTACGATCCATGGGCTACCACTGACGACGGCTGCCTTGCATCTGAAATGAGCACTTGGATTTAGCAAGCGTTTTGTGGAAATCGGAGTCGATATCAACTTCGTGTGGACGTTTAAGAAAGTTTCGCTATTTGTAAATTAATGAAAGTAATAAAAAAAGGATATTGTGAAGAATGAAGAAGCCTTAATCAGAACATCGGGAGAACAAAATTTTAATACGAACGATAAGAAGAATGAGAAAGAATGACTGGATCGAGAATTTCCGGAGAAGAGATTGCGTCACTGAATTGCTGAAGACGCGATCGAGGGAAAAATTTATGGTAAAAAGGAAAGCAAAAAGATTCAACTATTAGGTGATTGGATGAATCGAATTTATAACGTTTATTTGTGGATTATCTTGGCGGGTTTCGCTCAAAATAACTGACTTTTCGGTTGTGACGCTAAAAATGTTTTTCTCTCGCTCACAATCGGAATTATAAAGACAACCCCAAGAGAGTGAAATACTGAAGCAAGGGTATTTCTACAGGAAAGGCAGTTAAATACCTTCTGCTAATGAGCTTGGCATTTAAATGCGCAAATGATTCTATACTGAAATAAGAAAATAAAGTGTAACGGGAATAATAAAAAAATACATACATATCGCATAACGCGTTTACCTTTTCGAGACACAATCAGAAGTAGGCAAAATCCACGCGAAGAACAGAGGTTCGCGAACTCACACGCTAGCACGTATGAACACTTGGGTGAATGTTTTGGAAACAGAGGCCGGTGCTGGCGGGATAAAAGCCAAAATCTCAACACACGCGGTGACAGGAGATAAAACTTCATTAGAGCTTTCCTTAAAAAAAAAAGAGATAGCGCAACACCGAGGCGTATTATCTCGCCTCGAGATATGGCCGTCGATAGAAATCGAGAGGAGTGCTGTTTTTAGCAGCGGAGAATTAAATTAGACGAAAAACAATTTAAAACGCGGATGACTATAAAATAATTGATTCCACAACAAACTAAAGGGGACCGCCAAGAAATCGAAGAATTGGCGCTACGCAAGAATTAATTAATAAATGTTGATATTTAGACAATAACTTCAGGGAATGGTTCCTCGCATAAAAGCGATTGGTCTCGCAATAGAATTTATTTCCCTATTCATATAGCGTATAATATAACCGTAATTGTAGCTGCTATTTTAACTCTTTTCGGCGATAAAAATTTACAACGTTAAGTTGTCAAAAATATTTGTAGGAGCACACTAAAATTTAAAATATACAATAAAAATAATAACATGAACAAATGTTTTAATTAATTTTTATTGCCATACAAATGAAAAGTATGTAATTTTTATTAAAACCTTAAATACTTTATTTCTATTTTATTTAAATAGGTATAAAAGTCGGCAGGGGCCGAGGAATTATAAATGGGGTCAGGTGCCTCCCTAGTTACGTCCCTGATATTCAAGGCGTCCACAAATTTAATATAATTATTTCTTCTGCTGATTATTTCAGAATTGAAATGAGAAATTAGTTGAACCCAAGGATTTTTGAGCTAGCTAATTTATCAATAGGCTTCTAGTTACGCCCCTGCTATTAACTTTGATATAATTATTTCTTTTACTGATTACTTCAGAATTGTATTGATGAATTAGTTGGAGCTATCTAACTTATCAATAGACTTCCACCAGTTAGACGTGCTCGATAAACTTCTTTCTGACTGACAGAGCTGCTTGATATTCGCACCCATACGGAACGCATTCCTAATTTTCAACCGTAAACTCTCTAATTATTTGCATGTCCTCAAAAATGGAGACGTTCGTTACCCGCAAAGACATTTCGTTCCGCTAATAAGGTTTTTTTCCCCACATAAAGTCAAAGTCTTTATTAATATAGGAACGCAACGCTCGGGCACTCCACCCACATGCCTCGCGGAACAGAGCCCCCATGACGACGGAAGGGCACACGATTGTCTACCTCCACACATGACCGGCCATTCCCCTTTTCATTCATTGACCTTTTTGACGCTATGGCGACGCAATAAGCCCGTAGAGGGATGCAGGCCGATTATATCTTATCAACGCCGCCTCTATTACTGCCATTTGTGTGCGACTTGCTTCATCGTTGAGTGAGCTAGTTAAATAATAAGGTTTGGCGATTGTGGCTTAAAAAATGAAGTACGTCAATCTATCGTAATATACGCTGTCGATATGAATTCAAGGAGACGTATATTAACGAAGACCCGTGTTTCTCCGAAAATAAGAACAAAAATCGCATCGGTGTATTTGACGAAATTAAGAGTCCATCGGCATCGGCTGAAAAGGTATTTTGCTGGAAGATACAATGAAAATTAGTTTACAGGTAAACAGGTATCAACACGGTACTTTAATTACGCAGTTTCGGTTTCACACGGTCGAAAAAATGCAACCGGTTTCGATTAATACGGTTCGAGACTTGGTTTTACGTTTTTTTCTTCCATTTTCATTTCTGGCTGCAAAAAATTAACAAAAACCATAGGAAATGTCATTTTTATTAAACACTAGCGTAAGCGCCCGGCGAATTTCAACGGATTTAGTGAATCTTACTTTCGCTGCCAATTTTAGGGCGTATGCGGGATATACAAAAACATTTTAGTCTACCAAAAACTGAAAATACCCTGCAGGTCACCTTACTGGTGGATGGCAGGGGGTGCAGTGCACCAAGGTTCCCTAGTTTGTCCACCTTACCTTTTCCTATAATGTTCCATTATCGTCCTAGGGAAAAACGATCCTACAATCGATCTCGCGGATCTTATCTTCGCTGTCCTGCCTTCCGATATATGTCGGATCCGAAAAAAATGTTGATAGCCCAAACCGACTATATAAAGATCTATTACAGAAATGCAATTGATGTTTGACCGCTTTCATACTGTGCTGCTAAACAACAATTTAACCGTCCCAAAAGGGAAAGAGAAATTCACGGGTTGGAGCCTTAATTCATTGGATATGGGAATTCGAGGTGGAACAGCAAAACAATCCGTACCACGGAACAAAGCCAGGAAATATAACTTCAGGGAATGATTGCTCAATCGTTACGGACACCTTAAATAGCACATCGGGGATCGGGGTAAACGACACGAGCGAATTAAAAAAACAATACTCCATATTTAAAAAAAAATTTCGTCGAGTTTTCGTTCCTTTCGAAAAAAAAAACGGTTTAACTATCGACGTTGCAGTAAAAAGACAATGCGATTTTTCACGCATGATGAATTGAGGAATCTGTTCAAAAAATGGCAAAATGCTCAAATCATATCGAAATATTGACGCTAATTTTTGCGCACAGCAAATTATTGACGTCGTTGAATAATTCAAATGTCCTTTTGTGCAATAATTAAATCGAATCGATCCGTTATTCATTTGAAATCTTGTTTACTTATGAAGTTGGAATTTTTCGTATACGAGAATATAAAGCTGAAAATCACATCACACGTCAGAGCATTTAAAACATAATTGCATGCTCCATGTACATAAAAACATATGAACGTAAAATCCTTTTAAAATTTAAAATTTATTATGATGAATGAACTTCGATAAATAAATTCGATCATAAAGCCAATTTTATTGCGATATAATGAATGAAGTAAGCTATTCACATTTAATAGAAATCTGCTTATCATGCATCAAAAATTACACAAAAAACGTTTGCGAAGTGTAATACCGAGTAATTCAGGTTGAAATTTATTATAAGGGTCCGAAAAGTATTTTAAACCTCTTAAATTAAAAATAAATTAAGGTTGCGAAAGATAAAAATGACAATCTTGCATTGAAATTGAGTCGTAAACTGAGTTAGCTAGAGAAAAAAATGAAGAAATCAAGCTCACAACAATATTTTAACCCGCTGTATATTATGGTCTATATAAGATTTAAATCGAGCCTCTGTTCTTTTTCGAGATTTTTCGCACATTTACTGGTGAAAGTCTCGCATTCTTCCTAATTAGGCCAGGCGTTTTTCTTTTTTTTTTTCACACTTGCAACTGAGATCTCCAAATTAAAGCGAATCTATCCAACAGCGCGGTCGAGTACAAAGGGGTTCGAATCCGGTACCCCTAAGACCAGAAATATTTCCCATTACTCCCCAGCGCAGTAAAACGGCGAATAATCCAGTTTATCGCGCACGAACCGCTTTTAAAGGAACCGAAAACACATTCGCGAAAAGTTGAGAGCTATTGTTTCGCTCCCCCGTGATCTTTCTTGCAGACGGAGAAGATTCCCAAGTGATATAACGAAAGAGTCGAAACTGGGTTTCCTTGAACCACATTCCAGTGGAAATCGGCAAATATTCCTACAAAAATGCCAGAAAACCTTTAAACTACAGCGACTCCTTTGTTTAGCTTGAATGTATCTTTTAAAATTACGCGTTTGCAGTAACATTACAAATACTACGACGTGAAGTCTTTAAATATTTTCAAGTCTATTAATTTTTTTAGCGTAAAATAATTTAAAAGAAGATTTGATCAGAACAGATCACGCGTTGCATAATCCACAGAAATAGTTTCAAAAAATTTGGAGTCTAAAAACTTGAACTAATGAGGTATTTTCTGACGTAGTTAGGTTACAATACACCAGCCGATCACCAATAAAATTTTTTAAATAATCCTTTTTATTCAGGTTTTCTTGCGCAGAATTAATCATTACATCCGAACGAATAAATCAGCTAAACTCTTTAACAGTAAGGATATTCTCTAAACCGAAAAATCGCGAAAAAGGACGAATCTAAGAGGCACAGAGCGAATAGATTAGCGATGAGCAAAAAGTGAAAAATTACGCCAAAGTCATTATTTAACCGAAGCGCATTATAAAATGGGATCGATCCAAAGAAATGCTACGAACCTCGTCCGGACGAGCAGATAAGTAGCGTTTGAGGAAACATTCATGTTTGTAGGGCGGTAAAAGTTTCCTTTTTATCTGGCAGGAAATATATTTCCTCCGGAGATGCAATCGCGGAAGATTTTTTGGCAGATTAAGCCGATGGATAAGCTCGGATTATTAAGCTGTTGGTTATATCTCGAAGGGTTTGGAAGGTTTGGAACTGGTTGACTAACCCTCCAGGTAGATTCTTCCATTTGAAAACCATAGATTGAATAGAAAAAATTATTTTTATTGATTATTATGTTCGTCAAAAGAGGAAAATCCACCGATTATACAATTTTATAAGATATTCTTGTTACGAAATTTTTATCCTCATAACTTCCGGGTCGATCATACACAAAGATTTAAAAAATAAGGTTTTTTAGCGCTTTTTAAAAAATCGCTTTTTAAAAAATCGCTTTTTAAAAAATCGCTTTTTAAAAAATCGCTAACGCACCTATTCGGTTTGTCTGTCTGTCCGTCTGTACAGACAATATCGGTGGATTCTGGAAGCTTAGACTAACCAAATCTTCGGGGTGGAATGGTCTATATGAGGGCTACAAATGGTAAAATTTTATTGGATCTAGGATCAAGTTTCTGGGGAGTAATAAGAGAAAATTACTAAAAAGTACAGACTGTTGCAAATGTTGGCAATCAGGAATGCATCGCATCTCCGGCTCTTTACTGGAAGGATAGCAGTCGGTGAAAAAAAAATCGCCTCGTGTAATTTCCTTTGCAATTCATCCCTCACTAGTTAGTGCTTGTTTATGACAGGTAGATGATGAATGTAAATCCGATCGCCAGATGACGACTGCGTTAAAAAATAACAACGAAAGCGCACACATACCTCCGATCCAGTATTACATTAACCTTGACTCCCTCCTAGAAAAGCTGTTTCCATTGATGTCGAGATCTTGTTGACGCATCGTTTAAATAGCGCTGACTCGTCGTCACGGTTACCAGCGCGTGAATCGAGTTTTTGAAATAAGCCAAACAAAAGATACGTATTGCAACGACCATAAAGAGCCTTTGGGACTAAAGACGACTTTGCTTTGGCCGAAATATTTTCCGTAAAATAATTGGATGTAATTATTTAGCAGTATTGGTCAATGGAAATTTCCAGATGTTATGAGACGTACAGATTTACGAAATCCAATTTTCAATGGCAAATTGTTGATTTTGAATAAATGAAAAACTTCCAAATTTCATGCTCAAATTTAGTAAATCAACAACAGAATTTGAAAATAATCCTGTAATTCACCGAGTGTTTTTTCCGCCAGAAAACGCATTAAGAGCAATTTGCAAATTTTCTAAAAAATTAATTAAAAATTTATTTTAGACAACAGGTTAGGTGATCCAAACGAGAGAGCATAATATCTACAATAATAAAAGACAGTGTCACAATGTCACTTTGTAGCTTTGTCACTTTGTCATGTAATGCTTTTTGAAGCTTTAATATCTGGCAAACGACTGAACCGAATTTGATGAAATTTTCAGGATAGCATTATGATATAACAAAAAATAGTTTTAATGTATCGAACTCGAGATCAAAGATCCAGGTACGACTCCAGAAGATAATTTCCATTTCCCATAAGGGAAAACGTAAAAAGGGACATTTCGACGTGCAGGCTATCATTCATTTTTATACTAAAATTACAAAGAATTGACCTACAATCTTCGGATATGAACCATTTTGAAGAAAACATTATAAAGTTTCTTATTCTGTTCATCCTTGTCCGCTTACAATTCGAAATTTCTCAATGTAAACGTTTAATTTACACAGTTTGAGGAAATCTTGCCATTTTAAGGGGATGTTGCCTTGCCTGTCAGTTCCATTGTTAGACCTCTATATCATATTGTTAATTCAATCCTTATGGGTATAAACGTGCTTTGAATGCTTTTAATCCGAGAGAGGGGGGGGGGGGAGATAGAGGTAGAGGGGGGAGCGAGAGGGAGAGAGGGAAGTAGAGGGGGGAGGGAGAGAAATGAGCAGGGGGAGGGAGAGAGAGGGTGGGAGGGAGAGAGAGGGCGTGAGAGGGGGAGAGGGTGTGAGAGACGGGGAGAGAGGGAGGGAAAGAGAGGCAACTATTTTAAGTTTAACTAAAGATAGCAACAGAATATTCACTAGAAATGTTGACAAAATATTTCATATGTGAAAGTGGGATATTAATTATTTTAAATGAAAATAATAATAAACTATCTATAATTCTTCCGTTGATATTTCAACGGGCATTACACTAGTACGATATATAAGATCCACAACTAAATTTATTCGAAGCCTTAAAATTTCTTCTTATTTTTCAAACGGAGCAGCCCTCAAATGCTAAAAACTAAACGTGGAAAACGTACCGCCAACTCAATAAAAGAAAAATTCTATCGCCCTATGGCTCCTAACCCATAATAATTTGTAGGAGAAAATATTCACCGTATGGTCAACGAGATAATGAAAATCAAAAGTAAATAACAAAAGCAAACAGATGACGTACATAAGAAATTTATCGACGGCAAAACTATAATTTGCGACCGAAATTTTGGAGCATTCGTTCGCCTCCTTAAAGAGCATACCTACTTACTCATAACTCCATCTTCGCTTCTCGCACGGCTGCGCGTGAATTTCTGCGCCCACCTAACACCGTTGCCTGGTTACAGACGCGAGTCAACAAACCGATTATACCGTGTAAACTCCTAGAAACTTTTCGAAATTATAAAACCCACATATCCTGAAAGAAACTTTCTAGAAGTTTTTGCAAACGGTTTACATAATTTTAATCGTTGTTTGAAACATCCAGTTCGACTAGATAAGACCTTATTGACAATTCAAAGTTCAGAAGATCCTTCGAGCTAGTTTACGCTTGAAATACACTGGGTTTCCGCAGCCGTAAAACTATAAAACGACGGGCATATTGGTGCGGACATTTTTTGCGCTTCTCAAAACATAGGCGAGGGGAGTGCACGGCGTCGTCTATCGCAGGGATCTACAATTTTTACCTTATGGCGGGCGGCGTTTGGAAGTTACGAATGATTCAGAGGACACCAGATTTTATATAGGAGGAAAACTACGGATTGTACCTCATTAATGAATTCAGGCTCCACTTTGTGGGACTTATTCATGAAACGATCATAGAGAAATCGATCGTGTTTTACTAAATAAATTGTGGAAGATACATAGTTTAATTTCCTCTGTATCTATATATGCATTGTGGTATCATATGGATGAAAATCAAGACTAAAAATTATTTTAGCGTTAACATTTCAACGTGCGCAGTTTATCACAATAATTTCAATTAACAGATACGAAATAGCGGTTGGCTAAATTTTGTGGATAGTGTCATATCTCCGCGGACCGCATAATACGCTCCCGAGAGCCGCACTCGGCCCTCGAGTCGTATTTCGACGAATCCTGATCTGACACACAAAAATTCCTAAAACGACTAAAACAACTAAAGCTAATAAATCAAATGATGGCTTAAACGTCAATAATTTCCTGATACTAAAATGGATTGTATTCCAAATTGCACGAGTTCGACTCCAGGCGCATCTCGTTCTCAGAGAACAAATGCGCGGGAATGAGTTGCGTTCAAAAATCCGTTAAAACTGTGTAAGCACTGCCACTTGAATACAGACGAGAGAAAAAAAAACCGCGTTCGTAACCGCTAGTTTTCATTCAATTTATATTCAAAAGAGAAGAAAAACGTCCGTTCATAATCTAGAAAAGGCACTTCGACCAAATATTAACGCCCCTAAACGACAAATAACGTCTCAAAAATTTCTCCCGCCCAGGGTCTAGTTCGACGTTGAGCGGGGCCTATTTTTGTATGTACATACCAGGTGGCGAAAAAATATGACGTTTTTTAAAAAAGAACAATGGTAATTTTTAAATGAAAACTGGTTACCTATTATTAAAATTAATGTTTTAAATTATTATGTAATAATATTAATGTGTAATAAACAAATTACCTAAATCTCAACACGTTAGAATTTAGCCTTGCGCGGAGCCCCTAATAATGCGCGGGGCCCTGTTCGGTGGAACCGACTGCGCACGCCTCACGCCGTCCCTGCTCCCGCCTTCGAACCAGCACAAAAATTAACAGGTACTCGTGAAATCGATTTTGGCGTCAAAATATTTTTAAATCAAAAAACCGTGCGGCGCCGATTTGAGAGCTTTTGAAAGCGTTGCCAAACTCGTAAAGAGAAAGAAAACCCAAGATACTATGAGTAACGCTCTTCACAAAAAAAAGTCGATAGGTGACGTCGTTATGTTTGAGTTCGTTTTCAATAAGTTCGATGGAAAAGAAAATTTGCGACGCGATAACGGTCCTTGACGACCAGAGACCGTTGTTGACAGTTGCGTAGCGGATACAGTCTCGTTCACCCCAATGCGTCCGGTGGCGTGCGGGGGTGTATTGGCAATGAATCCGAAATGTTACAGCAACCCTCTCGCAGCTGTTATTGCTCTCCTTCGTTAGGAATGGGACTGTTTACATTTGATTGGAGTCGGTACATTTTTCGTCCAAAATTTCTCGCACGCGCACTTCCCCTTATTAAAACCGGATAATCGAACGTCCGGTTAATCCATCACTTTCGGCTTGGAGGGAAAAAACAATAGATTAAAATGAAGAATAAAATTAAAACTAACGTTCGCAATAACGAAGAAAGTGGAATAAACATGGTAAAAAATTCGCGCCATTGAATGCAAAAATCGCTGAAAAACAATTTTTAAAAATCACTGGGAGATGACAACGGTCAGAAACAAGACCTGGTCATTTTCAGAACAAACACATTAAGGAAGTAACAGAAGAGGAAAATAGCGGTGATTAGACTCAATAAATGGAATCATTGCATACTAACAATAAAAAATATAATACGCTCATCAGCTTTTCAACACATGATGTTTAGGCGAAGTATTTCTTTTCGGTTTAACGAGAAAGGATTTTCGCTAAATACAACAATTAAGCTAGATATTCTGTTGAACGAATGCCGGTTAATAGGGACTTCAGCATATACCATTGCAGAGTAAACGTTGGAAATCTAGTAAGTAATACATAGTTTCACGGCATATATTCGGGCTATGATTCACTGTAACAAAGAAGGATTTCCCGTAGGACGGGTTAAGAGACTGCCGGTTAAAGAGGATCTCCAATGTATACAATTACCGAGTAAATGTTGGAAATCTACTACGCAATACATAAGATCTATTTACTGCAACAAATATGGGCTATAGAAGGTGCCGGTTAAGAGGGAGTTCGCTTAATAACATAACCGAGAAAACGACGGAAACGAAAGCAATGAGTCATTCGGGCAATCTCTCCATTACGCACCCAAGTCTATAAATTCAATCAAATCCTATCTGAATGCAAACACCACCGGAGAGCGTAAATATTCCTCGGCGATATTAAGGTCGCGCGACCTCGATCTTCTTTCCACAGCGTGCGGACATTTTTTTTTTGACAATCACGGACGACTGGATCGACCCCGAAAGTAAGAATGATAAATAAAACCAATAGAATCTTCAAACAAACAAACAAACAAACGGACTTCAAATAAATCAATCAAAAAACTTAACGCTATATTGGTGACTCAGATAATGCAAGGTGAGGTACTATAGAGCGGTGTTTCTCAATCTTCAGTAGACCGGGGATCACCTAGAGGCAGGGCAGGCGTGAGGCATGTGCAGTCTGTTCCCCCGAACAGGGCCCCGCTCAATTCTCACGTATTGAGATTTAAACAATTTTCTCAAACATATTAATACATTCCGACTGGAAGGCTGTCTTCAACAAAAATTTCACAACAAAAGTCCATCACCAGAGGGGAGGGAGGGAGGCTCCACAAGCGTCATTTTTTTTTTGCGCCACCTGGTATGTAGGTATACATACATAAATAGGCCCGCTCCCGCTCAGTATCGAACTAGGCCCCGCAAATACGCCGGCTCTGCCAAGAATTATTCGTTAACGTTCGAGGAGCACCTGGACAAACTTTTCAGGAAAACATTTATTACCTACCAGTTGGAATATCCATCATAGTACACTAGTCGGTACAAAAGCGATCCAGGAAAAAATGAATGAATGAACTCAAAAAAATCGAAATGAAATTAAATAATATATATCGGTTTTTTAGTAAAAAAATAAATCAATACAAAATGATGAAGGATGAAAAGCTTGCGGAGCACCTACCTAATGGTCACGGAGCACAGGTTGAGAAACGCTGCTATAGAGGACAATAAATAAACTTCCATTGGGTTATTGATCTCAGATATCTCGAAGATATGATAAAGGCTAATTCAAGAGACAGGAAACAGAGAAGTGGATCAAACGCGCATTATAAACCAAGAGTGGCCGCCGTCAGTGGTACTACCTACATTCTTCACTCGCAGCAAAGTTCGGAGAACAGCCACTGATGGAGGCTGCTTCGTATCACATGGCTCGTTCAATCATTTTAACCGAGGTAAATCCACAAGTCACTAAGCAGCAGTCCTCAGCAGAGACAGCTATTTTGGATTAAAAAATAATAATCTAAAAAGAATACACCGCGTGAACTGCCAATGATGACGGCAGGCGTTTGTCTGAGACGCATCTCTCGATTTTCCGAAGGTTTGATGACCAATGTCGTTATCTTAATAACGATTTGGATATCCGTCAAAAGGTGTTACGGAGACAAATTTCGGCGAAACGCCACTGATGGAGGCTGCTTTGTGTCATAACTGTTCACTTGGCTTATTCATTTTATCGATAATAAAATCAGCTCCAATAACCACAGCGCACCAGTCCTCGGTAAATATTGAGCGATTTTTTATTTTAAAAATTCACCTTATAAAGAATCCACCGCGTGAACTACCACTGATGACGGCCGCTATGTAT